>CM032879.1:264810-637333 GCA_019176425.1 Megalops atlanticus | reverse complement strand
ATAAAATAACAAACAGGTAAACAAAACTATTTATAGGGTTTTCAATAATTCCCAATGACTATGCAGGTCAGACTCAGACCAGTCTTTACTACCATCCACTCCACCAACCAACCCTAAAGTGAGGTCAAAGACTGCCTTTTATCCCCTCCTTGCTGGCTGGGATGATCCAAACAATACTACTGTGTTTCATTCCAAAAAACTGGTAATCTGTTAACAAATCACAGAAATAATTTACAATACAAATGGCATTACAATTATCACACATTTCCCAGCTTTTCTTATTTTCCCATGTTCAGAAAATTAACATATAAATAAACCTGCGTTAACTGGGCTATACCACCCGCTGTACATTAAATTATAAATACAGTCCCAGCTCACTGTACCACCCTTTTGCTCCCCGACGACCCGGAAACAGTGGACGTGGTCTGAAACTTAAACAGATACGCGGTAAGGCGTTTGCTTGCTAGTTCACTCACACGATATCATAAAACATTTAAAACAAAGTTAAAACTGTTTAGCTATGTTTTTAAATAGCGTGTAGCTTCACTGCCCTGCTAGTTGGCCACCCTAACAGTAACAGTGCCACTTAAAAGTAATTTAAAACTTTGTTTTTAAACGTGTGTGGTGCGCTTGCTTGCCCGTTAACCAACTTACACCGTAACTCCGCGAAATGTGTTTTATATCATAAACGGGTAGATAATGAGCAGTCATGTACAGTGTTTCTTTCTTATTAACTCAATTATAGAAACATTCCGTAACGGGCTAGCAGCTCCGTTACAGTACTGTACAGTATAATCATACTGTACTGAGTTTGTTATCTTGAAAACAAACTATACACAGACACACACACATCATCTTCATGTTCTAACGGGTGATATTGTTTCAAATGATGAAACAGGTTTGTGGTGTTGCCTGTCTTTGATGGCACGTGTCTTCGGCACAGTTTGCAGTGCACACTGCTATGTTTTTGTCGGATTGTAAATAGCCAAAATATCTCCAAACTACTGAAGCTGAGTGACCTTTCTTGTTGGCGATGTGTTCGTTCTTTGAGCTGGTCATGGGCACTACATTTTCTTTGGTGTCGCGCATTTCGCTTATTTTGCAGTCCATTATAGCTGGTAAGCAAGTTATTTTAATAGGTAAAATATCACTGAAGATTACTTTCAGCAACAAACATTTAACCAACTTTTTTGATTCACATACAGCAAGAGTATCTTAAGCTCACAAACACTGCTCTGAGGCACCTCATGTCCAACAGCATAGAACTGCAAACACACATAAAACTATGTATATATTGTCTACACTTGCTTATCTGAAAGTAAAGAGATAGGCCTGACCTGCCTTTGTCGCAGTGTAAGAAAGTAGTACAGATATCAGCTTTAGCGCTGCAATTCTGTGACATGCTTTGCTGAGGTTTAATGGTAGAAACATGTTTATCCTGCATGTATTTATTCATTCAGATGCAAATGGATTCAGTGTCGCTTACATAGTTATATTAAAGACTTAAAGACTGTGCTCCCCAAACTCCACCAGCATGTCAAGTGTCCTACTAGGGGGGGAAATACACTTGATCATGTCTATACCAACATTAAGCATGCTTACAGAGCGACGCCCTTCCCCCACCCAGGACAATCCGACCATCTCTCTCTGCTCCTCATCCCGGCCTACACCCCCCTCAGAAAGCAAACAAAACCGAGCACACAAATCATCAGGACCTGGCCTGAAAATGCTCTCCCTCAGCTACAGGACTGTTTTTCTTGTACAGAATGGAGCATCTTTGAACAGCAGGACCTGGAGGCACACACAGAGACTGTGCTTTTCTACATAAAGAGCTGTGTAGAAAATGTCACAGTGGACAAACGCATCCGGGTTTTTCCAAACAGGAAACCCTGGATGACAAATGAAGTCCAGGCTCTGCTCAGAGCTCGTAACTCTGCCTTCAGGACGGGAGACAGCTCACTGTACAGCATTGCCAGAGCCAACCTGAGGAGAGGCATCCAACATGCCAAGGAGGTCTACAGGAGGAAGATGGCGGGCTACCTCACGGACAACAACCCCCGGCAGATGTGGAAGGGCATCCAGGCTATAACAAACTACAAAGGCCAGAGCCCAACGACCACTGGCGGCAGCAGCACGCTGGCAGAGGAGCTGAACAGCTTCTTTGCCCGCTTTGACACCACCACACGCCTGCACACACTGCTGCCTCACAACTCCAGCACCCCCCCCTCTCTCTCTCCAGGAGCATGAGGTGAGGAGGGCACTGAGAGCAGTGAACCCCAGGAAAGCTGCTGGACCTGACGGCCTCCTGGGGGCTGTGGTCAAGGCATGCGCAGACCAGCTGGCAGGGATCCTCACCAAGCTGTTCAATCTCTCCCTGACGCATGCCACTGTCCCTTCATGTCTGAAGTCTGCCATCATCATCCCCATTCCCAAAAAAACGGCCATAGACAGCCTCAATGACTACAGACCCATAGCCCTCACGTCTGTAGTCATGAAGTGTTTTGAGCGGCTAGTCTCTCAGCACATCAGGGACTGCCTTCCTCCCTCCTTTGACCCCCACCAGTTCGCTTATAGAGCAAACCGATCTACAGAGGATGCCATCGCCATAACACTTCACAGTGCGCTGAACCATCTGGAGAACCGGAAGAGCTATGTGAGGATGCTCTTCGTGGATTACAGCTCAGCATTTAACACAATCATCCCGGACATATTAGTTAACAAACTGTTCAAACTACAGATCCCCCTCCCCACCTGCACCTGGATTAAACATTTTCTCACAAACCGCCCACAATCTGTTAGACTTGGCCCCCACCTTTCCTCCACGCTCACACTCAGCACTGGCTCTCCTCAGGGCTGCGTGCTGAGCCCCCTACTGTACGCCCTGTACACTTATGACTGCACTCCGTCCTACCCAAACGCCATCATCAAGTTCGCGGACGACACCACCATGGTCGGGCTCATCTCCGATGGGGATGAGACGGCATACAGGGCTGAGATAGGGAAACTGTCTGTGTGGTGCTCAGAAAATAACCTGTCACTGAACGGCCTTAAGACAAAGGAACTTATTATGGATTTCAGGAGAAACAGACAAGACCACGCCCCTCTCCTCATCAACGGAGAACGTGTGGAAACCGTCACCATCCTCAGGTTTCTGGGCACCCACATCTCTGCGGACCTCTCCTGGACACCCAACACCAAGGCCTTAGTGAAGAAGGCTCAGCAGCAACTGCACTTCCTGCGTGTCCTCAGGAAGAACAACCTGGACAAGAAGCTGCTGCTGGCCTTCTATCGCTCCTTTGTGGAGAGCATATTAACATACTCTCTGGGGGTGTGGTATGCACAGCTGAGGACAGGAAGACTGTGCAGAGGGTTATTAACACCGCCCAAAAAATTATCGGCTGCCCTCTGCCCTCCCTGGACGACATATCCAAATCCCGTTGCCTCAGTAAAATTAAGGCCATCACAGGAGACCCCTCACATCCCGCCTATCACCTGTTTGACCTGTTGCCCCATGGCCGGCGCTTCAGTTCAATCAAGTCTCACACCACCAGACTAACCAACAATTTCCTCCCCTGGGCCATACGGACTGCCAACAAACACTGACACCCCCCCCACCGCCATCTACCTCAATACAACTGTGCAATTCCACTGTGCACTTTACGTAATTTATTTAAAAGGTCATATTTATTTTGCACAAGTTTTTTTTCTCTATATTGCACAAGTTTTTTTCTCTATATTTACAATGTGTGTTTTCTTTTTAAATTTGTACTTATTGTAAGTTATTGTATTTTTATACTTAATGTCATGTGCCTTATTTGTTTTGTGTTAATGTAAATGTCATATAGTGCACTGCTGTTGCAGACCACCCACAATTTCGTTGCACCCAGCCGTGCAATGACAATAAAGCCTATTCTATTCTATTCTAAGAAAAAATACCTTTGGCCTGACTGTCCCAGTAGTTTTGGAGAGCACTACATCTAGTAATGAAAGCTACTATGCAGCAGTTAGGCATCAGAAATGTGGAATTTTTACAAAAAATGTAATCACTGGTAATATGTGTTTGAAACTATAACTAGCTAGCACATGTCCCTGTCTCGAGCTACATGACAGTTCCTGAATTTGGCTAGCTAGCAAATGTTGTCTATATTGCCAGATTGTTAACTAACTAGAAAACTAGTCATCTAAATGACATAATGTAATGTAGCTAACTGACAAGCCAGTCTGGAGATCTGTGTAAAGTTTTCTACCTGTTAGTAGACCACTCAAAAAGAACCACTGCTTTCCACACTGAAATGCACACCATAAGGGGGTAAAAGTAGCAGAAAATGTTGTAGTTGGCACAGTTGGTATGTTTATTAAATAAATGTTTCTTTCATCCTCCAAAAGTATTCACTATTTTAAGTATCCCCGTTTTCTGAGGTCTTATATATTATGTTATTTACGTCTCCAGGAATGTCTGATAAAGTGACTTTACGTGTATACTTATACACATACTTTGTTGCCAGCATGTGCCTGTACAAATGAGTCAGTCTTTCATTGCAATATTACTTAATTTTCATACTGCCAATGGGGCTGCTTGGTCCTTGATATTTGCGCAACATAGTATACTGCTTAGCTATTTAGGTTATTTCACTTCTGACATAAAATAATGTCCTTAATGCTTGAGTTGCTACTACAGGCAGTACTGTGCTTTTAAAAAAATATTATTGGTAATGTAACCCAAATAATAATGCCTACTAATGATTAGACACAGCCAAGACATTTTTCATTATTCAAATTTTATTACAATACGCAAATTTCATCAAAGCTTTATTAGTTTACCCTCGATTAGCAGGGATTGGGGACCACTGACTGCCTCCAGGTGCTGTGCTGTTATGGCGTCAGATTTATGTCATATGTCGCGAGCGCATAAAACATGCTCACGAGCAAATTATATTCTTTCACACGCCCAGATATTAACTGCCACTCGCACGATATAAGTCCTCGCGCATGCTCGTGAGCATGGTTTATGCGCTCGCGACACATGACCCAAATCTGACTCCATATGCTGTGCTGGGCTGTGTGTGTACACCAAAAAAGCTACAAAAGTGTTTAAAATGGCAACAACTGGGGCTGGGGACCACACACTGAATCTAGATTTTGTGTGTGTGTGTCTGTGTGTGTGTGTGCATGCACAAAAAAGCAACAAAATGTTTAAAATAAAGGCAAAGGCCTAGGACAGTTGCTTGAAGCACCCCGCATCACAGTGGTGCTATGATGTTCTGTGCAGCAGGGGCTGGGCACCACGGACTCAATCCAGGTGGTGAGATGAGGGGTGCTGCGAGCAACTGTCCTGGGCCTTTGTCTTTAATTTAAAATGTGTGTGTGTGTCTTCAAAAAAGCAACAAAAGTGTTTATGAATTCTTGTTCAGGTTTGCCCTCTGACTCCCCCCACCATCGCGATCCGATGCCACTTGGAGCCAGCGTGTAATCAAGCACTCTATCTCCTTGTTGCTGGCATCTTTTGTTAATGCATTCCTGTGGACAGCATCTGAGCAAAAGACAAAAACGCTGGCTACATGACTATTTATGCTGCTGGTCAACCATGGATGACTTTTCGTTTCAATGTTGGCCTATTGCAGTTATCCACAGCAAAAACTCCCCTACAACAACATCTTTCAAAGCCAGGCCTTTGAAGCCTTGTTTTTGGTTCGCCCCACTCCAACTGATGGCCCTAGCCAAGGAGGTTGTCATGGCCCTATTCATGACCCGCCACACAGTCTCCTTAGTTGTCATGCCCCCAACAATCCCCAGATGTACAGTCTGAAACAAAAAGCATATTTCTCATTAATCATTTTGGACTGTATTTATAGTTTGTTTATGATTTAGGCATCATTTTACTCACTAATTTCTTCCACTCCTCTGGGTTCTTCAAGATACCTTCCACCCTCTGCAGATTGTCAATGGTGGAGAGGGGGAGTCTGAAGTTGGCTGCATCAGGTACACCATCGGTTTGACAGCTGGACAGCTTCTGAAGCTGCATCAAAATGAGCAGCTGCTGTTCTCTGATGGTGTCCAACTTGAATGAGGATCTCCCTGACAACTGCTGCAAAACACAAGATAAAGAATTATTAATAAAACATTATTTATAATTACATTGGAATTAACCAACATAGTCTCCACTTTGTGTAGTCTCCACATGTATGCATAATCTCTTTGGATGGGATAGAGTTTTGCTGCACTTGTGAGGTGTTCTTACAAAAGAAAAGAAAAGAAGTTTTACAATCTTATCCAGATACACTCTCAAACAGTTACATAGCATCAGACATTAGATACCAACTAAAGTATGTTTAAGTTAGGCAAACATGTTCGAAGTGAACATATTTTCTTTGAACTGTTTTTGTGAATATTCACAGACTTGCTTACTTTTCTTACTTGGTCTGTAGCGAGGCCTCCAGCTGCTGTGATGTTTGTAGCATGGGCTGGGGACCACTGACTTCCTCCATCTGCTGTGATGTTCATAGCAGGGGCTGGGGACCACTGACTCCTTCCAGCTGCTGTGATGTTCGTAGCACGAGCTGGGGACCACTGACTCCCTCCAGCTGCTGTGATGTTTGTAGCAGGGGCTGGGGACCACTGACTTCCTCTAGGTGGTGAGATGAGGGGTGTTGCAAGTAACTGTCCTGGGCCTTTGCCTTTTTTCACCCTGGCTGGAGATGGAGCAGGTAGTGCTGCAGCCTCCTCATCCTCGTCACTACTGCTCAATCTTCTACAGCCTCTGACATAGGTTAAATTGTCATTAATACCAAAGCTCACATCTGGCGTGTCAATGCCAACAGGAAAAAACATCATTGTTGCCATCTGCCGCACACGAGAAAGTCAAGACAGGTTTTAATAGCATTATTTGAAGAATCAGACACCCACCCCTCAAACAGTATTGGTTATTTTTACTACACATTGCAGAAATTGTAGTTTGAGATTAAAATATGAACACAAGATCAGAATTTCAGCTTTTTACCAGCATTGGCTGATATTTACATCTACATTCAAGATTCAAGAAGTTTATTTGTCACATGCACAGTTATAAACAGTGTACAGCTTGCAGTGAAATGTGCAACTGGTTCAACTCCTTCAACTGTGCAAAGTAGCAGAGGTAAAATAAATTAGATTAAAGGAGAAAAAATATGTACAGAAAGTAAAAATATGTACAATAATAATAATAAAAAACAAAAACTAGAGAGTATCACATCAATTAAAGTCCAGAGTGTGTGTTTAACATTAGTGTGGCGGGCATGTCCGTGTTGAGGAGTCTGATGGCCTGGGGGAAGAAGCTCCTCCTGAGCCTCTCAGTTTTGGCCATCAGATTTCGGAAGCGCTTGCCGGATTTTAGCAAGCTAAACAGGTGGTTACTGGGATGGGTGGAGTCCATAATAATTTTGACGGCTCTGGTACTGCATCGTCTGGTGTAGATGTCCTGCAGAGAGGGGAGGCCAGTCCTGGAAATGTGCTCAGCTAAGCGCACCACTCTCTGCAGGGCTTTGCAGTCCTGTGCAGAACAGTTAGCGTACCACACTGAGATGCCCTGGGTCAGCATGCTTTCTATAGCCCCGGTATAGAAAGTTTTTAGAATCGCTGAAGGGACCCTGAATTTCCTCAGCAGTCTCATGTGGTGGGGAACCTCTCCCAGTCTAGGCCAATCGGACTGGAGGCTCCCTCCACACTTGTGCTGTAACAATTCTAAGTTATATAATTTATACATACCTTTTTTAATAATTACAGAACATGTGATGCCCTCTGGCAAATAATAAGTCCTTACAGAGTCTGATGTAATTATGTTTTGGTTTATTGCATATGGTGATCAATCACATACAGTAAATCGGGTTGGTCCATGGAGCAACAGGTGTATATACGGTGTATATGCATTCGCAAGCACTTCCCCAATCACTCATTCATTCACACCCCCCAAAGCAAGCCCCCCTTTGATCTGCGTACATTTTTCTCTTTTATTACTTTCCCCTAGCTCCTTCTGTTATACACAAAACGCCATTGTTGAATAAGATGAAAACTTCCTCACAGTGGTCAGAGGCAAGGGGAGGCAGTATCAGGCGTATCCCTAACACAAGACACCAGGAGAAGTGAAGGTCAGGTGAAGATCTGCACCTGCACCAAAAGAAGCAACATTATTTCAGCTTTGTCACATGCACCCTGACTCATACAGAAACCTATTGTTCCAGCTCCATATCTGCCTTGGCTGCTAAAAAAATATATAATTGGCTACTTTCCACTTTAACCTAGAATAACCCTAACCTAATGTAACCCACTGACAATGCTTGCTTATCAAACTCAAACTCCTCCTAGGTCCTCCATACACCATTGCTACTTCTCCACAGTCACACCACATTCTTCTGTTATCTCTCTCCCCTCCAGCATGCCCCTGTGGTACATCAGCACACCTCTGTCTTCTTTTTAAAAAATATATCCTGCCTTAATTTTACATTAGGTTCACACACCTTAAAAATAAAAATAACTAATTACCTGCTTTAGCCTAACTAACATCTACTGGCAATGCTTATGAACTACACATGGATTTACTGCATGTGGATATGCAAATTGTCACGTTTCTTCCACCATAATAGTACTGATCAAACAAACCCCCCCTCACAGAGTCCAACTCCTCTTTATCTTATGCTCACAGTCCATCTCCTGGGCACTGTCCGGACAACACAAGAACAGGCCTTACTTTGTAACTTACGGCACACATATAAAATTGTTCTCTTCTCCTCTCCCTCTCGGCTCTACGTCATGATATCTCACTGCTACATACCTTCCCCCAGTCTCCTGCACACCTCAGACCCCCCTTCCCTCAGTCTCTGCTCACATGCATACAAAGTATAATAGAATACATATTGTTTATTTAAGGCTAACATATTAGATTGTCTGGTTTCCTTATACACTTCTAGACCTCCACATGTATTGTAAAGATAAAGTAAATAGCTAAGCTAAGCTTCGCTTTTCTCTGGTGGGGTGAAAGTTGCAATGCTCATACTTTACATATGGGGTATACACTTAATCAAAAATTTTCCACCACACTCAGGTGGTACATTCTTTGTCTGGCCTTTTTTCCTGAGCCTGGATGTGATTAGTCCAGGTTAGGTCCTCAGTGATGTGAGCCCCAAGGTACCTGAAGCTACTCACTCTCTCCCTCAGCTTCCGCCAATCATGAGTGGGGTGTAAGATTTCTGCTGCCCCCTTCTGAAGTCCACAACCAGCTCTTTGGTTTTGCTGAAGTTCAGATAGAGGCAGTTCACCTGACATCAGGTTACCAGCTTCTCCACCTCGCCCAGGTAGGCGGCCTCATCATTGTTGGAGATGAGGCCCAGAACCACTGTATCGTCAGCAAACTTGACGATAGACGTGGAACTGTAGGAGGACACACAGTTGTGTGTATAGACAGAGTAGAGTAGGGGGCTCAGGACACAACCCTGTGGGGCTCCTGTACTCAGCGTGATGGTGTTGGAGGTAGACTGGCCCATTCTCACTACCTGAGGTCTGCCTGTGAGAAAGTTCAGAACCCAGTTGCAGAGGGGGGCATTCAGTCCCAGTTCCTTGAGCTTGGAGGCCAGCATGTGTAGTACTATGGTGTTAAAGGCTGAACTATAGTCAATAAACAACAGCCTCGCATAGTTCCCTTTTCCTTTGTGTGTGAGGGTGGTGTGCAGGACGTGAGCGATGGCGTCCTCAGTAGAACTATTGGGACGGTAAGCGAATTGGAGTGGATCAATGGTGTTGGGGATGGAGGAGCAGATGATGTTCTTAATAAGCCCCTCAAAAACCTTCATTACTAGAGATGTGAGGGCTACTGGACGATAGTCATTCAGGCATAAGGGCTTATTGTTCTTCGGCACAGGGACGATTTTTTGAAGCAAGTGGGGACCACAGACTGAGCTAACGACTCGTTGAAGATAGAGGTAAAAACCCCAGAGAGCTGATCAGCGCAGGATCTCAACACACTGCCAGAAATGCTGTCTGGGCCGGCCGCCTTCCTTATGTTTTTTTCCTTATGTTTATGTTAACTTTAACACAAAATGTAGCAAGATGCATCTCTTTAAACTCTTTTATTTGACCTGTTACACCCTGTGGTAAAGGGCCATCCGTGTGTTCTTTTCTTAGAAAATTTCCAGCTGTCATGTTGCAATCATAGTCCCTTCTCTTGTTAGCAATTTCAGATAAGCGGCGTATAACCTGCGCTACAGGACAATTTGGCCCCCTCACCATACCTTTCACCTCACAATGGAAATTCTCAAAAGGGAACCCAGATATACCATCAACACAACCATGCTTTTTTACATCATCACTTAAATGGACAAGGCCATGCATGTTGTAAACTAAAAACACTTTGCTATAAAGTCCCCCAAAATGTTCCACAAATGACACAAGTAATGTCTTAGAATACTCGAACATACATACACTTACCTCTGGATTGGCCAATATAAAGATTGCAACTGCAAGTAAGATAAAGTTGTTGTAGACCGGAGAGGACAGAACATGTAGAGCAAGTGTAGAGCAAGAACTGCCTCAGTTCCATTGCTTTCCACCTACCTCTTTCCTCAAAAGCTCTAGGCTTCCGGGCAAACTCACAAGGAATGAAATTCTTCACCACCTGTAGATTCTGCTATATCCTTGACAACCAAGTTTATAAAGGCCCACTACACCACAAATCAAACAACCACCGCACAACACCTAGACACACTAAGTGCATGTAATCATGGGGAAAGTCTTGTACCATGTCAATGCTAGTTTCTGTCAGGGGGGATTGCATAACGTGATGATCCTCATCGGACATGTGCCTGAAACTATCATTACTTCTTAGAGTAGCATCAATCTGTGGAGAAGTCATACGATTTCCTACATAGACACCAGGCTGTATACACTTGTCACATGAAGAATAACTTGTATGACTCTTTATGCCTTTTACAAAAGCCCTTGCAGGAGCATTGCATATGACAGAACAGACTCTGAGAAAAAACGTCTTTCCCTTGAACCAAAAGCCAGACTGAAGGCTATTCAACTCATTAACCAAGTCCCTCATGTACTCAGTCAACGACTTGGGTTTACATTCCCCACCATAAATGGCAAATTTCAGTAATCCTAAAATGCCACAGCTGCTTACTATTGCTCTTAAACTATGGAAGCCCATCAAAGTTCAACTGTAACTGTAAGCAATGTCTGTCTGGGAGTTTCAGCCATACACGCTCAAGTAGTCCAATCATTGCATTTACTATGCCAAAGTAGAAGGCGGCACCTCTTGCTATTCTTTGAATTTTGTAATCAGTGATGGTTCTGAGGAGGGTCCTCCCATCTCTTGGCAAATTGGGGTGATGGAGATGTAGAATAGTGAGTAATGTAGTTAGTGCAACCATTGTGATATTGAATTCCAAAGCCCAATCCACTAGGTTGTCAGCAAGATTGTCTCTGTTCTCAGAAGAGCTCTCCCCAGAATCATCACTGTCAATGTTTTCATCACTGTTGTACGCAATATTAATGTCATCATTTTCAGTGTTGTTGTTTGAGTTTTGCATGTCATCTTCACTATTCTCTGTGTCTTGCACCATGCCTTGCAACAAATTTGACACATGAGCTGCTGATTTTCGCCTAAGATTTCATGTGAATGTGTGAAGTGAGTCAGCCATTCTTACCTTGAGTAGATATACTTATCTTAATGATTACCAGCAAGTTAACCTGAAAAAAAGAAGAAATGATTAGTAAGGTGGGGTGGGTGGGGGGAGAACAGTAGGGGATCTAGTGATATCAGGTGATTTGGAGGGTTCCCTTATCTTGTTTTTGTCCCAGATCGACTTATTAGATTAGTTTATGCTTGCCGTTGCTGTCCTTGCACACTAGTGACACCCATAAATACGTTGGTTTCACCGCCCATTTAAAAGAAATGCCACTGACTTTTAAATGAGGCCAACCTCCATATTTCAATGTGTTTTGTGGTGATTTGTCCAAATTGACCCACACCCCATTAGAATTGTTTATTTTAAGGCTGTTTACAATTGGAAAACACAGCTGCTGAACCGAAATACACTTATTTGCCGTTCTGTTGCAGCATCAAACACAAAAGAAAATGGCGTTCGGCATTGCTAGTGTGCTTGACAAAAATGTGCCTGCCGCTTCTGCACCGCTCATGCAGTTGGTGTAGCCATAAATTAGCCTTACGGCTAAAACACACTGACTGCGTGAGCAGTGCAGAAACGTCCCAGAAGCGGCAGGCACACTTTTGTAAAACACACTAGAAGCGACACCATTTTCTTTTGTGTATATTCTATGGGTACCGCGCACAGCGGGCAGCAAACATAGGCCCAGCTCCGAAACTATAGGTCAACTAGCAACCTAGCTTCAGACATTATTGCCTAAGCTCACAGCCTGTGTCCTATCTTTAGGCCTACTAGTAGGGACACAGGCTAATATGCATAAAGTGGATTGATTGGTTGTATGTCAGCAGTTTTGCACTCAAGGAAACGAGACAGTGTAGCTTAGTCTATTTAAATAAACTGGTGTTTTATGTAAGATATAATATTGACGTTTTTATTATGTTTTACATTTTTGTCACCCCTTCTCAGAAGGATTAAGGGTCTGATACATCTGGGATAAATTATGAAATGAGAGAACTCTCCAAATCACTTGATAACACTAGATCCACTACTTTCATGTCATAAATCATTATTTTTGACACTCAATACAAGACCGACACAATTTTCCTAGGATACTAATATCTTGGTTATGTTGCTACCAAATAATTCTAAATGTAAATTCCAACCCACTGAAACGAACGTGATAGATCTAACATTGGGCCACATACCTAGCAAGTATTCATATTGTTTCAACATAAATGTAAGTTTGCTAGCCAGTTACCCAAAAGCCCGCCAAATAGTTAGCAGGTTAGCTAGCCAACATTCGAACCTATCTGGTCAAATGGTTGCTAATGTTAGCTATCTGAGTGTGAGCCTTTGCAAGAGGAGTTTCACAAATTTGTTTCAACTAGATAAACCTTATCGTTATCGTGTGACAAAGAATTTTCTACGTCAATGACTTGGTAATACCAAGTCAATGGCCGGTAATACCTAATTGATTACTAGTAACTGCTTGGTCAGCTCAAAGCTCTTGGTGCTTCACGTTAGCTAGCTAGCAGAAAAGGTAGCTAGCTACGGTTTGCCATGTGGAAATAACGTTAACAAGCCTGACTTCATTTTTAACTTTTCGCTTCTGCTCAACACATATTTAGCCAGCGACATAGTTTGGAGTATGTAAGAGGTAATATTAAGGTGTGTAGTAACCTCTTTAGCATGTACTGTGCTCAAATGTAAAGTTCTGCTGCCTATATGAAGAAGACAGACACTAACCGTAAAGTTCACCACATTGGTGCTAGGATCCAAAGGAAAGAATCCAGGCGAGGTGTGGAGTTTTCTCAGGCAAAATGTTGCCAAATGGGTACGTCATTACCGGCAATCAAAATATTAATATTTATTTAAAAATTTTTAAAAATAAAAAACGAGTTCAACAGTCATTAGTAATGTTAAACATGTAAATTTACATATTTATATGCTAAAAATATTTTTGGAGTATGCAAGAGGTAATATTTAAAATTTACATATTTATATGCTAAAATATTTTCCAAAATGTTGATTTTGGTCAGCTAAGAGCTAATTTGGCTAATATTCTTTATTCCTATGTCACAGTGAAATACAAATGAAAGAAATCACAAGTAGCCTATAGGAATTTGGTTTACTGAAGGAATTATTCAGGTTATGGCTGTGGTGATCCTTCGCAGTTTCCTGCGGCACATATAGGTTAATGCGCACCTGGGCCGAGTAAACACGCACAGCATCGGCACCACTGCATTTTGCTGACGCCCTGGTCTGTCAGAAGGCAAGCCGTACTCGGCTAGATGATGGTTGACCGATGCCGAGTCTCAGCCGAAGGCGCCGAACAGTTCCCGGATTCGGCCCTAGTCTTCTTGCTAGCTGGGTAGTTCCTTTGTCAGGCAACTGAAACAAATAAATATACATTACATGGTTAATAGTCTGTGCAATCATATTTGGATATCAGAAACGTTAGCCGACCTGTCTCCCCTCACAAGAAAATGTGCAACTATATGATTCGCCCACTGTTTACATGCTCATACTGATTAGCAAAAGCTAATCGGTGTGATGTGCTGTTTAGTGTGTATGCTGAAACCGGTGCGATTAGAACACTAGATTGGAAAAATTCTAGCTAATTGTAGCTTTGAGGAAACAGCGATTTAATGTAAAAAATATTGCAAATGCTAACTGAAAACTATGACAAGCTTAATAACGCTAATGAAAACATAAAAAACCATGTAACGTAACACGCGCTACATAGCATAAAAATAAGGTACGTGCAAAAGGGTTAAGATACATCTTAGTAAATTATCAATTCTTACTCCTGTGACACAAAATTTACTGGTAGTTGTAGACAAGCCAACTTATTGTCATTTCAATACAATAGTCCATGGCCTTTACAAGCTCTGATTTGAAAGTTTAACTGTTCATCTAATTTTATTGAAATCTTATTATAGGCCCACAATTTATTTTAACTACACAAAGTGGTTTGGCGATTCTAAATCAGACATGAAGCTACTTTAGCTGAATATTAGTATTTTGTCAGCATTATAGTTGAACTAACCTTACATAAGTTAGGTCTGCATTGCAACACTTACAGTAATCTATATCATGCATTTACCTTAAATATTATTAAAACATTGCCAAATGACTAACAGCCCATTAAAATTTGTTGACATTGGGCCACTGACAGTTACAGTCTAGTGAGGCTTACTGTTGTAATGTCACCAAACAGTCTTACCCAAATAGGCATCATATCGTACTCATGGTCTATTTTTGGGAGATTAACCCTTAATTACCATGCACAACATTGATTTTGCTCATTCACCAATTGCAGCATAATGGCAACAAAGGACAGGCTAAGAAAACAGAAAGAAAGGGAGCTACAGCAGGCAGCCCAGGGTAGCAGCTCTCTTCTATCCTGGATCAGGCCATCTAGCAGGAAGGAGGATGAGGGAGATGTATTGCCACCTGATGCAGAACCCATCACAGATGGAGAAGAAAGGTCAGAGTCCAGAGCAGAGTCATGTTCAGGAACAGCTACAGAAACAATGCTCTCTGACACGTTAGATCAAGACGAGGGTAAGATGGAGGCAGGATCCTCTATAGCACAGGAAGGGTATGAGCAAGAACCAGCTGTTAATGAAGGAGAGGAGGTAATTGCAAACATAGCTACTGTGCAGTATCCTACGGATCCTTCCCATGTTGAAGCATTTCACACCAGGTGCAATGAGAGCTACATTTCCATGTGCTGCAGTGTAGGCCCCTGTCAACCAGATATGGTATATCCCAAAAATGTTGAGGGGCGGTCATTCCAAAAACAATGGTTCTCTGGAAAGGTGTGTCTGGAGTACTCACCTACTGCTGATTCAATGCATTGTTTTAGTTGTCAGCTTTTCCTCTCTGAAGAAAAGTATAAAAGCAGAAAAGCATGGAGGATTAGAAGGCATAAGAAAGTGGAACACTGCTCTTGAAAAAGTCAAGCAACACTCAGTCACAGAGATCCACATGACAAGCATGGTGAGATGGACCAATTACCAAAAAAAGGCACTCCAGTCTTCATTTGATGCATCAGATGTAAAGGGGGTGGAAGTTAGAGAGCGTGAGAGGCAGACAAATAGAGAAATAGGTTAATTGATCTGACAGTATTTTGCACGGCAGGGACAAGCATTATGAGGTGATGATGAGAGCAACTCCAGTAACTTCCTTGAACTTGTGAATGTATTTTCCCACTATGACAGTGTGTTGAAGATGCATATAGGAAATGTTGCCAGAGTGAAAGTCACCAAGACAAGGCCCCAGGTGTCAATGCTGTCTAATAGAAACCAAAGTGACATAATTGCAGCACTGGGTATTTACATTGTTGTGGGATGACCGAGAGGCGATAATAAAAAAAAAACTGATGAGGTCGAAGAGGTTTTGATGAGGTGATGGTGGTTTATTTCACCCAAGCTGTGACTGGTGAAAGGCTTGGACAACGGGAGGAGCTGGAACAGGAGACAGTGCAGAGCTCATCAGACAGCCAAGCAGCAGCTGCAACGCAAGGCTACACAGGCACCAAGGAAGCAAGGTCAGAGACCCTAGCAGAAGGGATGATTGCTGAACTGACAAGCTTGGTGAAAGTGCTCGTTCAGTCCCAAGCAGCACGGGATGAGCGGGTGGACCAGGTAGCAGCAAAGCAGGAGCAACGGTGGAGGAGCATCCAGCACCAGTTCCAGCAGCTCCAGGGGCACGTCGGCAGCAGTAGTGCAGCCGGCTATGGGCAAGAATATGAGACAGCCAGTGGCAGAGCTGCCTCACCCCAGCGGATGGTGCCAACAGTGGGCTTTAAGGAGCCAAAGCTCCATCCATTGACTGATGGTGAGGACATAGAACATTTCTTGACAACATTCGAGAGAATTGCCATGACATGTCGCTGGCCAGAGGAGAACTGGGCCATTCGTCTTGTTCCTCTCTTGACGGGGAAGGCCCGCAGTGCGTATGTGGCCATGGACATGTCAGACACTGATGACTACAGCAAAGTAAAAGAGGCCATTCTGAGGAAATATGAAATCAGCTCAGAAACGTATCGAAGAAGGTTCCGATCAACTGATATCCTGCCTGGTGAGACACCACGGGAACTGTACATGCGGCTCAAAGAACTGTTCGCGAAATGGGTTAAGCCAGAGGAACGTACAGTTCACCAGATCTCAGAGTTACTCATCCTGGAGCAATTTATGAGGATGGTGAGTCCAGACATGGCAATTTGGATTAAGGAGCATGACCCCGACACGGCAGAAGAGGCAGCCAGGCTTGCTGAGGTCTACCTTTCAGCGGGAAGGGAGCTGGTCGAGGAGCTTCAGCCAGTGGGCCCAAGGACTGAGAAGTAAGTCTGTTGTGGGTGGTGAGGGTCGTGGTCTTGGCCAAAGTAGATTTAACATGTACAGCAGGCAAGCAGACAGACCTAGCAGATATGAGGTGAGGTGTTATTACTGTGGGGAAAAGAGTGGAGTGAGAATCACAGATTAATTGATGTGTTCTCTTTTGGCCTGCTTAGGCAATTATTGTTTGCATTTTGTTTGTTTGTGTTATTCTTTGTTTTTTTTTGTTTTTTCTTTTTCGGTATTGTTAAATTAGTATTATTTATTGTCACTTTCACCAGTCACAGCTTGGGTGAAATAAACCACCATCACCTCATCAAAACCTCTTCGACCTCATCAGTTTTTTTTTTTATTATCGCCTCTCGGTCATCCCACGACATACATCAAGAGGGAGATACAAAGTGAAATAAAAGAGGCTGAAATGTTCTCCATCCTATTGGATGAAACCTCTGATGTTTCGCACCAAGAACAAGTGTCATTTGTAGTGCGATATCCTCATCATATGCAAATCAAGGAGAGATTCATTGAGGTGTGCAATGTTGATACAACTACAGGCCGGGAGCTGGAAAATGCTGTGCTCTCCCTTCTGCAGAAGAATGGCCTAGAGCTGAAGAATGTGTGTGGCCAAGGCTACAATGGAGCAGCCAACATGAGTGGCATGTATAAAGGTCTTCAAGCCAGAATACGCGCACACAATGAGAAGGCCCTCTATGTGCACTGCAAAGCGCACTGTCTGAATCTGGTCCTGGTGGAAGCCTCAAAGTCTACCAAGCATTTTGTGACATTCTTCAACCTTGTAGAGAAGCTGTATGCTTTTTGCACTGGCTCCCCAAAGCGCCATGCTGCCTTGTTGAAATGGCAGCAGTCTCTGTATCCTGGACAGCGCGTTGTGGAGCTCAAGAAGCTGTCGGATACCCAATGGGCTTGCAGAGAGAGAACACTGAAGGCCCTTCAGAGTATTCTGAAAGCTGTTATGAAGCTCCTTGATGACATCATTGAAAGCGATCCACCGAACCTGGCCCAAGGGGATGCTAAGATGTATAGAAATGCGATCAACTTCTTATTTATTTCCTGCCTGGAAATCGCCACCCCAGTGTTCCAAGTCACTGCTCTAACATCAGATTCTCTGCAGGAAGAAAACTTTGACCACTCCACTGCCTACAAGGTAATTGATGGTGTGCTTCACACATTGCAAACAATGAGGTCTGAGGAGAAGTTTGAGGAAATATTTGGAGGTGCATCAGAGAAGGCAGAGAGCCTCAACATTCCGATACCTACTGTTGTGCCTGGTCAGGAGAGGAAACGGAAAGTGCCAGTGTGTTTCCAACATAGCCCAACAGCATCTCAAGTGAGAGATCAGTTTTGAGTCTGTGGAGGCATACTTCAGGACTAGTGTGTACTACACATTTCTAGATACTATAACTGAGGAGCTTAACAGGAGATTCAAGGGGGGTAACACTGGAAGTCCCACTGACAGAATCATTTGGTCCTTCCACTCCTTAACAGTACGTGCCAACTGGGTAAGCACTCCAAGCTCAGAAGCAGAGGAAGCTGTCCACATTCTCTGTGATTTCTATGAAGAAGATGAGGACCAGGTGAACACAGAGCTAAAGGTCTTCCACTCCAGCATTCCTTCAAAAGACCTGCAAGAAATCCTTGCCAAAGTGAAGGAAAACAGGAGTCAGCTCATCTTTCCAACCTTGGTGAAGATGATAAGAACCTATGCAACACTGCCAGTGTCAACAGCTTCTGAAGAGAGATCATTTTCAAAACTGAAAATTATGAAGAACAAACTTGGAAGTCTCTGTGGAGAGAACAGTGTGGTGGAAAATTTTTGATTAAGTGTATACCCCATATGTAAATTATGAGTATTGCCACTTTCACCACCACCCCCAGAGAAAAGCGGAGCTTGACGTGGTACAATTAAGCTTGTTACATGGTGGAGATAAATTATTGCCAGCAAACGTCATAAGCATTTCTAGCAGACGTTTTAACCACTTTAACCACAGTATTGACATATTTAAGACAGCATTGACATATTGGCTGAAGTTACTGTACATCAACCACTTACTTTATTTTTATTATACATGTGGAGGTCTAGAAGTGTATAAGGAAACCAGACAATCTAGTATGTTAGCCTTAAATAAACAATATGTATTCTATTATACTTTGTATGCATGTGAGCAGAGACTGAGGGAGAGGGGTCAGAGGTGTGCAGGAGACTGAGGAAAGGTATGTAGCAGTGAGATATCATGACGTAGAGCCGAGAGGGAGAGGAGAACAATTTTATATGTGTGCCGTAAGTTACAAAGTAAGGCCTGTTGTTGTGTTGTCCAGACAGCGCCCGGGAGATGGACCGTGAGAGTAAGATAAGGAAGAATCGGACTCTGTGAGAGGGGGGGTTGTCTGTTCAGTACTATTGTTGTCAAGTTGTTTCTTTCTCTGCGCAATTATTCCCCAACTTGAATAAAGGAAGATGTCTAATGGAGATGTGACTAACTGGGTTTCACTCAAAATGACGTAGCCGTAGACTGTGGTTTCTATTTTCCTCTTTTTTTTTTTTTTTTTTTTCTTTATTTTAAGTTCAGAGGCAATAGTCCATTCATTGTAATTTTATGCAGTCATTTAATGGCATGTAGTCATAAGCAGGTGGAAAACCTTAGAAAATGTAAAACATAAGACAGACAAAAAGACAAACAAATTGGTGCAAATCTACAACCATTGAAAGATTGTGCAAAATGCAAATAGTTTAAATGCATAAAATTCAAGTATTTTGAACTGTACAACAAACAAATATTAGCTGTACAAAATGCAAATACTTCTACTGTGCAAAAAATACACATCTTTTAGCAGTGAAGATTAAATAGATAATTATTAACAATAGAAAAATAGATTTGCATAGAAAATATAACTATTCATAGAAAAATACATGCTCTTTAAATTACATTTCAACAATCAATAACCAAGAAATACCTTAAGAAACCCTAGCAACATTACAATCAACATACAACCAGTAATAGTGGGTAAAACTTCTCACTGGTACACCATCAGCCATGGGAGACTAACACTAGCAAAATGCCTGCTTTAAAATTGCACAAGCCCAGTAGCATTGATTTACCATACAAATTGCTAACAAGCCTAACAACATTTCAATGGCCATTAAACCTGTTTTTAACCCACTAAATGTAACCAAACGCAATGTGCATTCACTCGACGAACTGAAGCAATTCACAAGTTAACAGACAGAATCAGAACTGTACTGACGATTCCAAGGCAAGACGTGGCTATGTTCCCACTGTTCCAGTAACAAACATTAACTTAGAAATAGAATATTCCTTTGCCTTACCGGCTGCCTCTCCAGTTTTTTAGACGTCTCAGATTGCACAGAGTTGGGGAGGATTCACACGGGTAAGTATCCGCCAATGCTTTCTGCGTTGTTTGAACTCTCCACTCCTGCCGAGTTTAATTAACCACCTGAGCCTCGGAGCAGTATCGCGCGCGTGACATAGCGCGAGACCAATTGAGCTTAATTAGTCAGCTGATTTCGCTGCTTCATTGCGAGTGAATTTGTCACCACCTCTTTTTATTTGTTATTATTATTATTTTTTTTCCAGTGAATCTTTCCTAAAAAATCCCAAAATAAAGTTTAAAATCTGGTTTGACTTGACAATTGTGGTGGAAGAAACGTGACAATCTGTATATCCACATGCAGTAAATGTGTAGTTTATAAGCATTGCCAGTAGAAGTCAGTTAAGCTAAAGCAGGTAATTAGTTATTTTAGGGTGTGTGAACCCTGGAAATAACGTAAAATTAAGGTGGGATATTTTTCCTTTTTAAAAAAAGGAGACATAAATGTGCTGGTGTACCACAGAGGCAGGCTGGAGGGGGGAGAGATAACAGGAGAGTGTGGTGTGACTGTGGAGGAGTAGCAATAGTGTACGGAGAAGATGGAGTGACTTTAAGGGAGGAGTTTGAGTTTAATAAGCAAGCATTGTCAGTGGGTTACATTCAAGGTTATTCTAGGTTAAAGTGGATAGTCAATTATATATTTTTTTAGCAGCCAAGGCAGATATGGAGCTGGAACAATAGGTTTCTGTGTGAGTCAGGGTGCATGTGACAGAGAAGCCGAAATAATGTTGCTTCTCTTGGTGCAGGTGCAGATCTTCACCTGACCTTCACTTCTCCTGGTGTCTTGTGTTAGGGATATGCCTGATACCCCCTCCCCTTATCTCTGACCAATGTGAGAAAGTTTTCATCTTATTCAGCAATGACGTTTTGTGTATAACAGGAGGAGCTAGGGGAAAGTAAAAAAAGAGAAAAATGTACGCAGATCAAGGGGGGGGCTGGCTTTTGGGGTTGTGAATGAATGCTTGGGGAGAATGAATGTGTGCGTTGCTCCGCGCGGACCAGCCCCGGTTTACTGTATGTGATTGATCACCATATGCAATAAACCTAATTACATCAGGCTCTTGAGAATTATATTTGTTCTTTATTGGGCACTGGAATTCACGTTCTGTAATTATTACAAAAGGTATGTATAAATTATATAACTTAGAATTGTTACAGCACAAATGTGGAGAGAGCCTCCAGTCCGATTGGCCTAGACTGGGAGAGGTTCTCGCCACCACAATGGCTCTCTGACCTTCTCCTGCTTGCCATAGAGGAAGACATCCAGATAAACCATAGTGAGGACCTCAGAATCTTCCAAGACAAGGCACCGAGGAGGATGCTCCTGTAAAGCAGGAGAATGATCCTGCTCCCTTCACCTCAGTACACAGAACGCACTTAACCTAACTGTAGGCCTACTTTGTAGTTTGGAGGGTAGATTGGTTGGTTTATTATTTTATTTATTCAAAGAACAGCCTTTTTCAATTTTGTGTAAAGATTTGTTGATTTTGAATGGTTATTTTATAGACCACTAAAGCACGCACAATGTGGCATTGTTTTCTTTGTTGTTGCCTGTCCTTGTGATAAATGTAGAAATAGTGAATGCTAAAGACCATTATCTCTGTGTGAATTACATAAATATGTAAGTAAGTAAAAGATGAGCTACTGTATGTAAATTTTTTTTATTTTGTATTTTTTATAAATGAGAAGGGTGCCCTTTTTTTTTTTTTTTTTTTTTCATTTGAGCACCTGCCCCCTGTCGGGGAAGTGAGAATTTAATAAGTTACATGGTCTGAATCCAGTGGTCTTAGAAATTAATGCCCTTGTTTATCGTCCGGCACTCTGAATACCGAACTCAAATGGCGCTAATTCCCTAAGACTCCCCACTTATCCGACGTGAATACTTTAAATTGATTGAACCATTAATAAGGAAATCAATTATTGTTCGAATGACCAAATTCAGTAACCCCAACATAGGCCTTTGCCAGTTGATCACTCCTTCAATGCGAGATAGGAGGAGAGAGAGAGAGAGAGAGAGAGAGAGACACACTTACGCTGGTATCGATTCCCTATTACAGTATTTATTAACAATCATGATTAATGGAGTTATGAACATTAGCCATCATTATACAGGATAGCAATGTTGTATATAAACAGCGGCTAACAATGGCAGCAATACAAGTAATTGAGAATCATATATATAATTTAAACAACTACTAGAAATAAGATTAACAGAACACAGAGGGATATGTCAGATCTATAGATATAGGGTATTAGAAGCTACATACAGGCAGAGGAGGGGGAGGATTTCACCTGACGAGTCTCTGCACGCTCGATTCAAACTCAGTAAGCAGGTCGCTCAGCAACACGGTGGTAGCCCCGTAAGGAATTGGAGGAGTGGGGACGAGTCCGGGGGTGATGTGCAGGAAGGAAAAATGGGTGTCAGGGATGCGGGGTGAGGACTCACACGCAGACCCGGAGGTGAGTGGCAGAGTGACTTTATTAAAGCCCCAAAACAGGAGCAGATGAGGACAGGGTAAAAGACAGGCAGGGTCAAAACCAGGGAAGTCAGTCCAAAAACACAGAGAGCAAGCACGTGGTCTGGACAGGCGAGGGTCGGCAACGGGCAGGCAGGCAGCGGGGCAACCAGAACAGAGCGGCAGGCAGAGACGAGATCCGAAGGCCAGGCAGGGGTCAAACTGGGCAGGCAGGTCCGGAGCAGGGCAGACTAGAAGCGGGGAGTGAAGTCTGGGAAGGGGCAGAACCAGGGAGACCGGCAACAGGGAGCTGGGGCAGAACCACGGGCAACCCAGGCAGCCGAAGCAGAACGGCAGGCTGGACCGGGGCTGAGCAGGCGGGAAGCAGGGTCTGGACAGGGGCAGAACCGGGCAGGCCGGCAACAGGGAGCGGAGGCAGAACAGCAGGCGGGAGCAGACTACCACAAACAGGGATACACAAAGACAGGACGAAACAGAAAACAGACTAACCGAACTCACGTGACAGAACAGCGGGCAAACACAGAGACCCAGGGCAGGAGACAGAAGACCGTGGAAAAACCGAGTAACAGAAGGCAAGGACGAAACAGGATACTGAGACGAACTGGCAACAAGACAGAGAAAAGCAGGGTAAATATAGGGTAGGGCTGATGAGGTGATGGGAAGCAGGTGTGCAGGCAGGCAGGTGGAGATGATCAGGTGGGCGGAGACAGGGCGGAGAGTGGGGCAGGGCTGGAACACAAGGAAAAACAAAAGCACATGGACAGGGGAAGAACACAAACACACAGCCAGGGGGGCGGAGCACTGACAATGGGTGCAGAAAGCGACGAAGGTGGCTTTAGACGGACGCCAACAATAGCAGATCTTTACGTAGAAAACTGGGACCGACGTGGAGGCTGACGGTGTGGAAAAATGGAAAAATGTAAGAAGAAAAAAAAAACAGCAAAAAGTACGGTGTGTGCGTGTCCACCTATATACCTTTCCAGCCAGTGGGTGCGCTCCCTGTTCCTATTGGCTGTTGACCTCCTTTTCCCCTTTTGGATGTCGGGAACGCCTCTGGGGGGTTGGCTGAGGCAAGGGTGCTAATTCTCCTGCTAAAACTAGATTCTTTATTAATTTAATTTTTAATCGTAGATAGCCAAATAGTTTTAGCATAGATGAACTCTGGAGCGTTTGATCTAGATGTTTGTGATTGCAGGGGTCCCGACTTGTGGGGCTCAAGCAGGCCCACCAAGAGAGGATGAAGTCGTTTTTGTAAATCGATAACACTTTCATTCAATCAATGTCCAAATTATTTGTGACTCTACTATGTCACTTACAAACGTCTGGATCTATCTCTGTGTCCAAATAATTTCTTTTCTTATGTCCTGCCATTGATCCTCAACATCAATCTTTGCATTTCACTCAGATTTACCTGGGATCTTTATATGCTAATTTGACTGATTAAAGGCGTGCGTGTCTCAGTCCATATAAGAACAACTGTGGGAGTGGATGTTAAGCTTGTTCATGTACACATAATCTCATGCTGATTTGATTTACGCTCAGATTTATGAAGACAATTAGGTGTACACGGTGTTTGAGAACTCTGATGAAAAACCTCCACAAATCGTGGGATTGTGCGTACACATGGTCCTACAGCAAGTTGTACACAAAGATTGATACATATGGCCCCAGATATAAGTTTTAGATTGTTGCAGATATTCCAGTTAATTGGACAGTTGTGCTCAAAATTCAGTACTAAAAAGTCCCAAATCTTGCTATGAACCCCCTATGCTGAGAGTAAAACTACCTGCCCACATAAGCACCTCCTTTCAGTATGGTGTGCTGTGTCTTGCTTCAGTGGCCCAAAAACAAAGGCTGTTTTCCATCTCCATCTATTGTAAAAAATAAAGCTTTATAAATTATATACATTATATACACTCATGAGCCGAAACATTATGACCACCTGCATAACATGCTGTTGGTCCTCCGTGTGCCGCCAAAACAGCGCCGACCCACTGAGGCATGGACTCTACAAGACCCCTGAAGGTGCTGGCACCAAAACATTAGCAGCAGATCCTTCAAGTCCTGTAAGGACTTGGTGGAGCCGTCGTGGATAGGACTTGTCGGTCCAGCACATCCCACAGATGCTCAATCGGATTGAGATCTGGAGAATTTGGAGGCCAGGGCAACACCTTGAACACTTCATCATGTTCCTCAAACCATTCCCGAACAATGTGTGCAGTGTGGCAGGGCAATTTATCCTGCTGAAAGAGGCCAATGCCATCAGGGAATACCATTGCCATGAAGGGGTGTACCTGGTCTGCAATGATGTTTAGGGAGGTGGCACGTGTCAAACTGACGTCCACATGAATGGCCGGACCCAGGGTTTCCCAGCAGAACATTGCCAGAGCATCACACTCCCTCCACTGGCTTGCCGTCTTCCCACAGTGCATCCTGGTGCCATCAGCTCCCCAGCGCACACGTACATGGCCATCCACATGATCTAAAAGAAAACGGGACTCATCGGACCAGGCGATCTTCTTCCACTGCTCCAAGGTCTAGTTCCGATGCTCGCATGCCTGTTGTAGGTGCTTTTGACGGTGGACAGGGGTCATCATGGGCACTCTGACTGGTCTGCAGCTACAAAGCTAAAAAGCCGTCCCTCAAGTTACGTTTTCTGCTAACTTAGCCAAGCAAGGACCGGCGGGACAAAGTTGTCCTACATGAATTTACAGATCTGGAATAGAGAGACAACTTCAGGATGACACGACAGCCATTCATGAAGTTATGCTCAATGACGGAGGGGTACATGGCATCAGAGGAGGTTACAGTTAGAGCTCCCATTCCTATCACAATGCGAGTCGCAATTGTGCTATACAAACTGGGTAGGTGTGCAGAATACCACGTTATTTTGAACCAGTTTGCAAGAGCACTGTGAAAAAGTTTGTGTATATGTTCTGTAAGGGAATGGTGAATGGACCCGTCAAGCAGCTGATCCGATCGCCAAATAAGGAAGAAGCATGGGACATAATGTTTAACATAAGCATGGTCTCCGTTGTCAACCCGTTTTCCGCACTGGCCGCCATGTTTTTTTTAACCCTGTCATGCATAGTAAAACGTCACTACGTCATTACTTCACGTAATGAACATGCGCAGAAAGTTCCAAGTGCAGAAGGCAATCCGATTGAGCGTCTACATGGCTAATATCTTCTGATCAAACGGATTATCAGAAATCTACACCACGGCTGTTTATCAACACCAAGAACGCTAAGAACGTACTTGTGTTCTTGAGAAGAACATTCTTGCCAAGCGTCCTTGATGAGAACGGTCTTGCAAGATTGCGAGGATGGAGAACGCACCTATCAGAAACTGAGATGCTATGTGTACTTGTGTACTTGCTATTGCACAATACCCTGGGCGCAGCTCATTTAAGCAGTGATATGACAACACTGGCATTATCAGCCCAACATTTGATAAACTTTTGTTTTATTGTGTTTGTGTATTATATTTGTGTTTTGCCATAGTATAGGCTGCTACTTTTTTACTTTTCTTATTTCAAATAAATGGTACCTGTAAATCAGTAACGTAACTTGAGGGATGGCTTTTTAGCTTTGTAGTTGATCGCACTTTTCAAATGTCATATCGATCATGAGCCGTCCCTCAAGTTACGTTTTCTTCAGCCCATGCTAACTTAGCTAACGTTAACTACCGTCTCCACTGAACTGAAGAACGCTAGCTAACTGAAGCCTACTCCCCATGAAAGTCGGAGCAAACTTACAAATTAGCCTTTTCTTATACAAAATAAGAAAATATTCAGCAACTATACTGCCCATTTCCCTTCACATTTTTTTCAGAGGCTGATTTACAGGTACCGTTTACTTGATATAAGAAAAGTAAAAACTCTCACTCCGCTCTCCTGCCGTCATTCTTTCAATGACTTCTGGGATATGAGATCCGTTCTCGCTGGCCAAGTCACCAACTGATGCATCCTCGATAAAAGAGATCAAGAACACATCTTAAGAACACATTTTAAGCGTTCTTGGTCACTTGCGTTCTTCGGTATTGGAACCGTACTTGGGCCATTAAAGATCACGTCAAACGAGTTCAGGAGAACACAAGAACGGACAAAAACGCAGATTGATAAACAGCCCTGGTTTGAACAGTAGCCTACGCTACGCTGAGGTCAGAACGGAGGTATGACGCTCTCTTAATAGGAAAACAATGGCAAAGCGAGCGTTGGGAGACTTTGACGCTAGTCACGTGTAAGCACCTTTAAGATGAACGTGATTGCTGTGTAACAACACACACCGTTTCATCTGATTCACAGTTAAACTGTCTGGAAACCGGAAGTTGGAGATCTACCCCAAACCAGAGCCCGTCTATACGGATATTCTCTGCCAGAACGAAGAGTTAACATGAATGCCACTTAATTAGAGCTGGTTGATTCCTGAATCACCTGGGTTGTTAACTCAAATCCTCGTACTCAGGATTCATGAGTCTGAGGTCTCCATTAAGCCGGATCCTATAGTCCTATGGCTGCTGCTAACACCAGGCGACGCACATTGAAACAATAATCTGTATCACTCTTATTATGACCTGTATAACATACTCTGCCCATCTACCTAGCGTTTAGCAGGTAACCCAACTGTCCGACGTTCAAATAACTTAATAAATTATCAAATATGCGCCTCTGAATGTAGTTGAGTTGACTGAGAATGGATCAGAGTAACTTCCTACATAGTCGGAAACACAGCGGACCCAAAAGACTCAGATTCACTGACTTGAGTTGAGTAGATCTTCCCTCCACCGCACTCGGAAACACAGTGGACCCAGAAGACTCGCGCAGTTAACCGAGTTGAGTGGATCCTTTCCTTTCCTCCACAACTCAAAACTGAACGGCACTGAGTTGAGTGGATCCTGTTTCCTCCACAACTCAACAACTGAGTTGAGTGGATCCTGTTTCCTCCACAACTCAAACACTGACTCAAGTGACTCACAGGACTCGACACACCCGGATCAGTTTAGTGAGTGACTCAGAGGAACCCGAGTCCATAAAAGGAGCCGAGTTTACCACCACTACACTTAGTGACATTGTAGTTGCTGTTGGGGTTTCTGTGTAATTCCAGACATGTCCTCAAGGTGGCGCCAGTATTTTCAAGTATCTGTACAATTCAGAAAGTTGTGATTTATGCAATTTATCTATTTTTTTGATATTACATTTTTACAATGTTTATTATGTACATACTTACCTGTTATGTTTTTGAGTAAGATTGGTCCTGTACAAGAAATTTTTGTTATATTTTATGTTATTCCCATTATTCATTTCGCGGGTGTAACTTCCGGGTCATCGTTTCTTGGAAAAGGTGCGAGATTTCATGTCGGTAAAATTACTGGGTTATTCCGTTATAAATATAAGCCATCCAATGAAGATTCATCAAGATTATCATACCAGCCTTTGTTCACAAGCAGACCAAAGTATTCTACGGTGTTTGTGTTTGGTGTTTGGTATATCTTATCTGAATATCACATTAAACATCAGTGAAAGGGAGCTCTTGCCTTCGCGTTGTGACTAAGGCCGGCGTAGACATAATTTAGGATTCTTTGCGAGTTGGATCCTCGATGTAATATAAATGTTTTACGATATTGTAATTGTTATTAGGCTTATATATTTCTTATACAATTGACTTCACATCCGCCAAAAATAAAGTTTATTTCCCTGCAATAAATAAATAATAAGACCCCTCCTGGATCCTGTCATCATTGAAGTGTCTGAAAGGGAACTAAAGTTACGACTTTATTGTAACCCTCTATAAGCATTTTGTTCTGGATCGTGTTTGATTTATTATCATTACTCAGGGACGTGCATAGACATTTGTTTTGGATAAGAGTGGCTGTTAAATAAATGTGTTCCATCGCTAAATTGTTGTATATATGCGTGCATGTATATATATATATATATATATATATATATATATATATATATATATATATATATATATATATATATATATATATATAATGTAGGAATTGTAGGAAAGTAGAGACGGACAATTTCTATTTTTAGCACACACCGTGAGCGAGCGAGCCCAAAAAACCGCGCCGCTCAAACAATAACCAACGAACAGCCCCGTTACCCAGAAAGCACTTTTAAAGAGACCGTCTTTTTGTTGAAAATTGACGGTGCTGCACGACGTAAAAATCCTGAACAGCAGCAGTAGGACCAGGATTCAGTTTGGTTTGTACATGCTTCTAATCCATTTTTACTCGACACAGCCAAACCTTGTGATAGATCGACATGGTTGGATTTAGTTTGGGATAACAGTGTGTGGCAAAATTTTACCTTGTTCACATCGGAACACAAGCAGAGCGTAAGAGCAGGCATGCAGATACAGAGCTTCGTACTCAGCTGACAACTGAGCACATTAGGGTTTTCTAAATAGAAGAATGAAGTGCATGTGGTAATGTGTAATGTGGTAAAGTGCATGTGTAATTACCCTCTGGTTGGGAGTGCATGCTTTATACGAATCTCCAGGTCCACCGCTCCCATTCTTGTGGTATTGTGAATAGTAGTGATGTGCAGTATGTGAACAAACAAATCTTTGAGGTGTACTGAGTGTACTGAATCACTAGTCTAAAAGATTTGTTCCTTCCTCTTTGCAAACACACACACTGATTAGCTGGCATAGCACCTATGACTCTCCCTCCAGTGGATATTAGCTATTAGCGGTCTGTCCATGAAGCAGCCTATCACAAAACTGTATCAGCAGTACGTTCATGACGACAACTAGCCAATGGCTGAAATGCTAAAACACTTGAAGCACCTCCCATTGGCCATCTCGGCACAGCGACTCAGTGACTATGCTGACCATGGGGACTGCAGCATGTGAATGACTCTGGAAGACTCGAAATGCCCCCACTGTACTGTGTACTGAATGACCTGATGTACTGTTGACAAGTTCTCAGTACAACGATTCGTTAAGACTCAAAAGAACTTCCGACTCAGAAGACTCTAAACTCCCCCTACTGACCTGATGTATTGCTGACAAGTTCTCAGTACAACAGTTCGCTCAGACTCAAAAGAACTGGCGTCTCAGAAGACTCTAAACTCCCCCTACTGACCTGGGGTGTGTTCCAGAAAGCAGGATTTGCGAGTTAACCAGGGGTGTATTCCAGAAAGCAGGATTTGTGAGTTAACCGGATCTTTTAACTTGAAATTCACGAAATCTGGAATTTTCGATTCCAGATACAAAGATCAGAGTAAGTCCAGTTCAGTTACTATGACAACTGTGGACGGAATACAGATTCCTATTAAAGCCCCAAGTGTGAACGAAGGAGATTATGTGAATAGGAAATCTTTTCACACCATCAATGTGCAGGTAATGAAAAAGGTTTAAGTGTCTAAGTCAAATCTTCATTTCAGATAGTAATGCAACTCATTCTCTATTGTCAAGATAATATGTGATGCCACCCACATCACCACAAATGCCACCACAATAGCCAAATGGCCAGGGTCTGTACATGATTCAAGGGTGTTTTGTGAGTCCACCTTGTACAACAAGTTTGAACAGGGTAAGTTACCTTTCAGATAGTGATTGATGCTTCAATTCTTACTTTTACGGTTTTGTATGTTAAGTGTATAACCTATGGTTACTTTTGTCATGCCATTATAGGACAATATGATGGTATCCTCCTTGGGGACAGAGGCTACCCCTGCCTACCCTTTCTAATGACCCCCTACCCTGACCCTGAGCCTGGAGCACAGTGCTGCTACAACCTGGCTCACTGCAGGACAAGAGCCAGGGTGGAGATGACCATTGGCATCCTCAAGGCCTGGTTCCAGTGCCTGCGTGGGCTCAGGGTCACTCCAGAGAGAGCGTGTGACATCACTGTGGCATGTGTGGTGTTACACAATATTGCCACAATAAGAGGAGAAAGATGCTCTCCTGCAATTGTAGTCCACGATGATGCACCCCCCTGCCACCTTCCTGAAAACCGAGATGGCCGGACTGTGAGGGATACGCAACAACCACGTCAACTAAGTGCAATATCACCCCAACTGCAGGTATTTTTTTTTTTGAAAAATTCATTTTTTTTGTGCATGCTCAATTGAATACAGCAGTTTCATTTCCTCTTCATGTCCTGCAAATAAAAATGAAAGGACATGCTTTAATTTATTAACACCATGCACACCAATGGAAAAATAAAATCATTTTATAGACCCACCTTTAACTTTAACCTTTAACTTTAACCTTTAACCCACCAGTATTTCAATTTCAAGTTTTGTTTTTTTTTATTTTTTGATTTTAGTATGTGGTCCATCTGGAGGTTGCTTTTTTTATTTGCTGCTCCAGATGGACTTTATATAGGTCTATTACCAGCATCTGGGAAGAGAGACGACATTTTGTTACAGGAGGTTGTAGTGTTCTTCTCATTTTATGATTTCAGTTAGACACATGGGTGATAAAGAGATTCTTACTGTGCTAAGATGTTCTCTGGAGTTGAATGGGGATTCCTCCACAGTGGAAGGGGTACAGCCAGTCGTCGTCTGACAGGACAATGACAAGCAAGATTTTAATCTGTGACCAAATTATTAGAAGTTACCCCTCTCAGAATTTAAGATATACCTCCATAGGCCTCTCTGTAAATGCTGAGAGAGTCTCATTGTCTTCATCCTAGAACACAAAATGTTTTACATATAGGCTACTTAAAACCTATGCATCAGGCAAAATCTGTTGAAGATGAGCCACTTACTGATGGAGGAATGTCCGGAAGATTGAGGACTCCTTCAGTCACTGGAGATTCAGGTGGTTAGATGCAAAAGTGTTAATCAGTGATCAGCCTTTATTCAAATATGATAAACCTACCATTTATATAGGTTCTTGTGTCCTGGGGAGTAGTTGGCTCTGATGAGCTACCTCCTGGAATGTCATCCATAAATGCCCTTTCTGCATTCTGGCTGACTGCCAGCTCTTCAGCCGGGGTGAAAGGTGGTGGTGGGGGCCCTCCACCCGTTTCACGGGCCTCATCCTTCTTTCTGTTGGCTACAAAGTAAAACTCAATTATAATGCCTAGGCCTACATTTACAATTAAGGAAACAAATTAGCTGTAAAGCAAATAAAATATTACCTGATTGAATTATGTTTTTGTAATTGACCTTTACACCACTGGGGTTACATCTGATTCTTATGTTGTATTGTACCTCACTTGTAAGTCGCTTTGTATAAAAGCATCTGCCAAATGAATAAATGTAAATGTAAAATGTAAATCTGATTCAAAAACATAAAATACATTCAGTATTATAGTGTACAATGCAGGCAAAATTACATCCAAATTCTCAAAAGTTAGGCCTACTTTAAATATTGAATGCAACATAACTACTTTACACAACTTGATAATCTTACGCAATTTTTTTGCCACGCCATCTCCCTTTCCTTTGCTGCTGTCGCCGTATTACTTCTCTTCAGGAATATTTTCTGTTAGTCTTGGTATGCTGTCATGACTACTTCTTGCTCACTTGCTGTGAAAAACGTTGCACGTGGTTTCTCTCTGTCAGAATCTATCATTTATCACATCTTTAGTGTTCGACTGATGATGGCTTTTAAAATTAGGCGCGAACGCGCACAATTCAGACTCAGCCTATCCAAGATTGAGTGAACTTAATCTCCGGATTTGGAATCATCTGTTCTGGAACCAAAAATTCAGCATGTGTAGCATTTCGCTAACTCAAGTCAGAATTCAAGTTTAGGTTTAGGATTTTTCAAACCTTCTTTCTGGAACACACCCCTGATGTACTGTTGACAAGTTCTCAGTACAACAGTTCTTTCAGACTCAAAAGAGTCACTGACTATGAAGCTCATGGTGACTACGTGTTGCCAGAATCGCTAGTTCTCGGTACAGCAGGCTTGGGCTACATCCGCCATTCACTGTGATGATGCAAAAGGAATCAGAGCACTTCCGTGACATTATTATAGGAATTTAAAATATTATTAAATGTTACCCAGTAAACATGCGGTGGTTGGGCCAGCGTTGGCTTATGATCATTATGGTTGGCGACAATCACCGTCTGCTGCCAACGTTGGCACACTGTTGGGATGCCTCTTTAGCCCAACCACCGCATATCCGTAAACATATCACGTCTAATTATGTACAGTTTGAATTGGAATGGTTGCTTTAATATAGGCCTGTCATATTTATATATTTATTTGTTGTTGTATGTTGGTAGTTTTAGCCAATTTTAGTGAGATGGATTTGCATAGCGTTACCTGGTTCTGAGGTAAATTAGCTAGCGGAGGTAGCTACGTATTTAGCTCTTTTAGCTAATCCCACACTGCTTGGTTAACTAAGGCTACGTTTTTTATTTCATACAGAGGGATGATAGGCTATAACTTTAATTTTATTTTTGTTACCACTCATGATTCAATCCAGACATCAACCGTATAGCCACACACATTCTCACTTGCGGTTACCTTAAGGTAGCCTCCCACACAAGTGCAAGTGAAAGACGGGCACATTTATATATCATTTTAACATAAAAGTAACAGAAAACAGTACAGAAAACTCACACTGTAAACATAATTGCATTCATGGCTACCTGACCTAGCTAGCTAACTAGTAAAGAAAGGGCAACCGCAGTCAAACACACACATACACAGACATTAACCACCGGTACAAGAGCCTATTTAGCCAGTAGGCCTACACATGAAGGACACACCTTGGGGAGGGGATGAGATGGACCTTCCTTCTCAACAAAGGTTTATAGTCCCACAATGCAGAACAAAGCAGTATAAAAATAGCTTTGTTCCAGCAGCCATCACTCAGATGAACAAGTCGTAGCAACACTGCACAGATGATATAGAAGCAACGTGTATTTATTAGGGGTCCAAGCACGTAGTGCTGGAACCCTATTGTGTTTGTTCTGATTTTTATTATTATTATTAGGGGTCCAACTATGTAGTGCTGGAACCCTATTGTGTTTGTTGTAATTATTATTATTATTATTATTATTTTCTGCCCTAAAAGTGTTTGCACAGCAAAACCTATAGATGCTAGAGCTACCAAATTTGGTAGATAGGTTGCTATGGTCACCCACTACTCAGGTAAAAAAAAAAAAACCCGATTGGCCAGATGGTGGCGCTATAGCGAGACACAATGCGTTTTGGCCTATAACTCTTGAACCGTTTGGGGTAGAATCAAAATTCAAATTCACACCAAAATGATGTGCCATATTGGATTTTCAGCCATTTTGAATTTTTTGTAAAACCTTTAAAATCTCCTCCTAGACGGTTTGTCCAATTTGCACAAAATTTGGTACACAACATCTTCAGCCCAAGATCTTTAAATATTGTATAAAGAAACTTGCTACGTTAAAAGATGTGGCCGCAATAAGCCAATGAAATATGAGGGTGTGGCCTCAATTGATATAATGAGGTGTAACTCCTGAATGCAATGTCCAATCATCACCAAACTTGAGATGCCTCATCTCCAGGGCCTTAGACTCAAGTCTACCTAATTTAGTGCAAATCCGCCTATAGGTGGTGCTATAGCAAACAAATGCACGCTGTGTCTTGGTCAAAGGTCCTAACGAAGTGTATAAGGACAGGCTCAAACAAGATAGCCGCCATCAGCCAGTCAAATTTCAGCAGCCCTTAAACTGACTTAACTATGACCTATCATCATGAAACTCGGCAGGTACGTTCCAAGAAAACATTTAAATCCCCATTACTCTGGCACAAAAGCAGATATTTCGACTAAATTTCTTGTGCTTCATCAAAGTTATGGATCCTTATGAAACCTCCACGTCAGCCATTTTGTGTTTCATCCATCTTTGATTTTGTCAAAAACACATTTAACCATCTCCTCCTAGAGCTTGGCACAATGCGGTTTTGTGTATTATGTCTTTGGATCATTGTCTTTAAGAGTTGTTAAAGGATAGTTGTCAGGTTGAACAATACGACCTCAGTGTACCCACAAATTCGCCCGTGAAGGCACCATGAAGGAAGAGTGGCCATATCTCTGCAATGCTTTTGTTCATTGGCATAAAACTCATTTACACATGCTTACCATGAAGCCTGGGTGGAACACACCAAGTTTACTGAAATTTGGCCACTTTAGGGTGCTATACTGAAAAACAGGTTTAAACACCCATGTGTCCGTGTACTTAGATGTTAATGACATTTTGTTCCAATGGACATCACAAGGCACAGACCACACAAAGAAAATCAGATATTTCTTGTACAATTTCATTACATCATTACATGTCAGGTCCTAACTGGGAAATGAACACATAGTTCAGTGTCCAAATGGCACGGCTGCTAAGACGCAATCGGTTCGTAGCACTCCTGCACCTTTTACCCTACTGCCACAACTAATACACTAAATAGTGTTGAAGAAACACTTGGACTTTCCATATTGGCCTGAATGAAAAGCCATTTTTTTCTTTCTACTTCAAGTACTGAAAAGTGGGGTTGTCTTGCATGGGATGACTAGACTTTTTAATGTCATTATACATTAACAACAGCAGATGGCGCCATTGATCTGAGATTGTTCAGTGGTATTGGAAATCCCAGTAGACTAGTTTACTTTTGTTTTTATTTGAATGTGACAATTTCATTTAAAAGATCAACATACCTTGTTTTATTCAGTGTGTTTTATTAAATTGATATCAAATTAAATGATTTCTTTAAAAAATGATTTGATCTTCAAAAAGTCTGTTACCAAAAACAGGTGTTGAAAAATGGGGGGTCCTTTTCTAATCAGGGACATTTTATTCTATTCAGCTAATATGGTATGTTCTCTGCCATTTCTCCCATGATTTTGGATTTTTTCAAATACCCAAAAATTGCGCGCCTACAACAGCGTTGGCACTTCTTATTGCGATGTCCCAAGAAGGCACACTGCATTTTATGGCACTGCTTATGTTAAAGCTTGACTTATATGTAGTGGAGGGCAGTACGGTGGTGCAAATGGGTAGCACTATTGCCTAATAATATGGAGGTTTCAAGTTCGGGGTGCGTCTGTGTTCAGTCTGTACCTTGTCCCTGTGTCCATGTGGGTTTCTTCTGAGTATTCTGGTTTTCTACAACAGTCCAAACACATTCAGGTAATGTCAATTGGACATGCTATATTGCCCATAGGTTTGAGTGTAAGAGTGGGTGTCAATGTCAAATGTCAAATAAAATTTCAGGAGCCCTTAAACTGACTTAACTATGACCTATCATCATGAAACTTTTCACGATTGTTTTGGATGTGTCAAATAGCAATATGTACGAAAATTACATAGCAAACTCACTTTCCACCACTCCCCCAGTCAGAAACTACACTTTGCTACATTCTAGACGGCCACACCCAGATCAACATTCATTGACCCTGACACCTAAACTCAGGTCAACTTTCACTGACCTGAGATGGCAAAAATCATTTGGCTTCTTCTAATGGCAAACATTCTTGCATATAATACAGGTATTTCACAATGGTAAAAAATTGACCTATTTAACATTTACATTACATGTCACATTTACATGAGAACTGATATCTACAGGACAATACGCTTAAGGTGATCAGGTTTGGTGTAAATCCATGAATGGGTGGCACTATAGCAAAGGAATGGCCATATCTCCTAAACCAATTCCCTAATAAAGTTAGAATTATGTATACTGCATCTTGGTCAAAGGTCCTGATAAAATCTTCAAGGACAAGTTGATGACTCAGAAGCAATGGCATCCATCACCCATTCAATTTTCAGCTGATGTGCTTGGACCCCGTAATCGCCGCTTGCGGCTATATTTTTATTTATTTTTATTTTTAGTTGAAGTGGTTTATTGATGATTGCAACCTTGAGTACTTTTATTATGCTGTCTACTGTCTGTGTTGTTTGTAAAAAGTGTGTCAAGATGGATGACTTGTCTACTGCAAACCAAATCTACCTATGGGTACAAATAAAGTAATCTGAACCTGAAGCTTAGAAACTAACGATGTGTGTTGGAAAATAATATGACAAAGTGTATACTCTATATGTTAATCATAAGCGTTGCTATTAAATGTTAGGATTTAACCACAGACATATTAACTGAAGTTATTGAGATATCAGCCATTTACATTATAAACCAAACAATCTAATATTATAGCCTTAAACAAACTAATATATATATATCTTATTATACTTTGTATGCCTGTGAGCAGAGACTAGAAAGAAGGGTCAGGAGAGTAGGAGAGTACAAGAGACTGTGGGGAGGGTATGCAGCTGTGAGATATCTGTATGCTGTAAGTTACACAGTGAGGCCTGTTGGTGAGACTGTTAATGAGAGTTGGACACTGTCTGAGCATTGCACAGAAAATGGACCATTGAGTGTTAGATAAAAGAATTGAACTCTGTGAAGGGGGGTCGCAAACAGGGGTTCTTTATGGAATACAGCCAAGCCAGAGCAAGTCAAGAAGGGACAGTTATTTTTTATATATTAGATATGGGCAGCCCTTGAGATAATGATGTACGGCCAAGGCAGGACAGTTGTTTTTTGTGCATATCAAACAGGTGCGCGCTTGGCAATAATGGTGTACAGAAAAGACAAAAGATGAAGTGGGAACGATGCCAGACTGGAGCATAATGCTGTACAGAAAATGTGTTATGAAACCGAAGGAGGGGTTCTTGAGTTTAAGCTCTACAGTGAGAGGAGCTGAGGAAAGGAATAAAAGAGAAGTGCATGCAGTGGGAGGGCACATAGGAAGAGTGATTGTCAGAATGAATGGGTGTGAGTGAGCTCCGTGTGGACCAGCCCGGTTTACTGTATGTGATTTTGAAACATATGCAATAAACCTAATTACATCAGACTCTGTCGATTGTATTTATTTTTGATGAGCTGCTGACCAGTGTGGAGGGAGCACCCAGCTCATCTGGCCCAGGCTGGGATTAGTTTCTCCCACAGATGTTAAGCCTGCGGCTAACTTGCCTCAATATTGTATGTGTGTCAGGCAGGGGCGCAACTACCTAATTCTTCACATACATGCACAATCCTATTAGCGCCCTCGTTTAAATGTCGCGGTGTTTGAATGGAATGCACAGCATTTGACATTCTAGCTGTAGGTCTAAACTACAGATTTGTGATTCACAACTTACTGTGTCACAAACATACCCCATACTTAACACTTCAGAGTTCAAAGTTAACATTTATGTTAATATGTCCTATCCATGATACCCCAATAGAAAAGTTAGGGACCACCTTTGGGGTATGGCCTTAGAGTTTTGGGTGAGAATTCTGGAACATGCTCCTGCTGAACATCAAAACACACACACACACACACACACACACACACACACACACACACACACACACACACACACACACACACAGGCATGAATATTTAATTTTCAAAATTTGATGGGCATACACTACTAGAAGTGAAATCAATTAATTTCTCTTACTTCAGTGGTGACTTCCTCCTCTTGTAGTGATAGAGGAACTAAAGTGAGGGTTACTTCCTCAAAACCCTCTGAGTTAATTGCCATTGTTGGCGCAGGAAGAGCCAGGGATGGGACATGATACAGAGCAGCAGTGGATGGCCCGGGGGGGGATGCAGCAGTGGATGGCCCGGGGGGAGATGGAGATACAGCAGTGCATGGCCCAGGGGCAGATGGAGATGCAGCAGTGCATCTTAAAATATTATGTTTTGAAAAGGAAGCAATGTTAAAGTTGTTGGCATATCTATTTTTTAAGTTCAGTTTTTACTACGTTGCAGCTTGCGCAATAAAAATTGTTTACATTCTCCAACTGTTTCATGCATACTGATTCCTTCATATATTGTGTCATTTTGTGGGGCCAAGCAAACCCTATATTAATCAAAGCCTTCATTATATACACGATGAAATTAAAATGTTTTTATATTCTATGTACACCTGACAGTAGAATAAGCCACCAACCTATATAAAGGCCCAGTCATGCAAAAAAAAAAAAAAACGTGATATACCGTGAAACCGCCAGACTCTTAAGAAATACCGTAATAAAAATTTTTGGTCATACCGCCCAGCACTACTAGCTAGCTACCAGACCTTGCCGTTGGGCAAACGGCCCAAGAAATATTACGCTACGCTAGCTAGCTAGCATAAATCTATGCCCTGCCCTCCTTAATGTACGAATAAAATAGTATGTTATTTATTATTTGTTTTAATCAAAAATGGCTTTCTGTGCCTGCCGAATGTTGTGCAAGTGTTAAAATGGTTGTATTTTACGCTTATTAATTTAACACTTCTTTAGGCTACTTAAAGCCGGCTTTGGCGCCCCCATGAATAGCAAATGTCACATACCCCCTTTTTGCGCCTCTTGTGTCAAGTGTTAAAGCCTCAGTAATATGTGTGAATGTCAGGTGTTAAAGGTGTTGAACCCTTGACAGTATATGTGAGTATGAGCTGTAGCAGGGTATAAATACCTGGGATGTAAGGCAGTGGTTGAGGAGATTCAGTCAGCAGGAGGGTGGAGGCAGGTGGTCAGGGTGAGTTGAAGGGTCAGGAGTGGGGTGAGATGTGGTCAAGTGGTGGCAGACATGGACCAGGCCCCCTCCATCCTCCAGAGAAAGAAGGCATAGCTGAGGCCAGGCCAGGGTGCAGCCCTACCACTACGGCCGTGAGGCTCCTCTTGTGGCACTTGGGTCTGGACACAGCTGCTGCCATTTGTGTCCTTGTTGTGGAACAGAACATGCTTGTGGCAGCTGCCCGCCCCGGTAGTGCATGGTTTCTGTAAAGTGCCCTTGTCCTGTCTCCCATCTCGGGCCCAGCCCATAGCCACAGACATCCATTCCTCTTGGTTTCTCAGCCAGCCAAACTCCCTGATTGGCTCAGCTGGGCTTCAAGGTGTTGCTCAGCCTGTGACAGCAGGAAGAAGATGTGGTTAGAGGGCAGTGGGAGGGAGATAGGTATCCGGAGCAACAAATCAGCAGACACGTGGCAAAAGCTTTTTATGGGTTACAGCTTTCCCCTCCCAACCCCCTGCCTATGGCGTATACATTCCCCTGATCCCCTGACCCAAGGTTTAAAAAGAGAAAAAAGTAGATTTTGAACGTTAAAAAAGAATACAAAAAATCCATTCAATTTACTTTCATTGATTTGTTAACCCTTTGAAATGGTTCCCGTGTTTCGCATTTGTAGAGTTGCATCTGTATAGTGTTCACAGAATGGTGGGTTGACTATTTCTGTTTAATATCCTGCCTGTTTCAGGCTGTAGAGCATGTGCAGAAACTATAAGCAGCCTGCTCCTGCATGAATAATACTATCCCCAGTTTACTCCATATAACCAGGAGTACATCTGGATAGCTGAACAATACACAGAAAATTATTTAGTGACAGCAGAAGGTCTAAACAGAGAAATGACAAAACTGAATAACAGCTCTAAAATTTACCAGCAGCTCATGACTCACGGTTGAGACCCTGAACCCCTCCTGACCCTCTGACCTACTTATTCCAGGGTGAGAGGGCTGCCAATTACTATGCCCTCTGGTGTCAAAGCACACACACACACACATACACACACACACACACACAATAGAAGCACATATCTGGGCTGCAATGACACTTTAGACCATTATTCTGTCAGCCCACACTTGCACTCTTTGGATGTGTGTGTGTGTTTTGCTCATGGCATGTGTGGTGGGTCAACGTGACAGAGAATGAAAGGGAGCAAGAGAAAGGGAGAGAAAGTGTAGGAGAAAAGGAAAGAGAGACAGAGGGAGAGAGAGTGCGTAGGACCAGCACATTGGCATTTGGTATTTTTTCCTGCAGTTCTGCAGCCAAAACTGTGATCCTGTGCATCTCTGTGTCTCTCTGGTTGTCACTTTGTTGCTGCGTCTGTGTGTTTCTGTGTGTCTCTGTGTATCTGCTTCTCTGTGTCTCTATGGGTCCCTGTGTGTCTCTGGGTGTCTCTGTATGCCTCTGTGTCTATGTGTGTCTCTGTGCATCTCTGTGTGTCTCTGTGTACTCATTGTGTCATGTGGACAAATAGTCCAAACAAGCAGGGCAGGATAAACTAGTGCTAACCATGTTAAATTAAAACTGTCTGACACAGAGTGAAGGGCCAGTCACACACTCACTCATTAGCTGAAATTCACTTAAAAGTGCATTAAACATCTGCTTGTCTCACTGTATAATGCAAGCTGCTGATATAGTCCTTAAATTTTGGCGTTTGCTAGTGGCCATGGCACCCAATGGGTTATCCTACAATGCCCCTTGATTTTATGAAACAAAAGAAGGAAAAAGAAAGAATGTGCACCACTGGAAAGGAAAAAGACCATAAAACAATAAATTGCTATGGATATCGTTTAAATATCTGTGGGCTTCATTCTGCATTTGTGGAAGTTCCTTGAAAATCATTTTTTAGCTGCCCTTTCAAAAAACTTATGTTCCTCTGCTGATTCCATATGTGAGTTTTTTCCATTCACTTTCTTTTTGGTTCATATGAGTGGCTTTCCAGTGCGCCGCTAATTCAGTCCCAGAAGACTCCACCGGCTTCATGCCTCGTCTTGATATACTTGCATGCTGCTAAACCAGCCAGTCTAATCAGCCCCAGTAATCCCCCATGAGCACGACAGTTCATATTAGGCATATTAAGAGGGTTTTGCCCCCACTGCATCAGTTCAGATTGAAAAAATTGACTGGGTTTTGGCCAGGTTTGTTTAATGCTGAAACCCATAGAAAGTGGGTCTCAGACATGATGTTGTAAAGTAGGATGGGATATTTAGCTCTGACTGGCTGTCAGAAATGATGTTGTAAAGTAGGATGGAATATTTAGCTGTGAGTGGCTCTCAGAAATGATGCTGTAAGGAAGGATGGGATACTGAGCTGTAGGATATTATTTTCTGCTTGTGTTGTACTCTGCCTCACTTGCAAGTTGCTTTCAGGGGCGTCATGCAAACCAAATTTGTGGGTGGGTACCATTTTCAGACATGTTCAAAACCACACACAAGACATAAAAAATGCACATACGCATATATTAATGTTCTCTTCTAGATGTGGCTGTATAGGACAATTTGTAGCTCTTTATCGGCCAGCATGCTCTCGCTCCTGCGCTCCTTCTCCCTCACCCTCTCCCCGCCTCCTGCGACCCACAAAGCCGGCAACCAGCTCGACCTTGTGCTCACGAAGAACTGCGCCATGACCCACCTCACGGTGACTCCTCTCCACGTATCCGATCACTACTTCGTATCTTTCTCTCTCTCTCTCCCTACCACTCTCAACTCCTCTGACACCACCGCTACTACCTTCAGGAGGAATCTCCACTCCCTTTCTCACTCCACATTCACCTCCACTGTTCTCTCCTCCTTCCCCCCTCTCACCTCCTTCTCAAACATGTCTGCTAATGCTGCTACAACTGTTTTTAACACATGTCTATCTCAGTCTCTAGATGCTCTCTGTCCCCTGGTCTCCAGGACATCACGGCCGTCGCCCTCCTCCCCATGGTTAACCGACTCCCTCCGCTCTGACAGAACTGCGCTGCGGGCCGCTGAGAGGAAGTGGAGGAAATCCAGATCCCCTACGATCTAGCGTCCTACCACTCCCTGCTGACAGCATTTACCGCTGCAACGACAACAGCTAAGTCCTCATTTTTTCAAAACAAAATCAACGCCAACATCACTAACCCCCGCAATCTCTTCTCTACCTTCTCCACCCTCCTCTCCCCTCCTCCCCCTCCCCTTCTCTCCTTTCTGCAGAAGACTTCAAGGCTCACTTTGAAAAGAAGGTGTCCAGCATCCGGGACTCCTTCACTCCTCCATCCACAGCCTCAACCACCGGAAAGGCACCACCTGTCCTCCTTCTCTACACTCAGCGACTCAGAAGTTCTTCAACTCATCACATCCCACCGAGCTACAACCTGCCCCCTCGACCCCATTCCCTCCACCCTCCTCCAGTCTGTTTCCAGTGAGATCGCCCCGTATCTCTCCTCCATCATCAACACATCTCTGACCACTGGCCTTGTTCCCGCTAATCTTAAAAATGCTATGGTTACGCCCCTGCTAAAAAAACCCACCGCTGACCCATCTGACATGAATAATTACCGTCCGGTATCCCTCCTCCCATTTGTATCCAAATCCCTTGAACGTGCTGTACTTAATCAACTGTCTCCCTTTCTCCACAAGCACAACCTTCTGGATCCCCACCAGTCTGGGTTCAGACCCGGGCACTCAACCGAAATGGCACTCCTGGCAGTGACAGAGGCCCTCCACGCAGCCAGAGCCTCCGACCTGTCTTCGGTCCTCATCCTCCTCGACCTCTCCGCTGCGTTTGACACTGTCAACCACCAGCTGCTCATCGCCAAGCTCTCGGAGCTTGGCATCTCTGGGACGGCCCTTTCTTGGTTCAGGTCCTACCTGACCGGTAGATCTTCCCAGGTCTATTGGAAAGGCTCCACCTCCACACCCACTCCCCTCACTACAGGTGTCCCCCAGGGCTCTGTATTGGGACCCCTCCTCTTCTACATCTACACCAACTCTCTTGGTTCAGTTATTGACTCGCATGGTTTCTCCTACCACTGCTACGCTGATGACACTCAATTAATTTTTTCTTTTCCCCCCTCCACCCCCCAGGTCAACGAAAAGATCTCTGCGTGCCTGGCCGACATCTCCAGATGGATGGCCTCCAACCACCTCAAGCTTAACCTGGACAAGACGGATCTGCTGTTTATCCCGGCCAGGACCTCTCCTCTTCAAGAGCTCTCGATTACTGTCGACGGCACCACAGTAACTTCCTCCACTTCTGTGAAGAGCCTGGGCGTCACCCTCGACAACAGGCTGGACTTCACCGACTACATCTCCCAGACGGCACGCTCCTGTCGATTCCTCCTCTACAACATCACGAGGATTTGCCCTTTTTTGACCACCTACTCCACCCAGCTGCTTGTCCAGGCCACCGTGCTCTCCCGCTTGGACTACTGTAACGCCCTCCTCGCAGGCCTCCCAGCCTGCACCACTCAGCCGCTGCAGCTCATCCAAAACGCAGCTGCTAGGCTGATCTACAATCTCCCAAAGTTCTCCCGCGTCACCCCCTTACTGAGATCCCTCCACTGGCTCCCAGTCGCAGCCAGGATCCGCTTCAAGACTTTGACTCTCACCTTTTCTGCTGCAAGAAAGACTGCCCTGACCTACCTCCAGGACCTCATCCTACCCTACGCACCCGCTCGTCAACTTCGCTCTGCTACATCCGGACGCCTCGCTCCACCCACCAACAGAACGAAAGGCCCATGCTCCTCACAACGACGCTTTTCCATCATCGCCCCCCAGTGGTGGAATGAACTCCCCACCCCCCTGAGAACAGCTCCTTTACCCCAACCCTTCAGACGTGCGCTGAAGACACACCTCTTCAGACTCTACCTGGACTGATACCTCTGCTACTTTGACCTTGTAACTTTGACGTTGTAAATCTGAGTCCTCTCTTGTACTTGTTGCTCACTTACCTAGGTAGTATAGCGGTACTTTATTGTTCCTGTAATTGTATTTGATATGCAATCCTAGTTCAGATTAGTTGGCTCGCGTCACTGACCTTGCGCTCAGCTCAGCACTATTTGCATTGTATGACCTGTACACATCTTGCTCTTGTGCCTGTTGTTTGCCCACTATTTGCACTTTATTACGTTGCTTTGGATAAAAGCGTCTGCCAAATGAATAAATGTAAATGTAAATGTAAAATTTCTTATATATTGATCTCTTGCAAGCCTTTCTGTGGGATTTATGAAATCTGGATCATTATCTAGTTGGAAAAACAAACAAAAATAATTGTTACGCATAATGAAAGCCTACTAACACAAAGAATTAATTTAGCTTTTTTTCAGGGTCCAAGCACGTAGTGCTGGAACCCTATTGTGTTTGTTCTGATTTTTATTATTAGGGGTCCAAGTATATACTGCTGGAACCCTATTGTGTTTGTTCCAATTTTTATTATGCTTTCAAGCCCACCATGGCCTGGGCATGGGCTTTCTTTGCCAAGAAATCCAGAGAATGATGAATTTATTAGAGTGAAACTGAAGCATAAATTAACATATAAAGGTTACTATAAATATCAGTATGTAAGTACAAGCCATATTGAGAAAGCACTTGTTTATCTTAAACAATATAACAAATGGTACAAAGATGCTGAAATTAATCTATCTTGGGTGAATTCATTAGCAATGCCTGCATCCATTTCTGGTGATGAACAGACCAGTGCATTAGAGATTGTTCAGAATGCTAACTCTGTGGGGTTAAATTCTGAAAAGGATACTGAATGTGAAACTGAGTTAGAAGAAAGTCAGGAGGAAGAGGAAGGTGGATTGCAAATGGACACATGTCTGCAGCCTATTGATATTGCACAGGAAGTTTTTGATCACCATTTTGAGGATGTTATTTGTGTAGCTCCTGGTGAAGGTCAGCATCCAATACATATGCTTATGGATCATTCCAATGAAGCAAAGGCTTTTCCTGTTCTGTTTCCTGATGGGTTAGGAACTTTTAATAATGAGCGTGATCATTGGGTGACTTCGGGTAGATATTTGAATACTAGATTAATGAATGTAGATAATAGGTTTGCTAAGAACACCAATTTTATATTTTATGCTCAATATTTATATGAATTAAATTAAATAAATTTATATGAATGAAAAGTTATTTCCAATGTTTCAATTGCATTGCGCAAGGGAGAAGCAACTCATAATGGTCGGAAAGTCACAGCTAAAATGCTTTATGATAAAGATAAAAACAGATACTTAATTCTAATGATGGTTATAAATTTCTGAAACCAATTAGGGGCACACTGCCATACTGGCAAAAAACGCAAAAAGATTTGTTTGCCATGGTAAGACAATTGGGCATACCAACATTCTTTTGTTCATTCTCCTCAGGTGATGCAAGGTGGCCTCATGTTGTGGATGTAATTATGAAACAAACTGATACTCAAAAACCAGAAACCGAGTTGACCAAGGGCAGAAAAATGTACCATTTTGAAGAGCAATCCTGTAACAGTTGCACGTATGTTTGAGCATAGATTTCAAATATTTCTTAAAAAGGTTATCCTCTCACCAGCCAATCCAATCGGGAAAGTGGTTGATTACTTTTATCGTGTTGAGTTTCAACAACGACGATCCCCCCATGTGCATGCATTGTTTTGGGTCAAAGATGCACCTATTTGCCTAAACTTGCCTCCAAGTTTAGAATTGTATATGGCGTGTCAGGACATAAAAGGAAAAGACAAAACAATTAAAAGCTGCAAAAAAATATGGGCTGGATTCAGGAGCGTTCTCGTTATGATCCTGCTGTTGTGAGATATGCTAGGTTTTCATGTACACGCTCCCCAGAATTGTACTTTCAAAGCATGTTACAATTGTTTTTACCTCACAGATTTAGAGAACAGTTGAATCCAGCACCATTTGAATTCTATGAGAGTTTTTACATGTGTGGCATGGTTAAGCGTCCAGAGCTTAAGTATGTAAAAGATATTGTAGATGAGAATAGATTACTTTTTGAAAAAGATGCAGAGGCCATTGAAAGAGCTGAGGAACTCTTACAAGACTATGGTGTCTTGGAGGATGCTTGGGCTCAAATGTGCCCTGAAACAGAAAGGGAAGGATCGGAGGATAAAGAAGTAAGACAAGCTTCATTTACTGATGATGTTCAGGACATAAATGATATTCCAGATTTACACAATGCAGGAGACAAAAAATGGATATTCAATCAGAACAGATTAATGTCACAACTACAGCAGAAAGTGTGGAAATGCTTCGCTTGCTAAACACACAGCAGTCTAGAATATTTTATAAAATTAGGAAGTGGTGTTTGGAGAAAGTTCAAGGTAAAGAACCACAGCCCTTTCAGGTATTTGTAACGGGTGGTGCGGGTACTGGTAAGAGTCACCTTATCAACAGTATATATTATGAGGCAAGTAAAATATTGTCACGATGTCAGCCTAATCTGGATGATATATCTGTACTATTAACAGTTCCAACAGGAGTAGCAGCTTTTAATATAGGTGCACTTACTATTCACAGCACATTCTCTATCAACACAAATGTAAAATTGACCTATCAACCTCTTGGCGAGGACAAAATTAATGAATTGCGAGTCAAGTTTGGCAATTTATATTTACTAATTATTGATGAAATTTCAATGGTTGATAAAAAAAAATGTTCACCTATATACACGGTAGACTCCGTCAAATTAAACAAAAGATTTCTCTCTGTTTGGGAATGTGTCAATACTTGCTGTTGGTGATTTTTACCAGTTGCCACCTGTAAAAGGTCAAGCACTGTTTGTACCAGAAGGTTCAATAGATTTATGGAATGATTTCTTTTCTGTTGTGTCGCTGGATGAAATTATGTGACAAAAAGAAGATAAATCATTCGCTTAACTTTTGAACAGGCTATGAATAAAAAAACATAGTAAGTGAATGTGATCTCCATACATTGAGTACTTGTGAAACGGGTGATGATAGTAAAGGTATACATATATATGCGACTCAGGGTGCAGTTAATGAATTTAAGAAAACTTCACTCAGTCTGTGACAATACTGTGACTATACCTGCTCAAGATTTTACAAAAGATGGAAGGACAGGCCAATTAATTAAATGTCAACAGCCTCACGTGCATGTGTATAATTCTGCTTTGCCTTCACAACTAGTACTAGGTATAGGAGCTGGAGTAATGCTCACCAAAAACCTTGATGTCACCGATGGTTTGGTCAATGGAGTATTTGGAATAGTAGCACACATTACAACAGATAATGATAGTAATTTACCAAGTGCTATTTACATTTTGTTTGACAACAGAAAAATTGGACAGAAATTACACAGCAGTAAAAAAATTACCTGCTGCGTTACCAGAGTTTAGTACTCCAATTGAACCACAAGAAGACAGGATTGCACTTCATAAAGGTATTAGAAGGCAGTTTCCATTACAATTAGCATGGGCATGCACAGTCCATAAAGTGCAAGGTCTTACTGTTGATGAAGCTTTAGTTTCATTAGCAAGAATATTTTCAGCAGGTCATGTTGCTTTGAGCAGAGTCACATCATTAGCAGGTCTGATAATTGAGGACTTTGATGAAAAGAAAATTTATTGTAATGTGAAAGTTGATAATGCTCTTTTAAATATGCCAAAGTTCCTTTCAACGGATATGTGTCAATCACCAGTGAATGTAAGGATCGTTCTTCATAATATTCAAGGAATGAGATCACATTTTTTAGACATGTCATCTGATGATAGGTTTATGACTGCTGACATTATATGTTTAATAGAATCTTGGCTTACTGGTAATGAACATAATGATGAATTTAAGATAATGAACTTTTCTATGTCAAGTAAGCTAAGAACAGACAGCTATACATCAGACCATTTGCCTCTCTGAAATGCCAACAACATGGAGGAGTTGCAATGTACTGTAGAAACTCCATAGAACATACATTTGTTGACTTAGGCATGTACAATCTGGAATACATTGCTGCTGACATCTCGAAAACTTATTTTATGCTTGTTATTTACAGACCATCATCTTACCATTTAACATTGTTCAAAAAACATCTACAAATCTTTTTAGATGATTTACAATCTCTTAAAAGTGATATCCTTGTGGTAGGTGATTTTAATGAAATTATTTTTAGCCAGTGGTCATTAAATTAAAAATCTCATGACAGCATATGGTTTCAAGCAGCATGTTCAAGAGCCAACAACAGATGCAGGAACTCTCACAGATCATGTTTATAGTAACACACAAAAAGAACTCAAAAAGTGTAACTGTTATGTCAACATATTTTAACTTTCATGAGGCCATTTCCATCTTAATGTAATACTGTGTTTTAAATAATTTCTCATGATGAGACATTAGTCATTATGAATTGAGGAATTTGTCGTAATGAATTGTTGATAATGATCCCCTTCATGCTAGTAACATGTGGGGTGTTTATTTCCGAAAGGAACATTCATGAACTATTACTCACATTTTTCTCACTCAAAAGACCAGTACCTTGATGTGGTGAGTGGGCTTTCAACTAAATCTGGTCTTTAGTAATAGTGCAGACATTATGTAAATGCGTGTTTACATGTATAAAGCATGATAATACTGTATATCTCATGTGAGTGTTTCCCAGTCTGACACAGTTTTCCACACTCAGCGACATGAACTATTCCTTGCATGTTATGTTTTGCAAATAACAAAATAAGCATTCATCATGAAAGTCTTCATATTGTGCTGTTACTTATCGAAATTTTCTTAAACTACTTCTAATACCAGTTCTTGGCATTCTCCTGTTTCTTCATACTTCCTGACATTACATGATATAAGTATGTTCATCAAAACCTCACGACTAATACCAAATCAAATAATCAAATTATGTTTGAACCAGTTTTCTGGTTCAAACAGTTTTCACCTCTTTTTAACCATTTTTACATTTATTTGCAGATCGATTCCCTACAGCCTCCACATCATTCCACTCATTATTAGTGTGATTCTGTTTTGTCTTGAAATAAAGCACAAAATGATTGTGTATGTGTTTTTGTGGATTGTTTAACAGATGTATGTTACATGTTTAACAATTTATGTAGCAATTAAACAAACTGATAAGAATTAACATCTTATTACTTGAAGTCTCTTTATTGTGTAGTTTTTTTCCTTCACAGCATGATTCCATAATTACATTAACACCTTCAGTGCTTTCAAAACAAATTAAACAGCACAATTCAATGACACAAATTTGTTTACTCACAGCTATGTTCTGTTTTATAGTTACACAAATTTAAATGTTGTGTAATAAGAATCATCTTGTTGCAATACCAAGTTACGTGCAGATTCTACATAAGTACTATTGTTACATGACACACAGACTACTTCCTTCCAATACATTTTACCATATTAAATGAGGTATGCTTTGTTTTAAAGTTTGAGAAGTAGAATCTATGTACACAAGTATTTAAAATGTTAGCAAGATAGCTAGCAACCTAGCACCGCTTTCATATATTAAACTACACTACAGAAGGCACGCCGGTTAGAGTGAATAAAGCAAAAAGAGTGGAACAACCTGCTTACGTTACATCAGCGGTACTCAGACTTGGCCAACTCAGGAGCCACATTGACAATATTTTTTTTGGAAAGAGCCACATTACAAAAATATGCCTCCTCACCCAACCTTTTAAACAAACCTAAAATAATAAGGCTACTAATAGCCAATTTACACGGAATGACAAATCATAATCATGCAGTGATTATGCTGCTCACTGGCCATCACCACAGTCATAACTGCAGCTGTAGATTCTCTCCCTCAGGTGGCAGCACATTAAAGGGGGTGGGGAGGGAGGGGGAGTTCATAAACAGTTTTGTTCCCCCCCTGCCTCTTGATGTTCAAATCATTCAAATACTGAGTAATGTCACAAAGGAATGACAGAGAAAGCACCCATTCTTTGTCATCCAAAACGGAAGATCTCGCTGTCTCCCCTAGTCCAACAACGAATACTTTCAGTGGTTCAAGCACGTCAATAAAATGGGCAAGCACGCGTCCTTTACATAGCCATGGTATTTCAGTGTGTAACACCAAAGCCCCATATTGCGTGTCAAATTCGTCACACAAAAGTTGAAAATTCTGGTGGTTCACCAACTCGATTACATTTGCCATCACATCATTCATTGACTTAAACTTAAACTTGTGTTGATGCACAATACAACGGTAAGATAAAATGTCATTCGCTGCCCCATTTGCTTTCAGTGCTTGTTTTAATGAAGCCACCGCCCTGTTCTCTCATACCGAGCACAGCTGGTGCACCGTCTGTTGTGATCGCTGTGATATTAGCAGGTTGAATAGCAAAGTTTCCAATACAGTTGTTTTGATCTCCTGGCCAATGGTTCCATTTTGCAAGGGAACCATGTCAAGTAGTTCTTCTGTCACTATTTCTCCATCTGTGTAAGTTTCATCCTTTTCACCAGTTCATGGGTGATTTTGAATGATGCTGTTGTCGCCTTTTCACTGGTGTTGATGTGGAAATACGTTTTCTGTACAGATGAGAGCTGGTTGATTCCTGAATCACCCGGGTTATTAACTCAAATCCTCATACTAACTCAGGATTCATGAGTCTGAGGTCTCCATTAACCCGGATCCTATAGTCCTATGGCTGCTGCTAACACCAGGCGACGCACACTGAAACAATAATCTATATCACTCTTATTATGACCTGTATAACATACTCTGCCCATCTACCTAGCGTTTAGCAGGTAACCCAACTGTCCGACGTTCAAATAACTTAATAAATTATCAAATATGCGCCTCTGAATGTAGTTGAGTTGACTGAGAATGGATCAGAGTAACTTCCTACATAGTCGGAAACACAGCGGACCCAGAAGACTCAAATTCACTGACTTGAGTTGAGTACATCCTCCTTCCACCGCACTCGGAAACACAGCGGACCCAGAAGACTCGCGCAGTTAACCGAGTTGAATGGATCCTTTCCTTTCCTCCACAACTCAAAACTGAACGGAACTGAGTTGAGTGGATCCTGTTTCCTCCACAACTCAACTGAGTTGAGTGGATCCTGTTTCCTCCACAACTCAAACACTAACTCAAGTGACTCAAAGGACTCGACACACCCGGATCAGTTTAGTGAGTGACTCAGAGGAACCCGAGTCCATAAAAGGAGTCGAGTTTACCACCACTAGTACAGATCATTCTTGTCTGAGTCCTTTAAGTTTTTCGGTCCTTACTCCCCCTCCCATAGGAAAATCAGTACTGAACGTTTGGTGTTTAGTCTCGTGTTGCCACTGTAAATGGGACCTTTTGAACTGCGAAATTGTTTTATCACAAAGGAGACAAATGGACTTGCCCACACCACTGGAATTCAAGTTCCCACTCCTCTTTAAATGTCCTGTAGGCTACTCCTCTTCGAGGAGTGTTCTGGATTGAATTACTTTTCTAAAACCGAAACATGCTTGTTTGTGTAATTATGAAACAGAATATAGCTGTGATTAAACAAATGTTTGTCATTGAATTGTGCTGTTTAATTTGTTTTGAAAGCACTGAAGGTGTTAATGTAATTATGGAATCATGCTGTGCAGAAAAAAAAACTATTTAATTGCAATATCTTTTTACACCTTTGGGGCTTGGAAGTTTTTGAGGTAGCTTGCGACCTCTAGTTTTATTATCATTAGAGGTCCAAGCATGTAGTGCTGGAACCCTATTGTGTTTGTTCTGATTTTTAGGGGTCCAAGCATGTAGTACTGGAACCATATTGCGTTTGTTCCGATTTTTATTAGGGGTCCAAGCACGTAGTGCTGGAACCCTATTGTGTTTTTTCCAATTTTTATTAGGGGTCCAAGCACATAGTGCTGGAACCCTATTGTGTTTGTTCCGATTTTTATTATTTTTATGCTTCCAAGCCCACAGGGCTGGGAAGCATATTGTTTTCATTCAGTTTTTTTTTTTTTTTAGTTTTTTATGCTTCCAAGCCCACAGGGCTGGGAAGCATATTGTTTTTGTTCTGTTTTTACGCTTCCAAGCCCACAGGGCTGGGAAGCATATTGTTTTCATTCTGTTTTTTTTTTCTTTCCCACCCCGATATTTATGAAAAACCCCCATTTTTTAGGGTGTTTCTCTAAGCGATAAGCCTCCTAGGCCATAAGTCTAGGGAGTGTGAAATCTGGTCCTGGATGTAGCCCAAGGGGTCTATTGATCAAATTGCACAGGGTTTATGGATATCTGCTATAATTTGGAAGTTACCTGTATCAAAAGTCTACCTGTGCAATAAAATGATGAAAACAGATTTTTCCCACGGCTATAACTCTAAAACGGTAAGAGCTATTCACACCAAAACTGGTAGGTTTGTGGCATATGTGTATGGAATTCTGTCATAAAGTTTGCAGATGTGGGGGGTGAAGCCCCCCTCTATAAAAAATTCTATAAAATATGATCTCAAATCTGCAGTCTGCACTGCAGTCTTCCACGAGAGTGGCCGTGTTTTCTCTTACACAACACAACACCAGGCCAGATTTATTGATGTTTTTGTTGGGTACCCTGGCTCAGTACACGATGGAAGAGTTTTGAAAAACAGCCCTGTTTACACAGGTGGCCTGTACCCACCTACGGGCTGGTGCATCCTTGGGGATGGTGGGTATCCGTGCCTGAGTGAACCAATTTGCATCATGACCCCATACAGGGAACCACTTCAGAACCCTGTACAGGCCTGCTACAACAGCAGGCATGTGACGGAGTGCCGTCACTACAGTTGAGTATGTGCTTTGACTACCATACCAAAGAGCCTGGCTCTTTGGCGTCGCGGTCAAAGTCGCATGTTTGGTACCCTGTAGACCCGGGTTCAAGGCCAGGTGGGGTGACTGCTATCGCCCTTCGCTACAAATGGTGCCAGAAGTGGGATGGCTGGCCATGAGGCCATCGGAGGCGTGCCTGGTGTGTGAGCCGTATGAGGGACCCCCAGGTTAGGTTGACCCTGGTGTGAGGGACCCCAGAGATGAGTGAAGCATGGTGTGAGGGACCCCAGAGATGGGTGAAGCACGAGTGAGTGGGGCACCCTCTCATGGGAGAAGTATGGCAGTGGAATGCGTGAGGGACGCCATGGTGCGTGAAGCGCATGGGCGCGCTTCCCGAAGGGGAGGGCAGTGTGACGGAGTGCCGTCACTACAGTTGAGTATGTGCTTTGACTACCATACCAAAGAGCCTGGCTCTTTGGCGTCGCGGTCAAAGTCGCATGTTTGGTACTCCGTAGACCCGGGTTCAAGGCCGGGTGGGGTGACTGCTCTCACCCTTCGCTACAAGGCACTCTTAGGCCAGGAACATAATTGAGAGGGCATTTGGCATGCTGAAGGCAAAGTGCCGTTCTATTTTCTTTAAAGCCTTGGAGGTCAGCCCTGCTTTTGTGCCAGAGGTTGTGGCGTGTTGCGCCGTCCTCCACAACCTCTGCGTTGCCAATGGGGACATTGTCGAGCCGGAGGCTGACAATGGAAATGACCACGATGGTCCTGCAAACGTGACAGATGTGGAGATGAGGCCTGGCGAGAGTGTGTGGGACAATTCAGCTGCAGCCGTCTCTGCTCCAGACTGCTGTGTGCCAGCTCTTCACGAGCATGATTACCTGTAAATAATTATTTATTCACAACATTATTTATAAATCAGTTTTAAATATTTAATCACATAAGTATGTGCCAATCAGTTCAGATTATTTGTCAAGTGTTATAGTTTCCTATATAAAATCCAAATTTGCCTTTGTATAATAAACTTTGTGTTCCTTTAGCGTGGTGACATTCCCTTTTAATTGTGTTTTGCAGTATCCCTTCCGTGATGATGTAATTACAGTCATTAAATCTAGAATTCACTGTCTGTATTTCATTTGGTTATGTTTGTCATTCCCAAAGAGGTCTTGCTTTCTCAACCAAATAATCTGTTTCGCTCTGTTTAGCTCTCTATTTGTGGTACACATTGTTTTAACGCCTCTTCTTTATTTGTATGTGTCTGTCATTTGACATTGACATTTAGGCTATACGATGTCTTCCTATATCTTATACCACCTTGCCCCTTTTTCAAAGAAAAGATATGTTAGTTGCTGGGTGGAGGCACTCATACTATTTTCTAAATCAGATACACATCTAATAACTTTTGTAAAAGCCTTAATAATGAGCATGAGAGAATGTGGTTACAAAAATATATAAATTTTTATTAATTTTTCCAAGAGGAGGAGGAATCTCTCCTCTCTCCCTCATCTCTCTCTCTCCTCTCCCTCTCCTGTGCCTCTCGTTCTCGCCTCTCCCTCTCTCTTCTCTCCTCTCTCTCCTCAACCTCCCTCCAACGCCTCTTCTCTCTCCAGGGCCTCCCTCTCTCTCCATCTCCCTGATCACCTCTACTAGGTCAGTGCTCTTCCTCTTCCTACAGATCTGGCTGCCATATTTGGAGGGTGGCGAAGCAACAGCAGCCCCCCGGCCAGATGAGGCAATGAGGGTAGGAGGGCTTACCGATGGCCTCCCCCCTATTGCCTCATCCATGGCAGCATACCATTTCCAGGATGGTGCTGTTACCTCGCCACCCTCTGTACTGACACCTGTCAGAGGACTGCGGAGTTCGTACAAATCATTAGCAAAATATTATTTGATTCAAATAATTAACAAGGTTCTAACAGCCATTTCACCGCTGTAAATGCACACAACTTACTTTGTACTTTTGCTTCAGGTTTTCCCACTTCTTTTTAACATACGCTGCCGTTACCTTGCCTTGTAGGGCATACACCACCATGAACGCTCTTCAGCAAAACAAGTGGGGAAAAATACACAAACTATGTTATTAGACATGCCAGGCACACATATTTCACAGCATAATAACACAGTAGTAAATCTAAATATCCTTTCATGTTGAAATTAATTCAACTTATTATTACTTCTACGTACTCAAATCCTTTAATGGCGGCGTTTTGCTTCCCTGTAAACAGGTTTTCATTTTCAGCTCTCCACTTAATAAGATTCCGTGTGTCCTCATCAGTCCCTGTAACATCACAGTAAGTTAAGACATAGCAATGTGTCATTGCCTGCCAACATTTTACCTGCTTGAATGCTATAAGGATAACAATTTTAAATTATTTAAGTTTATTAAGTTTACTTTTTTTACTTTACCAATTTAAGTAAAAACTGTTCATAGCAAACCCATATCAACTAGTCAACCCAGGTGACACTAGACAAATCACGGTGTAACGTTAGCTAACAAACTAACAAACCATTTCTGGATGAGGACGGGCTGCTCAGTGTAGGAGGCAGACTGACATTTACGTTACACAGCATTAGCTAAGCTAGCTAACAAGTGTAAATTTACGTAAATTTACCTCAGCTTGAAGTTCACAAAAACGAGTTCATTTAGGCTCCTCATACTAGAAGATGATACACAAATTACCTTTACTTTTGATTAGATAACCTCTTTTGCAACGGCTGAAATGAACTGTTCCTGATACTTACATTTATAGATCGTGGGAGACACCACAGAGACGCTGTAACAGCAAGTGTTCTGTTGATTTGAGCTACCTGTCGATCGGTGCTACCTAGTCTATTGCGTTTGCACACGCATGCGCATGACCCACAAGCGTTTTCACAGTTTAAATGCCCATCAATTTGAGCTACTGCAGGCAGAAGTAGAGTTATCGACGCTGACGCTGGAGGAGAGTAACATCTTTAAAGTATATTTGTTTTATTGTGTCTTTTGACCAGTAAGCATGTAAACATTTGCATGTGCATAGTAGATTTGATGTAGAATATTGACTTTAGATGATAATAGCGTGAGGATGTTCACATTATATGATATTAGCATTAAGTACGTGGGTCACCTGGGTGATAATGGCGTGTAGATTATTGTTCAAGTTAGTCCAAGGGACACTGATAATGGTAGCCTACCATTTGAGAGACCAAATCTATGATAACGATTCCTGTAACTACCCAAACCTGTGTGAATTGATTTATGATTGCATACACGCTGAGGAAGGGTAGGCTCGGTTTTGAAAACGAAATACCGTACCGTAAAAATACCTAGGCTAGTTTCCTAGTCTTTCTTATTTTTCATTTATCATATGTGTAGGTTATGTAGTATTATGTACTACCTTACCACTGCTGAATAAGTTCAAACAAGGTTACTTACATTGTGTCATCATTATAAAAACCATTGTTTCTAGGAAAAGTAGAGGACTACTGCATTGTGTGTTCCTCGCTGGAGCATGATGCTCACGAGAGCATGATTGAAATGGTAAGGTATCACATCAAAGGTATTTGTATTGTTAATTGACTGACAGATATGCCTATTACCATCTGCTTTAACATATATATTTGTGTTGTTTGTGTGTGTGTGTGTGAAGGTGCAGTGCTCCTTATGCAGCAGGTGGGCACATTTTCAATGTGCCCAATATCACAAGGGTGATGCAGACTTTATTTGCAAAAAATAAATACTGTAATCTTTGTAAATAATGTAAATACATTTAAATGTAAATAAATTTATTTTGTTTGCTTTGTATGTTTGTCTCATCACAATTACCATAAACAATTTCATTATTATTAATGCATCTATGTGAGTGGCTACCTGCAATAAGTGAAAAAATAGCAGCCAGGAGTGAATAGTGGTGAAATATGAAATGATTCTACAGTGGGAGCATTATTTGATAGAAGATTGTTTTGGCCTGTCGAAATGTGCTACCTCTACCCATATTCATTTGAACTGAATAGTGGTGTAATATGACATGATTTTATAGCGGGAGCGGTATTTGAAGAAGATATTGGTGTATCGAAATATGCTACCCCCGAAATCTTACATAAATAGAGTATGAAAAATACTCAGCGTGTGCTTACAGCACAATTAACCCTGTTTGTAATCCAAACAATATGTACTAATACTGTGAGAGTTACCTTTATTGGATATATACAACTGGAATTGGAAAAACATTAGGTAGCATTTTTTGACGGAGCAGCATTGCTTTGGTCTGCTTCTCTTTTTCCCGGGGAATTCTTCTTTGGTTATTCGGGCTCCAGCTGACTTATGGGATAGCGTAGTGTGGTACGTTTGCATACTTCAAAATTTCAACGGAAGTAGTAGGTCATCCGGGTACCGTTCGACTACTATGCGCAACATGCGTTGTTGCGTACTTCCGATTCAAAATAATACTGCTCGGTTATTTCCGGTCTATTTGTTTACTTGGAGCTAGCTACAGAGCTCTTGATAGCGTTAATGTTTAGGCTATTTTTTCAATGAGTGTATGCTAGAAAATGTTCAAGATGGAACATTTTCAAAAACAGGAGAAGAAATACTCTTGCTGTGTCTAGTGGTGTAACCGTTGTAGCGGACCGTAGTTGATCGGTGATCTGTACGGATCCCCGCCCACGGTTCGGCACGCATGTGAACCTTGGATTAGTTGCAAAGTTTAACCATAATAGTGTGAAGTACAGTTTTACTGCCAATGTTACTTTTTAAAGTAATAATTTCCTGAATCTCGGTGCTGAGTTGCAGTGAGAAGATACAAGCGCCATTTTAAAAACCAGCAACCTTACTTAGCAGAAGCGTTGCGAAGACAAAGGCTGCGTCCGAAATCGCTCACTTGTTCACTCACTCACTATTCACAGTCATAGAATAAGTTAATAATTAATCTGGATATAGTTTTATGTTTGCAAGTTTATTCGAACATTTGTATGAACATTTTTGTGTCTAACCGTGCCTGCTAGCTAGCTAAGTGACTAGCTAGTTGCAACTGACATTAACATGCCGCTACCAATCTAGCTATCCCTAGCTAATTTAGTGAAAGAACTAGCACCCAGCTTCATCTGTTCAAATTAGTTGAAACTAAAGTTAGCTAGCTAGCAGGCAGTTAAGTCCAATGATCAAGTGTAAAATGTATATATTAAGTTCTTTAAGTAATAAATGGAAAGCAAAGTTATATTTGTCTCCCCTTCTTTGCTAATACGAAACATTATCCGATCCGTGACACAAAAATCGTGATACGATCCGAACCGTGAGTTCTGTGATTTGTTCGGCATCATCCAAATTTAACGGCATACTAAGTTTCCATGGCTCTCCGACCCATCCCGACGTGAGAAGACAATGGCTGGTAAATATACGCAGGGATAATTTCACCATCTCCTCTCACACTAAGGTCTGAAGCAGACACTTGATCTCATAGAGCCAACAAACCTTGATGGTCGAAATTAGAAATATAACCTCTGCTTCATGGAAAAGAGCTAGTAGGTTATTATAAGAACAGTGTGTTATTATTGAACCATGCTCCTAGAAGAAGCCTACCCTCCTGAATGCTTAGCGTTACCTTCTCTCCCTACTAAAACAAACTTGATTAACCTTCCTTGATAACTATAATGCCTTAGATGGTGTATATTAGCAGTGTTACCTTAATGTAAATTTGTAAATTAATGTAAATCACCCAAACACACACGTTTCCATCTTATCCTCATTAACCTGATCAAATTATGTGACCAATCAAATTAGGTGTGATAAAACTGGGAGACACGGAAAACATCCAAGTTGGTGGGCCTTTAGGAATAGGCCTGCACGATATGAGGAAAATCTATCGCGATGACGATATGACTTGCGATAAATAAATACTTAAGTGTGCACATTAGCTATACAGTCCCTATGTCTTTCTGCTTTAACAGGTACACTGCTAACATAGTTAATGTTAGCGAACTTGTACAACGAAAGCTAGCATTTGACGTTAGCTAGCATTAGTTAGTTAATAGTTGTTTTATCTTTGTAGCTGTGTATATATAAGACGCAGCATATAATTTAAATCCTTTGTCTAATTTGCTGGTTGGGGCTTTAGTCGTCCTGCAAATCCGATGAACATCGGTGATGTTCAACTTTGATGTTCTTGTAGACAGTGGGTGTAGAACAGGGGTGGGCAATTCCGATCCTGGAGGGCCAGTGTCCTGATGTTTTTGTTTTCATCTCTTAGTTACCTTTGTTTTCAGACAGGTGTGTAGAATCTTGTATTTAGTTGAACAAGAAAAACAGCAGGACCATGGCCCTGAACCGGACCCCACCCCTGGTGAGAACGTAATAAGTTGAACCGGACCCCCGAGCAGTAATAAGTAGAACGCGGAAGTGATTGTGCAACCAGCGGATTAAATGCCTACTAGTATTTGGACACCCTACGAATTGTGACGTACTGCTTTTTGCGTACTATATAGTATGGAAGTATTAATATTCGGATGCAGCCTTACACAAGACTCGGCAGATACAAGATGGCGGAGCACACAGACTGTCGCCTCATAAAATTTAGGGTTACTCTGCTCCGAATCTCAAGTTCGGTGTTCTCTGAGAAAAGTATTTATTAAGTTAGCGTCCATGCACTTTACAAACGATTACATTCTTCTCCTCAATACATGTTGAAAGTCTTTCAATCACCGCGTAGCGAGTCATTGCGCTACGTTGCTAACTAACTACTGTATAAACTACTGCATTCTTCTAACTACTGTATCTTGGTATGACGGTGAAATGAACGAAAGCTCATCTAGGGAGATAGCAAAGTTAATGTCCATGCACTTTACGAACTATTAAACTCTTCTCCTCAATACACGTTGAGATTCTTAACATCATGGCGTAGCGTCTCCGCGCTAGCCAGGTAGATACTGTATCTTGGTAGGACGATGAATATGTTGTCATCCTTGTGTCTGCAATCATCTCATCATTGTATTACCATTCTGTGCCCATCTAGCGAGCTAGCTAAGTTAATGTCCCAGCACTTTGTGAACGATTTCATTGTTCTTTTCAATACTCGCGTAGTGTTTTCGCTGACTCATTGCGCTACCTTGCTAGCTAACTAATGTATAAACGATTACATTGTTCTAACTACTGTATCTTGTTAGGACGGTTAAATGAACGAAATCTCATCTAGCGAACTAGGTGAGTGAATGTCCACGTGCTTTATGAACGTTTACGTTGTTCTTTTCACTACTCGTTGTGTGGCGTTTTAATATCGCTTAGCGAAAGGTGTGGAAGCTAGGTTGCTACCTAGCTAATTTTGTAAAACCACAGCGCGCTTGTATAAGTCTGTTTTAACGAATCTTGTTATGACTGTACCTATAAAATAATGCGTGTTGTATCTGTACATGAAAACGGAGGTGACTAACAAGCTAGATTCCATTCATCATTGAAATTAAATACGCTACCCTTAACTCAGCTGCAGCTGATCTTTTGTCAGATTCTATTTATCGTTGGAAAAAGCAGAAACGCTAGGGTGAGTATTGTTAAAATGGGACACTTTCTGAAAATTAGCTTTCCGGAACAATTTACAGAATCCACCGATGTCTTAACTCCCAACTTGATACCATTCTTAATACATTAATGCCCCTTAAACACTATATAGAAGAGAAAAAAAAGTATTATTATACACAGAACAGATCACTCCACTTTAAACACAATGTGTCCTGAGACCACTTTTTTTCAGCCGCTACTGGCAAAATGGGACACCTTCATTGTCAAAATGGGACACCTAATTGTTTGATGTAAAAAAGACAAATGAAAGAGGATAAGTAATTTCAATATTTTAATGATTGTCTTCAAATATTCATGAAATTGAATAAAACAACTGATATATTTACATTGAATATTAAACATTATTTATCAACTTCAATATATTAGTTTTCCCCTTCTCACTTTTAAAAATTAAAAAAGGACAAATGTAATGCTAATAATTAAATTAGGCCTACTCATTTTATATATTTTCATAAATTGATAAGAACACCCTATTAAAATTAGAAAACAATTCATAAACCTACTTTTACATTAAATAGGAATAAAAGTAAGGAATAAAACATTGTAGACCTGAAGAGTTGGGCGGTTAGTGGTAGACTCCCAATTCATGAGGTAAAAAGACACTGGGCACAAGTGAATTCCTCTCCATCTTCAATCACCCCAAAGTCCTCTCCACACGACTCATGGAACCATTGTTCACATGTAATACAAATTATCCAATCTTCTGTTTTCTTAGGGTCATCTTTATCTCCATATCTCATTTTGCAGACTCTGCACACATCTTGACCATCAGAGCTTGTACCTTCTTTCGATTTTCTCATTTTCTTTGATTTTTGCTTCTCAGGGTTTTTCTTGCTTGCTGATTTCTTTGAGCTTATATATCTGATGTGCTCCTCACTTGTCAAATGGTAAGTTGGGGGTTTTGAACGCTTTCGTGTTGCCCCTCTTTCACGTGTTGGTATGGCAATAAGAGAGGAAAAGGTTACTTTCTCTGCTGGTGTCTGCGCTGCTGATGTCTGTGCTGCTGGTGCCCACTGCGCTGCTGGTGTCTGTGCTGCTGGTGCCCACTGCGCTGCTGGTGTCTGTGCTGCTGGTGCCCACTGTGCTGCTGGTGTCTGCGCTGCTGGTGCCCACTGTGCTGCTGGTGTCTGTGCTGCTGGTGTCTGCGCTGCTGGTGCCCACTGTGCTGCTGGTGTCTGCGCTGCTGGTGCCCACTGCGCTGCTGGTGTCTGTGCTGCTGGTGCCCACTGCGCTGCTGGTGTCTGCGCTGCTGGTGCCCACTGTGCTGCTGGTGTCTGTGGGTCTTCTGGATCTGCTGGCTGCTGAGCTCTTTCTGTGGTTTTGCTTGGTTCATAAACCTCAGAATTTATAATACCTTTGTTGACTGGATACATACCAGTTCCACGGAATCCATTTTGGGCAATCTCCACAGTTGCTGCTTTTTTCCATGCTCTGGAAAACAGGGTGAGGAATTCAGTCTTCCTCAATTTCCGACCTCCTGTTTCCCGGGTATATCTCCTTCCCTCATTGTTCCAGCTGCTCTTTAAACTTTTAAAGAGGGACTTATCTGCAGGTTGGAGGCAGTGTGTTGTGTGTGGTGGGTAGCACATAACATGGACGTTGTTCTCTTTCATCAAATTCAGAAAGTCCATGTTGTAAACGTGGCTACTGTGTCCATCCAATAATAACAAATGTGGCCTCAGGTCTTCTTTTGGAAGGGCTTCAACAAAGTGTCTCCCCCAGTCCAGCATCAGTTCACTGTTTATCCACCCGTTGTCTGAAACCCGCACCCGTGTATTTGGTGGAGCCAGGTAGAGCCACTCAGTCTTCAGGCGCTTGGCTTTAAAAATAAACAGCAAAGGCATGAAGTCACCTGCTGCATTGAAGCTGGCAAGGACTGTAGTAGTTTCCCCTTTCTCACCAGCTGTAACCTCGTAGCAGGCTCTGCCTACCTCAGCCACAACTCTTGGGGACACAAAGTGGTCCTGCAGGCCCGTTTCATCACAGTTCCACAGGTGTGATGGCAGATCTTTAATTTGTAGTTCTGTTAGGATTTGCTCATATCCTTCAAACCACTTCTCAATCACAGTTTTGTTTAACCCAGCTGCCCGGGCAGCAGAAAGCGCTTCTGGTTTCTTCAGGCTTATATCTGGATGCCTTTTAAGGAATTGGTCAAACCAGTAATGCCCAGCCTTCTTGGTTTTTTAGAAAAGCCAGGCAGATTGTTTTTTTCAGCAAATTGATATGCCATGGCCTGAATTTCTTGCCTCCTCAGTGGGAAGCCTCGCTTGGCAAGGGTCTTGATCAAGGTCACCAGCTCCTCTTCATTTTCTTCCTTCAAAACAGGGTTTCTCCCAGAGACATGTTGGTACCCTTTCACTACCCCCTTCACCCTCCTCTGTAATGTACTTTTTGGGACATTCCATGCACGAGCCAAGAGACGTAGCTGGGGGACTTGTCCTGCCTCTACTATCTCTTGATATTCAAGAACGGCCCCTTTCATTCTTTCCTCACTCCACTGATTATATTTCTTTCCTGACTTCTGCTTTCCTTGCCTTATCCTCTCTTCTTTTCCCCTGTCTTTCCTCCCTGCCTTTCTTTTGTCTGCCATTGGATTCTAAAATATACATGCATGTTGATGAGATTTATTTATTTATTTATTTAAGGAGAACATGTAAAATATATAGCTAGCTAGAGCTTTTATTGTTGGGGAAACAGCTTGCACAGCTGTAAAACGGAACTATGCTAGCTCTTGTTAGCTTAGTTCCAGCAAGCTAGCTGATAGCAGATTTAAGAGAAATTACATTTGATCCAGTTACAAAGATTTCTATCAAGACCGCATGCATTTCATGATCCTCAAAAACATTTTTTGTCTATTAAAATGACTTAGAACAGTGTCCCATTTTAACAGTAGGACATTGGCAAAATGGGACACTCTCAAAATGTAAATTTTCTAAACAGGTGAGAGGAGTATAAAATTAATTCATAGTAATTTTGATTCACAGTTACACCCCATTACTAAATATATTGGAATGAAACAATAAGAATTTGTCCTTAGTTATTTATAACCTTAACAATTTTTACCTCAGAACGCTATGTCATTTTGCTTACCATTGTTATGTTGGTGTCAACTGTAACTGCACGTGATGCCACGCCCACTTTGATGACGTCATACCAACGTGACTTTTTTTTCTTATCAGGTGCAAAGTTTAACTGTCCCATTTTGCCAGGTGTCCCATTTTAACAATACTCACCCTACATTAGAACATTTTGAGGTTCACCGTATACCTGACAGTACGGTTTAATTAAATAGGCTAAGGAAGATACTATGTTTCCAAAGTTTCTTGCGTTATTCACTGCAATGAAAATGTTTCGTAACGTTGTTTAATATCAAAGGGTGTTTGCTGGTTTGTTTGTATTGTGAATACATTCATGAATTACTTTTCGAAAACCGAAGCACACTTGTTATGGAAGAAAGTATTTAAAGAAAGGAGCGCATGCATTATGGACAGAGCGACTTGTTCAGAGTGAAGAGTCTACGTAACCTGATATTGAATAACCTAATATAGTGAGCAGGTTGTTCCACTCTTTTGCTTTATTCACTCTAACCGGTGTGCCTTCTGTAGTGTAGTTTAATATATGAAAGCGGTGCTAGGTTTCTGGCTATGTTGCTAATATTTTAAATACTTGTGTACATAGATTCTACTTCTCAAACTTTAAAACAAAGCGTACCTCATTTAATATGGTCAAATGTATTGGAAGGAAGTAGTCTGTGTGTCATGTAACAACAGTCCTCCTTATGCAGAATCTGCATGTAACTTGGTATTGCAACAAGATGATTATTAATACACAACATTTAAATTTGTGTAACAATAAAACAGAACATAGCTGTGATTAAACCAATCTATGTCATTGAATTGTGCTGTTTAATTCGTTTTGAAAGCACTGAAGGTGTTAATGTGATTATGGAATCATGCTGTGAAGAAAAAAAACTCAGTTTAATCTTTTTATACCTTTCGGGCTTGGAAGCATTTGAGGTAGCTTGCGACCTCTAGTTTTTATTTTTTCTTCCCTAAAACTGTTTGCACAGCAAAAACTATAGATGCTAGAGTTACCAAATTTGGTAGGAGGTTGCTATGGTCACACACTACTCAGAAAAAATACCCCGATTGGCCAGATGGTGCCGCTATAGCAAGCCACAACGCATTTTGGGCTATAACTCTTGAGCCGTTTGGGGTAGAATCAAAAATCTTATTTCCCCTGATTCCCTGGCTCCAGATGAACAGAAAAGTCTCTTGGACCAAAATGATGCGCCAATTGAATTTCACGCCAATACGAATTTTTTGTAAAACCTTTAAAATCGATCTCCTCCTAGACGGTTTGTCCAATTTGCACAAAATTTGGTACACAGCATCTTCAGACCAAGATCTTTAATTCCAGTATAAAGAAAGTTGCCACGTTAAAAACGTGGCCACAGTAAACCAATGAATCTTAAGGGTGTGGCCTCAATTGATATAATGAGGTGTAACTCCTGAATGCAATGTCCAATCATCACCAGACTTGAGATTCCTCATGTACAGGGTATTAGACTCAAGGACACCAAATTTGGTGTAAATCCGTCCATAGGCGGCGCTATAGCAAACAAATGGTCATAACTCCTAAAGCACTTGCCCTATCAAGTTCAAATTTTGCACGCTGTGTCTTGGTCAAAGGTTCTAATAAAGTCTATAAGGACAAGTTGATAGCTCAAACAAGATGGCCGCCATCAGCCAATCAAATTTCAGCAGACCTTAAATTGACTTAACTATGACCCATCATCATGAAACTTGGCAAGTAGGTTCCTAGAAAATATTTAAATCCCCATTACTCTTGCACGAAAGCAGATATTTCAACTAAATTTCTTGTGCTTCATCAAAGTTAAGGATCCTAACTGGGAATTTATGAAACCTCTGTCTTAGTCATTTTGTGTTTCATCCATCTTTGATTCTGTCAAAAACACATTTAACCATCTCCTCCTCGAGTTTGCCACAACGCGGTTTAGTGTATTACCTCTTTGGACCACTGTCTTTAAGAGTTGTTAAAGGATAGTTGCCAGGTTGAACAATATGGCCGCAGTGTACCCACAAATTCGCCCGTGAAGGCGCCATATCTCTGCAATGCTTTTGTTCATTGGCATAAAACTTGCTACACATGCTTACCATGAGGCCTGGGTGGAACACACCAAGTTTACTGAAATTTGGCCACTTTGGGGTGCTATACTGAAAAACAGGTTTAAACACCCATGTGTCCGTGTACTTAGATGTTAATGGCATTTTGTTCCAATGGACATCACAAGGCACAGACCACACAAATAAAAGCAGATATTGCCACCAATTTCTTGTAGATCATTACATCATTACATGTCAGGTCCTAACTGGGAAATGAACACATAGTTCAATGTCCAAATAGCATGGCTGCTAAGATATAATCAGTTTGTAGCACTTAAAATAGGCACATCTCCTGCACCTTTTGACCTATTGCCACAATTAATACACTAAATAGTGTTGGAGAAACACTTGGACTTTCCACATTGGCTTGAATGAAAGACACATTTTTTTTTTCTACTTTAAGTACTGGGGTTGTCTTTAACTGCTGGGGTTGTCTTGCATTTGACGACTAGATTTTAATGTCATTATACATTAACAACAGCAGATGGCGCCAGTTATCTGAGATTGTTCAGTGGTGCCGGAAATCGCAGTAGAGTAGTTTAATATTATTTTTATTGAAATAACTTATTCATTTGAAAATGTGATTACATTTTATTTTTATTTAAATGTGACAATTTCATTCAAAAGATCAGCATACCTTCTTTTATTCAGTGTGTTTTATTAAATTTACGTCAAATGAAAGTATTTTCTATAAAAATTAAGATTTGATCTTCAAAAAGTCTTTTACCAAAAAAAGGTGTTGATAAATGGGGGGTCCTTTTCTAATCAGGGACATGTTATTATATCCAGCTAATATGGCATGTTCTCTGTCATTTTTCCCATGATTTTGGATTTTTTCAAATACCCAAAATAGCACTCCTCCAACAGTATTAGCACTTCCCATTGCAATGTCCCAAGAAGGCACACTGCATTTTATGGTACTGCTTATGTTTAAGCTTGACATATATGTAGTGGGGGGCAGCATGGTGGTGCAAATGGGTAGCACTATTGCCTAATAATATGGAGGTTTAAGGTTCAGGGTGCGTCTGCGTTCAGTTTGTGCCTTGTACCTCTGTTCATGTGGGTTTCCTCTGAGTATTCTGGTTCTCTACAACAGTCCAAACACATTCAGGTAATGTCAATTAACATGCTATTAGGCCCATAGGTGTGAGTGTAGGAGTGGGTGACAATGTCAAATGTCAAATCAAATGTCAGGAGCCCTTAAACTGACTTAACTATGACCTATCATCATGATACTTTGCAGGATTGTTTTGGATGTGTCAGGTAGCAATCTGTATGAAAATTACATGGCAAACTCTCTTTCCACCACTCCTCCAGTGAAAAACTACACTTTGCTACATTACAGACAGCTACACCCAGATCGACATTCATTGACCCTGACACCTAGACTCAGGCCAACTTTCACTGATGTGAGATGGCAACAATCATTTTGGTTCTTCTAATGGCAATCATTCTTGCATATAATACATGTATTTTACAATGGCAAAATATTGACCTATTTAACATTTACATTACATGTCACATTTACATGAGAACTGTTATCTATAGGACAATAGGCTTAAGGTGATCAAGTTTGGTGTAAATCCATGTATGGGTGGCACCATAGCAAAGGAATGGCCATATCTCCTAATCCAATTCCATAATAAAGTTAGAATTTTGTATAATGCATCTAGGTAAAGGGTCCTGATAAAGTCTTCAAGGACAAGTTGATGACTCAGAAACAATGGCAGCCATCACCCATTCAATGTTCCGCTGATGTGCTTGGACCCCGTAATCACCGCTTGCGGCTGTATTTTTATTTATTTATTTTTTAAAATCTCATAACCTGATTAGCCTACCACATAGCTTCATGAAGCTTCAGGAGCATCTTCTGTTTGGTCCAAATCTGCCTTGTCCTGTCCTGTCCTGTCATTTTTTAATCCATAAAACGCCTCTAACTGTGTTCTGCTTCATTCTGCCAATGGAAATAATACAATAATATAAAATAGTCACTGACAGGATGATGGTCATACATTCAACAATAGCAACAAGTGGGTAACTACAGTCAAATTCTGTATGTGCCCTGTGAAAATTACTACATAGGCTACTGTTTCCATCAGATTGGAAAAAAGAACAAGGCACACATAAGAATTGCATGTCCAAAAAAAAACAACTGGCTCATAAATTAATCGGCAAAAACACACCATGTAAGTAAATACCGACACATGTAACTATTTAAGGTTGCCATAGTGCATTATGCGGCGAGCATGAAATGAAGTAAGCAAGTTTGGCAGTGTAACATTAAGCTAGCTAGCTATAGCTAGTTAACATCAGCCAGAAAATAGTTCGGTAGTTGTGTTCAAAATACGTGACGGAGATGGAAAAGGCTGTGTTGTGTTGGTGGCTAGCTGGCAAGCAATGACGGACAGTGTAATTGCTACAGGCAAAACTACAAACTGACAAACAAGCTGTAGCTGGTCTGTCGTTATAACTAAAAATGTTAGCTAGCGAACTAACGTTCGCTAGCTAACATTAAAATAAGTTGATAACGCAGCTTCACAGTATGTCTGTGCTAGCATATTGATTAAATAGCTAGCCAAGTAGACATGTGCGTGATATATTTTGGCAGTTTTAGGCTACTGCAGCATATATCTGTGGGACAACATAGGGACAATTCAGTTGCCTTCCTATTCTTGCAGCAGCACATTTTCTTGGCTAGCAATTGTAAACAGCTAAATATAGCTAACCTTGTTTACTGCCGCGATGACGTGAGATGAACTAGTGGATGATGGGGAGTTATTGGTAGAAAATGGAAAGGATGAGGGGTTGGGGATGGGGGAGGGAATTACCGCTAGGCTCACACACAGCGAAACACCTAGCGAATTTCGCCAGACGAATTTTCACTCTGGGGGCGTGGTCGCAAAAACAGCAAGCAGTATGGCTATCCTGTTAGTACCAAGTGTAGTTGTGGTGTGGTGATGTAGCCGGCTGGCAAGCTAGCTAGCTAGCAAGCTATCGACCAGAGCCATTGGGAGAGTTTTTTCTACCACTCTGGCCCCTGTTGATGTAGACACAAATGGTTGCCCATACATCTTTTAATCATATACATGTTTTCATGCTACATGTAGCCTTTAGCCTCCGCCATCTTGGTCAGACTTTTTTTGTCACTCCCGCCTCTTTAGAGAACGTCACGTACCAAACACATCACATGCTGAACTGTTTGGTTCTCACGTGGTTCTCATTTGCATAAGGTTGGGAATTCTCCATTTCAATTTCGCTTGCTTCGGCAAATTTGCTCCGATTTCGCGAATTTCATCCCCATACAACCTGAATGAGAGCAAAGCGAAATTCACTGCAGAGGTGCAATGTGGCAGAGGAAGCTCGCTCATTTCAGCTAAACCTAGGCCGGGTTACCCCGACTGCAGGCTTAATTTTTACAAAATATTGGGTGGGCAAGTGCCCACCTAAATTGATTGGCACGACGCCACTGGTTGCTTTGGATAAAAGTGTCTACCAAATAAATAAATGTAAATGTAAATGGTATGTCAGTCATCTGTATCACATAAATCATGGACAATAAATCCCACTTGGGCCAGAGAGACCTATCATCAATAGCTCCTTGCACTCTATGAACACTCATGGCTTTACAGGTGAGACAAAGGCATTATTTTGGCCCCACTGGTTCAATGATACGCTCAGGGAGAAAGAGGAGTATAAGTGTCATTTTGGGTCTTCAGGCAGGGGCACAGGAGAGAGGCAGGTTGCTCTGTCAGCACCATCTCCCTGATGAGTCATTGTGCCAGCAGACAGAGCCTACTCTCCACGGCATCAATGGAGCAGCACCTCTTTCAGCAAACTTATGTGTGCAGCTGTAGCGTATTCATTCTGTCTTTTAGAATGTGTTTGCTTATCAGATGTTCTTGTCCAGGGCAGTCAAACAAAATCATAAAAATGCAATGACGCTACTATTCAGTGAATGCATGTTACTATGGCAATGCAATTCCGATCAGGTCAAATCTATGATCCTTCAGGTGCAAGTCCTGTTCATACATATCATTCTCACAAGTTGCCGAAATGTGTTGCATAGCCATGATTAGGTTATGACATCCCTCTATACACCAACCTAGAGGCCCCCGTGACTATTCTTGGACTTGTTATCCTTGGTAATCAGTTAGCATTAATCACTGTACAAAACACACCAGGAGAGAAACAACAAGTGGTCCACTCCAGGGTCCACTCTGAGTCTGTGCAGGGAGAACAACTCCCAAGAACATCTCTTTTCTTGCTATAATATGCCCAGCCTGGAGTAAGACAAGAAACTTGGGTCAAACGTAACCTCCATGTTTGAAACACTATAAAGAGCACAAGTAATGCCGCTAACAGGCGAAATGATGCTTGACGTCTCCTAATACGTAGCATTTAGTCATACCATTTAGAACAAGAGAACCACGCACATATTTGTGTTTGTATCTGAAGAACTATGTGTAAGGCCCATAAACTGCTTCTGTTGATTTTCAAAATAGTACATGTTGACTGCCTTCACTTCTGGGCAGGGAACAAGCAGTGCATGTTTCTGCTACGTTTCCTTCATAAGGAAGTTCCACTGGTCCTCAAGACACACCCACCAGCTATGTGATTGGCTGAGCATTAGAGACATTGACAGCTGATCAAGACTGGGGTGGCAGAGAAGATGGATCCTTGGATATGTGCATGACAGAGGTGGTACTGTGGGTTGTGATACAGTATGACCTTACCTCAGGGAGGTGTATAAAGGCAGGGCTCTGATGGGGCTGTGTTCAAATCCTCTTTGGTTCTCTCTGTGGGAGCTTTCATGCTGCTTTTTACCTGTTAAAATGACATCACAAGTGCTCCTAGCTTCAGGTTTCAAAAGACACTCCCAAACTGACCACGGAACGGGTGACACAGTAAGACCAGCGAGACGGCCTTCGCGACAGTGTCATTAGGCATAACAAGGATTTGTTTACTCGTTAAACAAATCCTCTCGTTAATGCTCTGTGGACAACAGGCTCCACTGGTGGCTCCAAATGCTCAGCCTTTGTCTGGGCCCTTTCACTAAAACGCAGGGAGACAGAGGAATATATCACCTCAAAACACAAAAACAGCTGTTTCTAGGGCCTTTCTCACTTCACTATCCTGTTACTCTGGTAACAAGCTGGAAAGCTGCATCTCCAGTATTCCATTACTGTACTGTAAGATGGATCTGCACAATTTCAGGACAAGAAACCACAAAAACCTCAGTAAAGCAGGAGCTGCCCTCTGTCCTCTGGTTAAATCTCCCAGTAAAGCAGGAGCTGCCTCTGTCCTCTGGCTAAATCTCCAGTAAAGCAGGAGCTGCCTCCTGTTTGGATTGTGCTAATGTGCTGTGACATAGCTCTGCTTTCCCAAAGTGTTTTCTGTTTGTCTTGTAAGCCAACAGTAACTCCATACTGATTTGGTGCATCCCCGTGTTTTGTTTTTCTATGTGGGTTTAAAATAGGAAACTAATCTTTAGTGTAAATGAGTGCTGTGTTTGGATGGCTGGAACATTTAATTTCAAAGGGGCTGAAATCCTTCCCAGAGGAGAACACTAAGTTCTTGGACATTAGCATGCACAAGCGTAGTCTCACATGGAATGCTAACAGTGTACGCATATGTGATCGTGCTGAATAGTTACTGTTTTATGGTTACTGTGTGTTATGCTCTGGATAGTGTGGTAAGTTCGTAAATTAAACTGTTGAAAACAACTAGCTTGCCATTTCTTTAATTAAAGAGTATCCAAAACTGCATCAAGTCTAGACTTGAACACAGCAAGGGTCTCTGCCTCAACTACATGATCTGGCAACCTATTCCATGTATTGATAACTCTTTGTGTAAAATAATATTTCCTTATATCAGTGCCAAACTTACTCTTAACTAGTTTCCATTTGTGTCCTCTTGTTCTACAGACTGAACTCACCCTAAAAAATCTATTATAGTTAACCTTATTAAATCCTTTTTATAAATTTAAAAACCTCAATTAAATCACCCCTAAGTCTCCTCTCACTAAGTCTAAATAGGTGAAGTAACTTGAGTCTTTCCTCGTAGCTTTTATATTTCATGCCAGGAACTAATTTAGTTGCCCTTCTTTGAACTTTTTCAAGTGCTTCAGTATCTTTTCTATAGTGTGGTGCCCAAAACTGCACACAGTATTCCAAGTGAGGTCTGACTAAGGCATTGTATAATTTCAATATAACCTCCTTAGATTTATATTCAATACTTTTGGCTATATATCCCAGCATCCTGTTGGCCTTTTTTACTGCTACAGCACACTGTCTAGATCCTGTTAAGCTTGGGTCAACTATTACTCCCAAGTCTTTTCCAAATTGAGCACATTCTAGTTTTTTTCCACCCATGAAGTAGTCTTGTCTATGGTTCTTATTTCCCACATGCAAGACTTTACATTTATTTAAATTGAATGTCATCTGCCAGGTATCTGCCCACTTTTGGATGATGTTTAGGTCTTCTTGTATTACCTTAGTTGATTCTATACTGTTGGCTAGACCCCCTAGTTTTGTATCATCTGCAAATTTTACTATTTTACTACTAACCTCTGCATCGAGATCATTTATGTATATAAGAAATAGCAAAGGCCCCAACACCGATCCCTGCGGGACTCCACTTCGTACAGGACCCTGTTCTGATACAATTCCTCCCACAGTTACAGTCTGCTTTCTACTAGAGAACCAACTTTGAACCCACTCAGTGATAGCTCCCGTAATTCCTGCAGATTTCATTTTCAATATGAGCCTCTCATGCGGAACTTTGTCAAATGCCTTTTGAAAGTCCAAATAGATAATATCATAAGCTTGGTTTGAGTCCAAACATGATGTAGCTTCCTCAAAGAAGTCCAGGAGGTTTGTTAAGCATGACCCCCAAACCATGTTGCCTATCATTTAAGACACCATTTTGTTCCAGGAATAATTCCAAATTATCCCTAATGATGGATTCCAGTATTTTGCATGCGATACAAGTTAAGCTGACAGGCCTATAATTTCCTGGATCAGTCCGGTCTCCCTTCTTGTAGATGGGTACTACACTGCCATGTTTCCAGTCATCTGGTATTTCTCCAGTTTTAAGGGATTGCTTAAAAATAACTGTCAGAGGCTTGTAAACTACCTCTGCTAGTTCTCTGAGAACTCTTGGGTATATTCCATCAGGGCCTGCTGCCTTATTTGTTTTAAGTTTTTAAAGTTTATCTAGTCCTTCTGCATCATTTAAATCAATTTCCTCCATAAGTCTCTGAGAACTGACTGTACCTAAAGGCATATGCAAAAACACTTCACTAGTGAAACTCTCCACAAAGTAACTGTTTAGTGTATCAGCAATAGCTTTGTTATCATAAACCATAATTCCATTTTTTATACCTCTTATTTCATCCTTAACTCTCCTTTTTTTCGACCGTAATATTGAAAAAAGAGTTGAGATAGTTTAGAGTTTAGAGAGAGAGTTTAGAGTTGCTCTTTGCATCTAGTCCAATCTGTCTTTCAAAACGCCTTTTAGCTTCCCTTATTTTTTTCTTAACTTGAGCTTGCATATTACTGTATTCAATCTTATTACTCTCTGAGCTCTCCAACTTGTATTTTTAAATAATTTCCTTTTTGTTTCAAACTGTCCCGTAAGGACTTATTCATCCACTGTGGATGCTTCTTTTTCAGCTTCCCTTTTCTCACTTGCGGAATGAATTTACGCTGTACATCCAGAATAATCGTTTTAAAAATGCACCACATTTCTTTTACAGTTTTTACATCTAGAAGAGGTACCCAGTTTATATTCCTTGTATTATCACGCATCTTAATAAAGTTAGCTCATCTAAAGTTGAATACTCTAGTATTTGAGAATGCAGACTTAACTTGCCAAAAAACTTCAAACGTAATTGAACTATGGTCACTTGTTCCGAGTGGTTCCCCTACCTCAGTACTGCTGATTCTATCAGGATTATTACACAGAACCAGATCTAGAATTGTGTTTCTCTCTCGTGGGTTCAGTAACAGACTGTATCAAAAACAGTCATTTACAACATCCAAAACTCTTCCTCACATTTGCCTTGACCTGACACAGCTTCCCAATTAATTGAAGGGTAATTGAAGTCCCCCATTACTATTGTCTCACCCTCCTGACATGCTAGCTTAATATTATCAAAGAGCATACTGTTGACACTACTGTCTGAGGCTGGTGGCCTATAGCATACTCCAACATTCAGACCTTTTTCATTTTCCCCCAATATTTTAATCCATATGTCTTCACTAACACCAAGGGGCTCCATTCCTGGAATTTCCTGGATATTAAGATTATCCTTTACATAGAGAGCTATGCCTCCTACTCTTCTATTGATTCTATCTTTTCTTAGCAGCTTGTATCCCTCTATGTTATACTCATCCCCATCCCCTGCACCAAGCCACGTCTCTGTAATCCCAACAACATCATAATTCCTATTACTCAGACCGGTTTCTACATCCAAAATTTTATTTTTTATGCTTCTAGCATTTAAACAGGAATTTCAGGGTACCACGTGTGCATTTCCCATCCTTCCCCCCCACCCCCAGCTGCTCAACACCACCTCTATTACAGTGCTGCACTGACTGATTTACAAGCATCGTTTCCTCACTACTAATAAGATACTTAGCCATGGTGCGTTCTATTCCGGCAGTCTGTCTTTCCCTACCCATCTCACTGTATAACCTCCCTGCCCCCCAGACCCTAGTTTAAACAACCCTCTACTACCCTAAGCATACGCTGGCCCAGTGCAGCTGTACCCCTCTGGTTCAGGTGTAACCCGTCCCGCTTGTACAGGTCACCCCTGTTCCAAAAGGAGTCCCAGTGCCCCATAAACCTGTACCCCTCTTTCCTACACCAGGTTTGTAGCCATGTGTTAAACCTCCATATAAAGGCTTGCTTCCCTTTGCTTGCACGTGGTACTGGTAGAATTCCAGAGAAGACTACCGTCGAGGTTCTGCTCCTAATCTTCCCCGCTAGCTCAATAAATTTTTCTTGCAGAACCCCGAACCTACCCTTTCCTATGTCATTGGTTCCAACATGGACCATGACCACTGGATCCTCCCCCGCGCGAACACACTATGCTATCTACCCCTCTAATGATTGAGTCCCCCACTATCACCAACTCCCTTTTCTTGGAGGATGAGGCCACCTGGGTGCCCTGGGGCTCTTCAGTCCTCCCACTCTCAGGATTGTGGGCCAACTCGTCCTGCAGTGGCACGAAACGGTTGGTCACCGTGCTCTCTGGAGATGCCGCCCTTCTTGGAATTGTGTGCCCCTTTCTACACCTACGCCCTACTGTAACCCAGCTCTCTCGCCCTATCTGGTCTGTATCTTCCCCCCTACCTGGCTTTGGTGAGCACACTATCTCCCTATAGGGCATACTAATCAGTTCCTGGAACTCTAACAATTCAGGATTACTGTGGAGTCCAGCTAGTTGGGCCTCGAGATCAAGAATCTTGTTCTCCAAGTGCTCAACAAGTCAGCAACGGTCGCAGATGAACTCATCCTGGAGGTCTCCCTCCAGAAATCCAATCATCTGGCAACTCTCGCACAGTTTTGGCCACATTTTTTTTCCCCTAACTGAACATTCTTTCCCTAAATAAAGATTTACTGCCGAGACAGAATTACCAGCTAAAAAAGTGCTAAAAGCACCAAGGTGGCTCAGAACAGCCAAAGGCAGAAATCAAGCACAAGAAATGCCACTTAGCCTAAATACAATAAAACTACGTTTACAGTTCAGCAGACGCGTTAACACAACCAGAATCAGAATATCCTGAAATCTAACGCTGATGAACAGTAGAAAAAAAAAGTAGAGAATGTAATTGTAGCATAAGTGTCCTTTGTAAGACCTACGCAACACAGTTTGAATGAAGTTTCTACGTTAAACGGTTGAAGCTGTATTAAACGCACAAAATTGGTTAGAAGAAGAAAAATAAGAACTAGAGAATGTAATTCCAGGGAATTACGAGTGCATGAAAATGCAAACAGTCTAATTTTACATAGATAAAAGTATATAGGCCTACATCAAACAGATGTAGGTGGTCAGAACAGCTGCCACAAGATTCTAATTGCTTAATGGCTCTATTGTGATGTCATAAAGGCCAATGTTAAGTCTATGGGGAAAATTTTGATAGTTTTTAATTAATAGTTTAAAAAGTATAAATGTTACAAAAATAAAAAATACATAGCATAAGTGTCCTTTGTAAGACCTACGCAACACAGTTTGAATGAAGTTTCTACGTTAAACGGTTGAAGCTGTATTAAACGCACAAAATTGGTTAGAAGAAGAAAAAGAAGAATAAGAAAAATTCGGATAACAATAGAGTGCATTTTCATGCACTCTAATAAGAAAAATTCGGATAACAGTAGAGTGCATTTTCATGCACTCTAATTAAACAAGCGAACCGGCTAGCTAGCTAAACTACCCGTCTAGCTAGCTAAAGTATGCTGCTTATATATTTAAAGATTTATATATTTAAAGATTTAAAGATTTGCTCCTGAGAGGGCGAAAAACCACAAAAAAACCTCTCGTTGGCTAGAATATGTGCCGAATTAGCCTTGTTTGCCAACGAGCTAACTCGTTGGATAACGCTTCGACGGAGGAAAAAAGTAGAATATTCCCTCTCTGTCCCCTAATGGCAACAAAAGATTTAACTTTAGGAGCAGATCAGACCTACCTTATTTAATAACTGGGTACATAGCCCCAATTTCTATTTTTATCCTATTGAATGTAATAGCACAGAGACCACTCCACAAACACAGCAGGAACTCGTCCAGGCTAGAGCAATCCATTTTCGTGACTGGGCAATACATTACAAGGTGGTCAGTGTCTTGCACATCTGCTCCACAAGCTGGGCAAGATGGTGACTCATGTAGCCCCCATTGGTACAAATTTAGGCCTGTTCTTGCCTGTTTGCACCTGAGTCTGTTTGTTATTACCCATTGTCTGCAAGTTGCATTGCTGAAGCCCTGTAGTGGCTGAATTGGATCTGACACTATCTCTCCCCCCGCTGGTAAGTGTTCCCTCCAGTATTCTCTGCATGCTGTTTTTATTTTGAAGAAATCTGATGTACTATGGTCCAATCATCAGCATATCCAAACTTTGGGATTGTGTCCTTGGCATGTCTCCTATGTATACATTAAAAAGTGTTGGTGCCATGATGGATCCCTGAGGTACTCCATTTTGTATGTGCATTATTTTGCTTTTTTCTCCCCTGTAGTTGCTCAGAAGTGTCTTGGTCCCATCATCCTTGATAGAAGGCACAGGAATGTTTTACAATTAATTATTTGGGCCAGTTTGAACATCAAGCTGTCTCACCAAACTGTGTCATAGGCAGCCGAGAGATCCACAGATATAGCCCATTTTCATTTTGTTTTCGTATCCCACTTCAATGTGAGATGTAAGAGTGAGGACTTGTTCGCTGGTACTTCAGTGTTCTCTGAAGCCTTCTTCTTCTGGTTGTAGGTGTGGTGTTATGACAGGGGAAATACTTGTGAGCACCATTCTCTCAAAGAGTTTATAGAAACAGCTTAAGAGGGTAAAGGGTCTATAGTTTTCTGCATTGTCTGGACTTGTCCCTGGCTATGACTATTGTGAGTTTCCATTGGTAGGGATATTTGGTTGTGAAGATTATTTCTGTAAAGGTGTGAGCTAACCATTGCACGCCTCTGTCCCCCAGGTGTCTGATCATTTCTAGGTATATTCCATCTGGTCCCGCGGATTTTACTGTTTTGGTTTTTGCTATTGCTGCTGATCTCTCTCGGAGTAATGGGCTATGTAAGAACTTCACTATCCTTTGGATATGAGCTATAAAGTTATTGGTATTGTTTCAGCACCCGTGTCTCGAATTTGTGCTCGGGTATGTGGGTCCCTCTGCTTTTGAAGAGCTTTGCAATTTCATCTGGGGACAGAGGGGATGCTTTTTTCGTGTTCAAGTTTTCTGGGTTTAAGTTTTTTATGAGTTGCCATACTTTTCTGCTCGAGTGAGTGAAATCCAGGTTCTTCACTGTCTTCGCCTATCTCGTCTCCCTGTCTCTACTCAATGACTCAAGCAACTCCTCCGCAATATCCTGGTCCAATGTTTGCTCATACCTTTCCATCAGTTCTTCACTTCTGGTTGACCAGCATGGTATGTACTGTCTGCGGTATCCTCTAGGGATGTGTTTCTTTGTGCTTTTCAATCTCAGTTTGCAGAAACAACTGAAAATTTTGTGTTCTGGTTTTATGTGTGGGCATACTAAGTCAATTTCAGAAGCAAAAGTTGACCAGTTTGCTTTCCTAAAGTTCCATCTTGGTTTGGGGATGGTTTTGGTTATGGCAATATTATTTCCAGTCGTGATAAGTATTGGTCTGTGTTGGTTGTTAGGGAAGTCCTCGAGTACCTCCCTCCTCGCTGGCATTGGTACCATCTGGACATTTGAGTACGCAAAGGTCAGATCAGGATTATATTCTCTTTGCCATCCCCATGACCTGAAAGTTCCATGGTCTCTTGCACTATATAGGAGGTGGTAATTGTTGTCATTTGCCCATTTCCTGACTCCCTCTACTGCATGATCATTACTATCATATCCCCAATCGTTATGGTGTCAGTTGAAATCTCCTATGATGACTGCTAGATGCTGGTATTGTGGTAGTGCAGGCACTGGCCAGTTTTTATTGGGCGCTTTGTATAGGGTGACTATTGAGATGTTTCCCTTCTTTACAACCAATGTATGTATGTCCTCTGCACCAATCCTAGTACTGTCCTCCATCATGTTAGAGGGGTTTCTCGCATATGTCATTACACCATATCTTTCATGGTTGACTCACATGGGTCTCCACTGTATTACTTCATCCACGTCAGGTTTTGTTAGTAGCTGACTCAAGTATTCGCATTTTGGCATAGATAAGCCCTCTGTGTTTAAGGATAAAATTTTTAATTTTTAATTAAGATTTATTTCTTCTCCAAACTTGATTTTATCTGAGTCTTGCTTATTTTTCGAGTCTGCCAGGCTTCTATCAGCAGAAACGTGGTCCTTTTTATCCTGGGCGACGATCGAGCCAGTATGGTTAACTTTTTGGCGAAATCTCATGTGTTGGAGGTGTGTGCCTGGGAGGGAGCAGTTGCTCTGTTCAGGCACCATGTTTGGACCACTTTTTGTCTGACTCCTCTTCTTTGGCCAGGTCAGTGTGGTTGGACCTGTCTGTCTTTGCCCTCAGAGTTATTGGGGTACTCAAGCCCTCGCATGTCATCAACAAGGTGGTCCAGGTCGCAAGAGGAAAGGTGCAAATAAACACTACAGGGTATCACAAAAGATTATTTTATTAATGTCGCTCTCACACATACACATTTACCACAGTAATGCTTCAATGCCACAACTACACTGCTCAAAAAAATTAAGGGAACACTTAAATCACACAGTGGATCTCGATGAACGAAATATTCAAGTCAAAAATCTTCACTGATATACATTGTGTAATTCATTGAGAACAAAATGATGTAAGAATGTTCAATGGAAACCAAACTCATCAACCCATTGAGGGCTGGATTCAAAATTACACCGAAAATCAAAGTGAATAATTAAAATCACAGGCTGATCCAACTTGTGTAAATTTAATCACGACAACTCATAATGTGGCTCAGTAGTGTGAATAGCCCCCATGTGGCTGTATGCACTCCCAACAACGTCTGGGCATGCTCCTGATGAGACGGCGGATGGTGTCCTGGGGGATCTCCTCCTAGACCTGGACCATGGCATCAGTGAGCTCCTTGACAGTCTGTGGCCCTACTTGGCGGCATGGGATGCGCCGATACAGCGGTCATCCCAGAGGTTCTCAATTGGATTCAGGTCTGGGGAACATGAGGGCCAGTCAATGTAATCAATGCCTTCATCATCCAGGAACTGCCTACACACTCTGGCCACATGAGGCCGGACATTGTCCTGCATCAGGAGGAACCCTGGGCCCACTGCACCAGCGTAAGGTCTGACAGTGGGTCTGAGAATTTCATCCTGGTACCTAACAGCAGTCAGGGTACCGTTGGCTAGCACGTGGAGGTTTGTGCGGCCCTCATAGGATATGCCTCCCCAGACCATCACTGACCCACCACCAAACCGGTCATGCTGGATGATGTTGCAGGCAGCATAACATTCGCCACGGCATCTCCAGACTCTTTCACGTCTGTCACGTGCTCAGTGTGAACCTGATCTCATCTGTGAAGAGAACGGGGCACCAATGATGAAGCTGCCAATTCTGGCGTTCTCTGGCAAATGCCAATCGAGCTGCACGGTGCTGGGCTGTGAGCACAGGTCCCACTAGAGGACGTCAGGCCCTCATGCCACCCTCATGGAGTCTGTTTCTGACAGTTTGGTCAGAAACATGCACGAGTAGCCCGCTGGAGGTCATTTTTTAGGGCTCTGGAAGTGCTCCTCCTGTTCCTCCTTGCACAAAGGAGCAGATACCGGTCCTGCTGCTGGGTTTTTGCCCTTCTATGGCCCTGTCCAGCTCTCCTCGTGTAATGGCTCGTCTCCTGGTATCTCCTCTACACTCTGTAGACTGTGCTGGGAGATACAGCAAACCTTCTTGCAATGGCATGTATGGATGTGCCATCCTGGAGGAGCTGGACTACCTGTGCAACCTGAATGGGCTGCAGTTACCACTTCATGCTACCAGAAGTGACAAGAGCACTCACAAAATGCAAAACTTGAGAAAAATCAGTCAGGAAGGATCAGGAGAGAGAAATGGTCTGTGGCCACCACATGCAAAACCATTCCCTTTTTGGGGGTTGTCTTGCTGTTGCCTCTCCTGTCCACCTGTTATCGCTTTCATTTGCACCAAAGCAGGTGAATTTTATTCACAATCACTTATGCTTCCTAACTGGACAGGTCGATATCCCAGAAGTTTAATTGACTGGGTGTTATACTGGGATGATTGAGTGTTCCCTTAATTTTTTTGAGCAGTGTACTTATTCCCAAATATTACAAAATGACACTGAAATGAGAGAGATACAAATGACAGATTGACAAAAAACAATGAAAATTTCTGAGAAATGAAGGGTTTTGAACATGGTTTTGTTTTTAAAAAAGAAACATTTTTATTATTATTATTATTATTATTATTATTATTATTATTTTGTTATTATTGTTGTTATTACCAGCAATTGCCCACTCAAAGACATCCCTAGGTTTACCGTCAGTCTTAGTTGCTGATGACCGCTGTGGTACAGTTGGCCTCAGGGGACCACAATTCCTAAAGACAGTGACTATAGTGGTCCTGCATGTGTATCAATCCAGCCACACACATTTTATACATAAGGGCAAGATATTCAGCTCCCTGTGCTACAAGCACACACTGCACTTGCCGCCATTGCTGAACCCACAGGTGTTCTTGATTTACTGTCCCATTATAAACTTTTCTGAAGGTCTAAATCAGCATCCATAGCTTGCACAGCAATACAGATGGCATCTGAACCTGCTGTAACCAACCAGAGCCTCCCAGAAGGAGAGGGAATGCATGAGCTGAACATCTCGTCATGACATACAGCGCCCTCCAGAATTATTGGCACCCTTGCTAAAGGTGATTGAAAAGGCTTATAAAAATTCACTTTATCAGTTATTATCTTAATATTATGTTGCAGGTTAGCAGACCCGGACACCTACTGCCCCGACCACCGTCAGCCCACCACAACGCGAGACCAGGTAGGTAGCAAAAACCAGAACTTTATTGATACACGTTGGGGTTAAAATCTTATAGAAATAAAATTCAATGACAGCACAACCTGGAGTCACCCCCTTTGCCTGCTCTTCCCACTGTAAGCCCCGGCTGAAACTTGGCCCCTCCCTCCCGAAGGATAGCCACAGGTAAGTGCACACTCCAAACCCACAACACACAGTGGTCCCCTCACACCCTCGCACTCTGGCAGAACAAACACTGCAATTTCCCCTCACAAGCTGCAGTTGGCGCCTCCCTCTGGCCAGGGTGGGCTGGTCCCGAATCAGGGCTGACCAGGTGGGGGTTTCAGGCTGCCACCAGGAGCGCTCACACATACACACACGCACACACTTATTACAACACAAGCGTTGCTGCTGATCACATCATCCCCAAGCAGCAATGCCAAAATAAAATAAAAAAACACTCATACTTAACATAAACTAACACAAAAAGAATCCCCAAACCACCCTCGTGTCCAATAAAATAGAGTCCCTTGGCTATCCAGACGCCAGTCTCCACGTAGTCGTGTTGCCGGCTGGGATTACGCTGCCTCCCCGATCTGATCCCTCACCACGCTCTGCAACTCCTGTGAATGTGAAAAGGGAACTGAGAAGCCCAGCGCAGCCACCCCTGGTCACACACACACACGCCTTGTGCAGGACGGAATGCAACACTTGGCTAATTGGCTAATGGCTAATTGTGCCATTCGACCGGCCGGGCAGCAGCTTCTCTGCGGCGGGTCTGCGATTGACAATCTTCCTCCTCCCTGGCTCTCTGCTCCGGCAACGCTCCGCCCTGCTGAAGTCCCACATGAACACAAACACGCAAACAAAAATGAAAGAAAAAACCCCAAAACTAATACAACAAGAAAGAAAAGAAAAAAACTGAAAAAGCAACTTAATATACGCCAAGACAGAGCGCTTCCCCACACACTCCTGCTGTTCTTTTTCAGGCGGCTGACGTACTCTTCCACCCCAACCCGCTGCCTTTTAAAAGGCTGCACCACTCCCCTACATGCCCCGCTCCCAGGTGCCTGGCATAACTTTCTCATTATTCCATTTTTCAATTATTGCTGTGCCACCCCTACATGCAACTCCCCAGGCTGCCCAAACCACCGCCTGACAATTATATTGAAAAAACTAGAAAAAAAAAACTAGAAAAAAAAACTTTTTTTGAGATAAGTTTAGTCTGAGAATAAAGCAACAATTAGTGAAAAATAAATTTTTAAAACAAAATCACATATGTCACAATTATTGGCGCCCCAAGAAATTTGAATTAAGGAAATGTAAATGAAGTATGATCCCACGCATATTTAACTAATTTTAAGTTGGTTTAAGTGTTTAGGAAATTTTAAGCAGTCATCAATGATTTCCTGTTTCACTGGGGTATAAAAATGAGGTGATACAGGGCCCAAATCCCTTAGTCATCCATCACCATGGGAAAGATTCAAGAGCATTCCATTGCAATAAGGCAAAAGTGTGTTGACTTGCACAAATCAGGGAATGGATACAAGCTGCTTGACTTAAAATACCCATATCAACAGTTAGGGCAATCATTAAGAAGTTCAAGGAATTGCAAAACTATCACGAACTAGCCTGGAGGAGGACGCAAGGTTATTTTGTCATCAGCCACAGTGAGGAGGATGGTCAGAGAAGTAAAAAAATCTCCAAAGACAAGAGTTTCAGAATTACAGAGTTTGGTAGTATCTTGGGGTCACCATGTCTCCAAATCCACCATAAGACGTCACCTTCATGCCAACAAACTGTTTGGAAGGTATGCCAGAAGGAAGCCTTTCCTATCTTTTCGCCACAAGCAAAAGCGCTTGGAGTTTGCCAGATGCCACTGGAACTTTAACTAGGACAGGGTGCTGTGGTCAGACGAAACAAAGAGCTCTTTGACTCCAAACGCTCAAGGTGGGTTTGGCGTAGAAATAAAGATGGCTACAGAGAAAAGCACCTAATACCAAGTGTTAAATATGGTGGAGGATCTGTGATGCTGTGAGGCTGTTTCTCCTCCAAGGGCCCTAGCAGTATTATTCGCATACATGGCATTGTGGATTCCAGGAAGTACCAGGTGATTTTAAATTTTCAAAATCTGGCTGCCTCTGCCAAGAAGCTAAAACTTGGTCGTGGTTGGATCTTCCAGCAGGACAATAATCCAAAGCACACATCAAAATCCACTCAAAAATGGTTAAATAAACAAAAAATCTACCTTTTGCCATGGCCATTCCAGTCCCCTGACCTAAATCCAATTGAAAACCTGTGGGTTGAGCTCAGGAAGAGAGTGCACAAGAGAAGACCCAGGACTCTGCAAGATCTAGAGAGATTCTGCATTAAGGAATAGTCAAAAATCCATTTTTCTGTGTTCTCAAGCCTTATAAAACATTACAAGAGAAGACTCTGTGCTGTTCTGTTGGCAAAAGGGGGTTGCACAAAATAATAAATGAGGGGGTGCCCCTCATTTATTTTTGGAATAAAATTGATTTTGTGATCACCTGTGACTTTTTTCTTGTGGTAATGGGCTCATATGGAATTTATATATTTTCTTTATTTGCTGAGTAAAGGGTCATTCCATATCAAATCACCCAGAGGGTCCCAGGTCGCCCTCTCAGATTCCCCTGAAAAATTTCACAGGTGCTCCTATACCAAACTTATGGAGAAATCCCAAATATTAGGTCTGTATCTCTAATAGTTTTGAAACTACAGCCCTTTGAAATTTTAATTAATTCTGTGCATTTTGCTGAACAAGTCTTTTCGGTCCAACTTCTGACATTCATAGCTTCTTTGATATGGCATGTACAGCTTTGACACTTTGTGACTAGGGCTAAATTTTTCTGTAGAATTCAAAAATGTAATCAGATCAAGTGTATCTTATGTACTTTTCCTCCTACAAGGCTCTGAAAATGGCTGAAAATTCAAAACGTAACAAAACGACACCCCTTTTGAGAGCTTCTCACTCAAACAGTATGCTAGATAAAGCAAACAGTATGCTAGATAAAGATATTAGGCCTTGTGTATGTAGTAACCATATTTATTACTGTTATAGGAGTGTCAGAATAGTTTTTTTGAAATGTGCTCGATTTTCAAATTTCCTCAATATTGCCTATTTTCATGTCCTCATTTGACCATGTGGGCAGTTAACCATCATTTTCATATTTTTACCATGTATTCTTATGTATCTGAAGATGATCTGACAAAAATTTGGTGCTGTTGCTGAGCTTCCTTCTGGAGTTATAATTTTTTTAAAGAATGAGCTGTCATACTCTTATTGCCATACAAATTCAACCAAAACACAAATATTACATAGTTCACAGTTTCAGAATTGTTACAACATTTTTTTCCAAGTTAGGCAATTTTATTGGTTGTCAAAAACATGTCAAAGCATTATTGCCAGTAATGGACAAATAATCACAGCAAGAACCTTTTTTTTCAGGACATACACAATCATTGTAAATAGTATTATGATTCACAGTGACAGTTGTCAATACTTTCATAGTGACAAGTCAGCATTTCACCAAATAGGTTTTAATATTACAATGTTACAAATTTTTGGTAATACCTTAATTCTAGAGTGTATCATTTTGAAGAACTCATCAGTATCACATCAGTATCACAAATAACACAATGACTTGCATGACATATATTGCAAAACATACTTAACTGGACAGTTGAGTTTTGTTCAGGTCACTGGAACTAATTGTGTAGTTGCGAGCACTACTACCTTCAGCACTAGGTGCACTGATGACACACGATATGTTGTAATGATACCCAGCATTTGTCTTTTCGAGACCTTGCAGGCCAAGAGAGTACATTGTTTTTTGAACTTTTCATGAAGGAAACAAGAACATCAGAATGCTCATCCAAGCGGTCTTTGATATTTCCCACATACCAGTTGGTATCATAAATGCATGCTACATATTTTCCTGGTTGATAGTCTTCCCAGTTTACAGTAATCTGTTCTTCAATCTGACTACCTAAATTTACAATAGTGTAGACATCATCAAGGCAAACTTATTTCAAGCTTATTTCCTGGACAGGGAATGAAAGCCTTGTGTGACCTTACACCAGCTATTGTTTTACAGGTGTCAAACCATTCAGCCAATTTGAATTTGATAGAATTTTCTTGTACTTCATCTTGTGTAACAAAGAAAAATTCAATACCATGTATGTTATCTCTTGCCCAGCTATACATATCATGTGGTATAAGAATCTGGTTGATAACAGTGGCCTGAAGGCTTGCTCTAGCTACTAGTCTTTTAACAGTGCCACCTATACCATCACAGGGGCTCTTCCCATGGCTAGCAGCAAAGAAGTGCCATTCAGCAGACAGACTGTGATCATCATAATGGCTGCAAAGATTGGCAAAATTTTTGAAAATTTTATATTGGTTCACAGCCCCATTACCAAAGTAAATTACTTTCTTCACATTTTGGTACTTGTCTTTTACTGCAGTCAACACTTCAATAATAAGTGCATGAACTGCAACAATTTCATGTTTCAAACAAATGAATCTTGTCCTTTCAATGCATAAATCTGATTTATGCTTTTATCCAAAAATTATTTAAACAATAATTCATGTTTTCATATGTAAATGTGAACCATCTGAATGTTGCATAGTTGCATATTTGACAAAGACAATATTTTGTAAATATTTCAGCAAACAAATAGTTTTTGCTCACTGTATAAGTCACTTTGTGACATTGATACAAATCTTGAGTATTTAATATGCATTTAAAAAATCATAACTCCAGAAGGAAGCTCAGCAACAGCACCAAATTTTTGTCAGATCATCTTCAGATATATAAGAATACATAATAAAAATGGTTAACTGCCCACATGGTCAAATGAGGACATGAAAATAGGCAATATTGAGGAAATTTGAAAATCGAGCACATTTCAAAAAATTATTCTGACACTCCTATAACAGTAGTAAATATGGTTACTGCATACACATGGCCTAATATGTCATAAATGACGGGGAAAAAAAAACTCTGAGTGCTTTATCTAGCATATTGTTTGAGTGAGAAGCTCTAAAAGGGGGTGTCATTTTGTTACGTTTTGAATTTTCAGCCATTTTCAGAGCCTTGTAGGAGGAAAAGTACATAAGATACACCTGATCTGATTACATTTTTGAATTCTACAGAAAAATTGGCTCTTAGCCCTAGCCCTAGTCACAAAGTTTCAAAGCTGTACGTGCCGTATCAAAAGAGCTATGAATGTCGGAAGTGGGACCGAAAAGGCTTGTTCGGTAAAATGCATAAAATTAATTGAAATTTCAAAGGGCTGGAGTTTCAAAACTATTAGAGATACAGACCTATCTGAGAGGGTGACCTGGGAAATTTTTCTCAAACTGGGTGATTTGATATGGAGTGACTCTAAAGACAACATTTGATAAACAGTAAGGGGAATTTTCATCAGCCTTTTTCACTCATATTAAATAAGGGTGCCAATAATTCTGGAGGGCACTGTATCTGTCATAATACCATCCACAGCAAGCTCTTCTCATCACCAAGACTGTGCTGGCTCACGCAGAAGTTCCATGTGCTTGTAAGCCCAGCTGATCAGCCAGTCAGACCGCTCTGCAGCATTCAGCATAATGTCTGCTCCTCTGTACATCTATCCTGATTGGACACAGCTCTGCTCAACCAATAAAAACTCAGTTGAATCGAATTGAATTAATCAAGTCAAAGCCACTCATATGTCCTTGATGGCATTAAACTCAACACAGCAGGATGACACGCAATCTTGATATGGTTATTCATAAAGTGCATTTATATGTTCAGAGAAACATCAGCTCAAACTCATACAGAACTTGGATTGTTATACCAATGAAACCATGAGGGAAGAGACTCCATTACAGTCGCACAGAGAGACTAAATGCAGTCACCTTGATCCCCTTTGTGGGGAACACCTATGACTGCACAGACTGGGGGAGGCGTGCACTGGAGGATAAATGTCAGTACTGTCAACCAGAAAAAAATATTACCACTCAAAAATTACTAGTTGAAATTAAAGAAAAAAAAAAAAACAGGAGAATGGGCAAAAAAGATTCCACTCATCCAGGCAGCAAAGACAGACCATTGGAGTAGGCTGTTGTGATCTGCAGTGCCAAACAGCCCCACAGTCCCCAACACTCTGCCCTGGTCTGAACTTTGCAAACTCTCCATCACAACTCAACCAGCTGCTCCTGCTCCTCCCTTCATCCAATCAGAGGCTTGGAGTAAGCCACACCATAAATACGACAGTGGGTTGGGCAACTCAGCAAAGACTGACACAGTTAAAAGTGCAAGGGAGATCACAGAGAGAAAAGCACATAGGACCATATCACTGATGTTTAAAACCCCTTAAGAGTACGGGGCGAATAGACAGGGTACTCCAGGTTGCATGAGCGGGGCGATGCACAGCTCCAGGTCATGGGAGGTGAGGTTGGAGAGGGGAGGGGCTTTCAGAAGTTGCTGAGGATGCTGATGTCAGCGAACTCCTTGTGGTATCGGTGCGAGGTGAGGCCTAGCAGGGAGGCCCATTTCAGTGTCATGAAGCTCCACACACTGGACAGGTAGAAGCTGTCGGGGTCGGTCAGAGCTGCGAACGCAAGCACAACACAACCATGACATAACTTTACTGTGACAATCTCCTTCAGATTAGAAACCATTACCAACCATTCTGAAAGAACCTGAGTACCCTTACCAAATGAAACCCAGACAACCTTTTAACATGGTCCCAGTTTGAATCCATTTTCAATCAAATTTATTCCAATCCTCTCCAAGCAAAACCTGCAGCATTCTCACACAAAGGTCTGTAGTGGACTTTCATTTCCCAGTGTGTAGGTACTGCAATCCCAGCAGCCCAGCAGAGGTATTCTGTGACCTCTGATCCCACACCTCGAACAGACTAGCTTTGCTTCTTAGGAATCCTGGCTAAGCCCCCCAAAAAACAAACTTCTGCCCCAACCCATGAAACAAGTCACTCAGATAACAGAATAAATTACATAATCATCTGTAGTGGACAAAAAGATGTTCCACTGCCTCAGCCTGGTCATAGGACAGACACACCCTCCCCACTGCTGGACCTAAGTGTGCCGTGTGTCTGTTTGTAGCAACGGCCCTGTGAACAACGTGGAGGGTTTACACTGTGGGAGAGAGGGATTAAGAGAGAGAGAGACAAAGGGGAGAGAAGAAAGGGAGTGAAAGTGAGAGGGAGAGAGAGAGAGGGATTGAGATAGGAGGAAGGGGGAGAGAGAGAGAAGAGAGGGAATCAGAGAGAGAGGACTGAGAGAGAGAGAGCGAGAGAGAGAGAAAGAGAGAGAGGAGGGGGAGAGAAGATGGAGTAAAATTTGGAGGGGGAGACAGGGACTGAGACAGAGAAAGGGGGAGAGATGAGAGAAGGAATGAAAGAGGGAGGGAGACTCACACTGCTTGTGTGTGACAGCAAGGGACAGGAAGATGAAGAAGGCCACCATGGCCAGCATGGAGAAGAGGATGCTGATGAAGAGGAAGAACTTCAAACCCTTCAGCCAGGTGCGCCAGTAGTCTTGCAGATACATGATGTGGGTGATGAGAGCCCAGAGGGCCAGCACACCTGTGGAAACACAGACAGACAGACAGACACACAAACACAGAAAGTGTTAATTCAGTGAACACATTCCCACATTAACTTCCACTAGAGGATAACTGGGTACCTCTGTACGTTTTCTGCTTCTGCTCAGAAATAGTCTCATAGCTCTGAGTATTACTGTGTGCATGTAGAAACCAGTGAAGCAAACTCACAGTGCTTTCAGCTCACAGCATGCCACTTTTTAGGAGCTGGTGATGCAAATCAGCAGGGGATTTGGTATTCACAATGCTGCTCACAGACACCTCCAAGCTCTTTGCACACTGCTCACAGACACCTCTAAGCTCTGTTAACACTGCTCACAGACACTTCCATACTCTGTGTACAGTGACTCAGCACTGTTATGCTGGGAGTCCTGCTCTCAAATAGTGACTAAGCAGCTGGCTGCTCCACCACATAATGGTTTCTCAGGTCATCTTCCTCTTATGGTTCTCACAGCACCCCACACTTCTCCTTTCTCCAACACACATGTTCCTTTTTCCCATGGCATGGCATCCGCTGTCACGCGCAGCAAAATCCCTGAGTCATTACTTTAGAGCAGAATCACAGGCAGGACGGCATTTTTTTGCATTATGCTGTATTTTGTGTGTGGTATGATTCTGCCTTTTCAAAAAACACTTTCCAAATTTTCATGGGAATACAATTCAGCATGCATACAATACGCCACAAGTGATTAAACAACAACAGTTACAGTTTCTTAGCCTCTTGCTAGCGAGTGCGTTGCACCACTTACATGCCCCACAAGATTATATTGGTCTTTTCTGATGTAATGAAGGGAAGGTTTTTCAAGAACACAGCACTGTACTGTCAAATACAGAACCATGACTGGCTAATAGAAACCTGTTGAAAAGTAGACCCTCCTTGAAGGAGATGTATGATACAATTTCATCTCTTTGTGTGAGCGTTTCATCACCAATTCTCCATTTTCAATGATTGTAGTAGGCTTCATTTACAACTATGTTGTCTTTACAGTTATACTTACTTATTAGCTTCAAATTGATACCAAAATCTCTTACAGTCTGATGATACTTGACAGTTATGAACTTGTGGTTCAAATGCTTCACCTCTGAACACTCATCTCCTGGTTGTGTTACATTACATTACATCATTTAGGAGGGTTGTCATTACTGAGCCTCTCGCAACTGCAGATATTTCTGTTAAAAGACATGAATACATAAAATGTTCAATGTTTTTTTTTTTTTTTTTTTGCATGGCCCCAGCACAATCTTTTTAATCTTCTACTATGTGGCTAATGTAAAGCTAGGCAGAAAACTGAATTCAGAGTCAGACAAAAAAGACTTTAAAATTTTCTTTAAATGTTTCTCTCTTTTCTTTTCTTTAACTGATATTACATTGTGTGAGGAAAACTTCTTTTGGAACTAGAGTGCAAAAATGGAACCCTTTTTTTTGGGGGGGTGTACACTGTAACAGTCAATATATTTTAGAAAAAAATTAAACATTTTAATGAATCACAGCAATTGTGGGATGGCTGACATTTGAAGCTATACAACCTTTGGTTTTAATAAGTAGCGTGGAGGTCCATGCATTCAAAAATGCAAAGTAGGGTCACCTCCGTCAATATCCACGACTTTGCCAAAGGCTGCTACCTAAATTCCAGCTGTCTGTGTGGCTAGACGGAAGAAAATCTCCACTTTAACGTGAGAACAGCACGCTGTTCATTGCAATTTAAGTAGGTGCACAACTTAGATTGAAACACATTTTCTGCCACATGTCGCCTTGTGAATATAGTTTGTTAATATTCGTTTATGTAGTGTCCCACATACGTCTAATGTTAGATCGCTGTGCTAAACACAGAGGAGCTGCAGGCAAGGTGGCTGTGGTCTGAGCAGTATTCATTTTTATTGTTGTCAGTTAACGACAAGTCATCTATAGTAATGTTAAGAACTATCTGCCAGCTAGCACATAGGCTAATTATGGCAGCTAAGAAAAAGCATGCAGTCAACATGTCTAACTAGTTAGACAACAGTGCAGGTTAAAGCAGACATAAACAAGGTAAAACTACCATTTATAAAATGAATTAAACTTTATACAGTACCCGACAACCCCCCCATAGCCGCCGTCCAGGGCTGTTTATACGCGATGTTCCATACAAGAAAAGCCGACAGTCCAATGAGCATGCCGACAGTTGCGTATACTATACTGATGTACGTCTTATTGATCCCCATTATGCAAGCTAACATAGAAATAATGTTAAAAGCAATAACCTCCAATACTCTACACACTACAAGCAGATGTGACAAGCAACAGATACAGAATTTAAAAACTAGTTAAGAAACAAGCGAATATAGCTCGGAAGGGTGGCAAACTATCTAGCGCTCCTGGTCGAACAGACCCTCTAGATTAGCAGCTATCTGACGAGTAGTGGCAGAGCTAGATATAAAGATCTGAATAAGAAGCGCCCAGGCAGAAGGTGGCGGAACTATTTGCCAGCTACAAGGTATTATTTATAATTTGGCGTGCAAGGGAAGTCCTAGAGACCCCTAACATCGGAGATGGGCAAGAGCATCGCCTTACTGCGCCGCTCTACATTGAGAGACTAAAGCATATTTAGACACCGCCATCTGCGGTGTGGGAAAAACACTACACTCATTCATTGTGATTTTTCCCCATTTTCTTAAATAGTGGTGTTCAAACGATTCTTTTTAGTGATTCGGTTCCTTTCGTTCAGTACAATAAAATGATTCGAATCTTTGACTCATTGATTGGTTCATTTCCATATCCGGTCGGGCAGCATACACGAATCTGTAAATAATTTTATTGCATTTTAAAAATTACCCTACATTGTTCCAAACATCGTGTCCATTATTAGCCTGCTCTGCGGCAAAACAGCACATGTGAAAGCAAATGTCAATGAAATTAATAGTAATTAAATCGTAACATCCATTACGTTCAACTGCACCATGCTATTCAAACAATCATGCAGCCGCAAAGCAGCCTACACTTCGTCTTTAGGAAGGTAATAGAGCCCTAGATTTTAACGCGTATAATAAGCAGGCTACATGTCATTTGCTAAAACTAAAAAATGCACTGAGAAAAAAGAGCCACGTTTATATCCGAAGCGAAAAAACTCCATTTCATAAGTTTTGAACTAACCAAGCCCAAACATTTTGAAGCATTTGTAGTCACCGCTCAAATCGTAATGTGACAGTGAAGGCATGTGACTGCCCCCGCTTTCCGTCACACATACGGTAGTTCATTAAACGCACTGGACAAACACGGGGGCGCGCACACACACACACACACACACACGATCTAACATAACTGTGTAACAAAGTAACATAGCCTGCATAACAAAGTCTTAAAGGAAGAGCATTAATCATAAAAAAGCTAACAACAAAAACAAAAAGAATCATGGGAACACACACTTCCTTAGCAGCAGTGGCTAACTATCAACCGCTGCAATACGTTATGTAGTCTAAGCATCATAATTATTGAATCATTTTTTTTATTAATATTGTGAATGTTGTATTTTTATTTCTTGTTAATGTAGACACAGTACGCTACAAATGTGTCTGTTTTGTTTTGTAGCCTACTATGTTGATTTGTCTGTATTAATAAGGACCTTATTCACGTAAAAGGAAATGTATGTCAACATTAAATAAATCGTACTTCAAATTGCAGTTGTGATAAACAAGAACTGCAACAGCCTACATTGTGCACACCTAAAATATGCTACTGTTAAAAACGTAAATATGAAATAATATTCCAGGTACATGAGCAAAACTAATATTTAATAATATTTTTAATTCCTATAATAATGTCACGGAAGCGCTCTGATTCCTTTTGCATCGTCACAGTGAATGGCGGATGTAGCCAGGCTGCTGTACCGAGAACTAGCGATTCTGGCAACACGGAGTTTAGAGTCTTCTGAGTCACCAGTTCTTTTGAGTCTGAGCGAATTGTTGTACTGAGAACTTGTCAGCAGCATATCAGGTCATTCAGTACACAGTACACAGTGGGGGCGTTTCGAGTCTTCCAGAGTTGGTCACATGCTGTAGTCCCCATGGTCAGCATAGTCACAGAGCCGCTGTGCCAAGATGGCCAGTGGGAGGTGCTTTGAGTGTTTTAGCATTTCAGCCATTGGCTAGTTGTCGTCATGAACGTACTGCTGATACAGTTTTGTGATAGGCTGCTTCATGGACAGACCGCATAGCTAATATCCACTGGAGGGAGAGTCATAGCTGCTATGCCAGCTAATCAGCGTGCATGTTTGCAAAGAGGAAGGAACAAATCTTTTAGACTAGTGTTTCAGTACACTCAGTACACCTCAAAGATTTGTTCAAAGAGATTTGTTCTGCACATCACTACTTGTCACAGCCACCACAGTTAACGCACGCAAATCGAGCGCCCTGTGGAGCAGCATCCACGTCTCCCTGACCTGCCTTCATTGGTGACAGCCAGGTAACGATAGTGTTTGCCCTAAGCCTTGGCATTGTCACTGTTTTTAAATTAAACCACTATTAAAACATCTCAGTACAGCCAGCCTAATTTAGGCAGTAGCCCACCATTAAGCTTAACAACAAGCAAGCTAGTCTGGCGTAAAATAGCGTCATCAATGAAAAAGAATGAACTCCAGTAGGCTACCCAAGTAGCAAAAAATACGCGGCCACCCGACTCGGCCGAATTCTGGCTTTGAATCTAGGTCCAGGCCCGGCCCGAACACTCGGCTTGAATCTGGCCCGAGTGTGGTATACCGCATGCTTACGAATCAGGCCGCTTCTGGCGCAGACAATAAAATACCCTTTGCCACACACTCGGCCCGATACCAGAACCTCAACTGAGCAGGTGCTGCTTATACTTGAGTTGCTACTACAGGCAGTACTGTGCTTTTAAAAAATTATTATTGGTAATGTAGACTAAATAATAATCCCTACTAATGATTAGACACAACCAAGACACATTTTTCATTATTCAAAATTTTATCACAATACACAAATTTCATCAAAGCTTTATTAGTTTACCCTCGATTAGCAGGGACTGGGGTGCACTGACTGCCTCCAGGTGCTGTGCTGTGCTGTTATGGCATCAGATTTATGTCATATGTCGCGAGCGCATAAAACATGCTCACGAGCAAATTATATTATTTCACACGCCCAGATATTAACTGCCACTTGCATGATGTAAGTCCTCACGCATGCTTGTGAGCATGTTTTATGTGCTTGCTATATTTACGCGCAGATATTATGTCGCGAGTGTGATAAAACATGCTCACGAGCAAATTATATTATTTCACACGCACAGATATTAACTGCCACTCACACGATATAAGTCCTCGCGCATGCTCGTGAGCATGGTTTATGCACTCGCGTCACATGACCCAAATCTGACTCCATATGCTGTGCTGGGCTGTGTGTGTACACCAAAAAAGCTACAAAAGTGTTTAAAATGGCAACAACTGGGGCTGGGGACCACAGACTGAATCTGGCCCTCTTCATGACCCGCCACACAGTCTCCTTAGTTGTCATGCCCCCAACAATCCCCAGATGTAGTCTGAAACAAAAAGCATATTTCTCATTAATCATTTTGGACTGTATTTATAGTTTGTTTATGATTTAGGCATCTAATTTCTTCCACTCCTCTGGGTTCTTCAAGATACCTTCCACCCTCTGCAGATTGTCAATGGTGGAGAGGGGGAGTCTGAAGTTGGCTGCATCAGGTACACCATCAGTTTGACAGCTGGACAGCTTCTGAAGCTGCATCAAAATGAGCAGCTGCTGTTCTCTGATGGTGTCCAACTTGAATGAGGATCTCCCTGACAACTGCTGCAAAACACAAGATAAAGAATTATATATAATAAAACATTATTTATACTTACATTGGAATTAACCAACATAGTCTGCACTTTGTAGAATACATACATGTATGCATAATCTCTGTGGATGGGATAGAGTTTTGCTGCACTTGTGAGGTGTTCTTACAAAAGAAAAGAAGTTTTACAATCTTATCCAGATACACTCTCAAACAGTTACATAGCATCAGACATTACATACCAACTAAAGCGTGTTAAAGTTAGGCAAACAGATGTTCGAAGTGAACATATTTTCTTTGAACTGTTTTTGTGAATATTCACAGACTTTCTTACTTTACTTACTTAGTCTGTAGCAAGGCCTGGGGACCACTGACTCCCTCCAGCTGCTGTGATGTTCGTAGCAGGGGCTGGGGACCACTGACTCCCTCCAGCTGCTGTGACGTTTGTAGCAGGGGCTGGGGACCACTGACTCCCTCCAGCTGCTGTGATGTTTGTAGCAGGGGCTGGGGACCACTGACTCCCTCCAGCTGCTGTGATGTTTGTAGCAGGGGCTGGGGACCACTGACTTCCTCTAGGTGGTGAGATGAGGGGTGCTGCGAGTCACTGTCCTGTGACTTTGCCTTTTTTCACCCTGGCTGGAGATGGAGCAGGTAGTGCTGCAGCCTCCTCATCCTCGTCACTACTGCTCAATCTTCTACAGCCTCTGACATAGGTTAAATTGTCATTAATACCAAAGCTCACATCTGGCGTGTCAATGCCAACAGGAAAAAACATCATTGTTGCCATCTGCCGCACACGAGAAAGTCAAGACAGGTTTTAATAGCATTATTTGAAGAATCAGACACCCACCCCTCAAACAGTATTGGTTATTTTTGCTACACATTGCAGAAATTGTAGTTTGAGATTAAAATATGAACACAACAAGATCAGAATTTCAGCTTTTTACCAGCATTGGCTGATATTTACATCGATTCAAGATTCAAGAAGTTAATTTGTCACATGCACAGTTATAAACAGTGTACAACTTGCAGTGAAATGTGCAACTGGTTCAACTCCTTCGCCTGTGCAAAGTAGCAGAGGTAAAATAAATTAGATAGAAATAGATTAAAGGAGAAAACATATGTACAGAAAGTAAAAGTATGTACAATAAGAATAATAAAAATAAAAAACATAAAGTGTGGCCAGCATGTCCGTGTTGAGTCTGATGGCCTGGGGGAAGAAACTCCTCCTGAGCCTCTCAGTTTTGGCCGTCAGATTTTGGAAGCGCTTGCCGGATTTCAGCAAGCTAAACAGGTGTTTACTGGGATGGGTGGAGTCCATAACAATTTTGACGGCTCTGGTACTGCATTGTGTAACCGGGCTCAGCTCTAGTGTGCTACAGTAGATACTGGGTGGTACAGATACACAAATCAGTAACCCTATGGACCAGCACATCAGAGGGATCAGGTTCACTCACAGGAGGAGAGGGCGTCTAGCACTAAGCTTTAAGTAGCAAGAGTAAGGAAGACTCATGGACAGGTAAGTTGCAAATGATGAATTTGTATTGATTTGGAAAAATAAAATAAAATGACATACAACAACACCAATGTATCGTTCTCCCTTTGAACAGAATCACTCAGTGCTTAACACAACCACCTAAGTAAACCTTCGGTGTTGGTTGCCTAGTTTTAGGTTTTTTTAGAGTGTAAAGTCACCCTGTAATGATTTTTAATCTAACTTAAGAGCTTTTAACTTCTTCAGAATCACTGTTGTCTTCCCTTTTTTTATATTGAGTTAAAATACCTTTTGAACCTTAATTTTACCCCAACAATTCTTACCAGTGTATATCAACACCTTTTAACCTTTAGAATGCACCTTTAAAACACAGTATGAAACACCAATGTCCAGTACCCTTTTAAACAGTACGAGTTATCAGGTAACTCAGTAAAACAGTGTCAGTTACCAGGTAATGGAAATTAACTTCAACAACAAAAGAACAATAACTTCAATAATCAGCAATAAACAGTGTCCCCCTTTTTCCCAGTCCAGAGAAAGGAATGAAATGTTCAATTTATGAGATGTATCCCTCAGTGTTCTTATTAGTGTTAGCTTGGCTCGCCACAACTGCTGAACTCTACAGTACCACCACCGTTGTAGCACCCGAGAACAACAGAAGAGATCCACTCTGCTCCAAAATCTTGACACGGGGGGAAGGGAAAAGAAAAGTCCCGGCCTGCATAGTCCAAAAACAGGGCTAAATATTCACTCTCTATGCTTCACATATAATAGTGATCATAACCTGTCTAAATTATTTATTTATGTAATAAATTTCTTAATGTGTCTTATTACTCTTCCCTAAATCAACCAACATACGGCTAGTAGCTGGGAATAACCATAAGGATATTTTCTTTTGAATAACATCACCATATAAATTAGTTGCTCCGACCACCAATCTGTCTTTTCTCTGTTATTTTCACTGCACCGCAAGCGCACCGCACTTGCCAACTACACACAGGCGAAATGTCAATTTAGAACACAAGTTTCACATTCGCCATGATCAGGAACATAGAGCACCTTCAAACTCTAAGCGGCATTTTTAGAAAACTAGTAAATAACATATAACACAGAAAAAATAGCTGCTTTTAGCCATTAGCAATACAGGTCGGATCCAACTAATTCAACGCAGAGAGTAGTAGCGAAATTCACTCACCAGAAAGTCACTCGTAGCATACCATCCTAGCTTGTGAAAGAAACGCGGCTCTCAAACTCCAGACCTCCGTCCACTTTGTAGAGTCAGGCGACATAGAAATAGAACAGGCAGCAGTTCATTTAGCTAAATTCACACAGCGACACAACCTAGTTCGGTTACAGTCGGCTAATCAGCTAATGTTACCAACCAGGATAGCTAACAACAGTGTAAGTTTCACTTACGTCTCCCCGAATTCCACATCGTACGGAACTGGAATTTAGATCAATGTACCACCGAACAGTAGTCTCTCCGTCCCGTATGACTTCTATTTTCAAAACACACGAAAAATATTCCAGGATTTATCTCTCAGTAATCCACGTGCGTCAGGCCCTGATCTCGTCCCCGCAGGAAAAAAAGAGCGCTAGACTGACAGCGGCACACGCAGCGTGCCGGCTCTCACTGGCAGTTGGGATATCGTTGCGAGAATATCACCTGAAATTACGAACTCGGCACCGCTCCATTCTAATGTCGCCTGAAACTTAACAGATATGTCACCATAAACATGTTTTCTCCCTTAAAGTGACAGAGACATATTTGTTTCTCTTTTTCTCATGACCCTCCTTTTTCTATATCACACCATTACACCTGTAATTAACTCTTAATTTATTTCCTTTATGGAAAATATGAATTTTGCAAGAACTATTTACTCTCACTTTTCATGTTACTGCAGTCTCATATTAAGGCTTAGTAACAGGGTTTACAATTGCCTGGTGTAGATGTCCTGCAGAGAGGGGAGGGCAGTCCTGGTAATGCGCTCAGCTAAGCGCACCACTCTCTGCAGGGCTTTGCGGTCCTGTGCAGAACAGTTAGCGTACCATACTGAGATGCCCTGGGTCAGTATGCTTTCTATAGCCCCGGTATAGAAAGTTTTTAGAATCGCTGGGGGGACCCTGAATTTCCTCAGCAGTCTCAGGTGGTACATTCTTTGTCTGGCCTTTTTTACCTGAGCCTGGATGTGATTAGTCCAGGTTAGGTCCTCAGTGATGTGAGCCCCAAGGTACCTGAAGCTACTCACTCTCTCCACTTGGGTCCCGCCAATCATGAGTGGGGTGTAAGATTGCTGCTGCCCCCTTCTGAAGTCCACAACCAGCTCTTTGGTTTTGCTGACGTTCAGATAGAGGCAGTTCACCTGACATCAGGTTACCAGCTTCTCCACCTCGCCCAGGTAGGCGGCCTCATCATTGTTGGAGATGAGGCCCAGAACCACTGTAACGTCAGCAAACTTGGAAACTGGAAACAAATGTGGAACTGTAGGAGGACACACAGTCGTGTGTATAGACAGAGTAGAGTAGGCGGCTCAGGACACAACCCCGTGGGGCTCCTGTACTCAGGGTGATGGTGTTGGAGGTAGACTGGCCCATTCTTACTACCTGAGGTCTGCCTGTGAGAAAGTTCAGAACCCAGTTGCAGAGGGGGGCATTCAGTCCCAGTTCCTTGAGCTTGGAGGCCAGCATGTATAGTACTATGGTGTTGAAGGCTGAACTATAGTCAATAAACAACAGCCTCGCATAGTTCCCTTTTCCTTTGTCTATGTGTGTGAGGGTGGTGTGCAGGACGTGAGAGATGGCGTCCTCAGTAGAACTATTTGGGACGGTAAGCGAATTGGAGTCAATGGTGTTGGTGATGGTGTTGTTGGGATGGAGGAACAGATGATGTTCTTAATAAGTCCCTCAAAAACCTTCATAACTAAAAAAAATGCGAAAGAAGATATATCCCCAAGCTACAAGAATCGAGGGGATAGTTGTAGAATGGCTCAAGAGCATGGAATTGATGGTACAATACATAAGCATCACCTTCAATTGAGATAATGTTTTTAACCAAGCCAATGTCATTTCTTATCTTGACGCAGTTGTCCCCCTCAGCAAGTTTAACACAAAATATAGCAAGATGCATCTCTTTAAACTCTTTTATTTGTCCTGTTACACCCTGTGGTAAAGGGCCATCCGTGTGTTCTTTTCTTAGAAAATTTCCAGCTGTCATGTTGCAATCATAGTCCCTTCTCTTGTTAGCAATTTCAAAAAGCGGCGTATAACCTGCGCTACAGGACAATTTGGCCCCCTCACCATACCTTTCACCTCACAATGGAAATTCTCAAAAGGGAACCCAGATATACCATCAACACAACCATGCTTTTTTACATCATCACTTAAATGGACAAGGCCATGCATGTTGTAAACTAAAAACACTTTGCTATAAAGTCCCCCAAAATGTTCCACAAATGACACAAGTAATGTCTTAGAATACTCGCACATACATACACTTACCTCTGGATTGGCCAATATAAAGATTGCAACTGCAAGTAAGATAAAGTTGTTGTAGACCGGAGAGGACAGAACATCACTGAAAACAACAGGGCCCGTATAGAGCAAGAACTGCCTCAGTTCCATTGCTTTCCACCTACCTCTTTCCTCAAAAGCTCTAGGCTTCCGGGCAAACTCACAAGGAATGAAATTCTTCACCACCTGTAGATTCTGCTATATCCTTGACAACCAAGTTTATAAAGGCCCACTACACCACAAATCAAACAACCACCGCACAACACCTAGACACACTAAGTGCATGTAATCATGGGGAAAGTCTTGTACCATGTCAATGCTAGTTTCTGTCAGGGGGGATTGCATAACGTGATGATCCTCATCTGACATGTGCCTGAAACTATCATTACTTCTTAGAGTAGCATCAATCTGTGGAGAAGTCATACGATTTCCTACATAGACACCAGGCTGTATACACTTGTCACATGAAGAATAACTTGTATGACTCTTTATGCCTTTTACAAAAGCCCTTGCAGGAGCATTGCATATGACAGAACAGACTCTGAGAAAAAACGTCTTTCCCTTGAACCAAAAGCCAGACTGAAGGCTATTCAACTCATTAACCAAGTCCCTCATATACTCAGTCAACGACTTGGGTTTACATTCCCCACCATAAATGGCAATCATAAATGGCTTATTGCTTGCTTCTTTCAGTAATCCTAAAATGCCACAGCTGCTTACTATTGCTCTTATACTATGGAAGCCCATCAAAGTTCAACTGTAACTGTAAGCAATGTCTGTCTGGGAGTTTCAGCCATACACGCTCAAGTAGTCCAGTCATTACATTTACTATGCCAAAGTAGAAGAAGGAACCTCCTGCTATTCTTTGAATTTTGTAATCAGTGATGGTTCTGAGGAGGGTCCTCCCATCTCTTGGCAAATTGGGGTGATGGAGATGTAGAATAGTGAGTAATGTAGTTAGTGCAACCATTGTGATATTGAATTCCAAAGCCCAATCCACTAGGGTGTCAGCAAGATTGTCTCTGTTCTCAGAAGAGCTCTCCCCAGAATCATCACTGTCAATGTTTTCATCACTGTTGTACGCAATATTAATGTCATCATTTTCAGTGTTGTTGTTTGAGTTTTGCATGTCATCTTCACTATTCTCTGTGTCTTGCACCATGCCTTGCAACAAATTAGACACACGAGCTGCTGATTTTCACCTAAGATTTCATGTAAATGTGTGAAGTGAGTCAGCCATTCTTACCTTGAGTAGATATACTTATCTTAATGATTACCAGCAAGTTAACCTGAAAAAAAGAAGAAATGATTAGTAAGGTGGGGTGGGTGGGGGGTGAACAGTAGGGGATCTAGTGATATCAGGTGATTTGGAGGGTTCCCTTATCTTGTTTTTGTCCCAGATCGACTTATTAGATTAGTTTATGCTTGCCGTTGCTGTCCTTGCACACTAGTGACACCCATAAATACGTTGGTTTCACCGCCCATTTAAAAGAAATGCCACTGACTTTTAAATGAGGCCAACCTCCATATTTCAATGTGTTTTGTGGTGATTTGTCCAAATTGACCCACACCCCATTAGAATTGTTTATTTTAAGGCTGTTTACAATTGGAAAACACAGCTGCTGAACCGAAATACACTTATTTGCCGTTCTGTTGCAGCATCAAACACAAAAGAAAATGGCGTTCGGTGTTGCTAGTGTGCTTGACAAAAGTGTGCCTGCCGCTTCTGCACCGCTCTGGGATTGGTGTAGCCATAAATTAGCCTTATGGCTAAAACACACTGACTGCGTGAGCAGTGCAGAAATGTCCCAGAAGCGGCAGGCACACTTTTGTAAAACACACTAGAAGCGACACCGAAGGTCATTTTCTTTTGTGTATATTCTATGGGTACTGCGCGCAGCAGGCAGCAAACATAGGCCCAGCGCCGAAACTATCGGTCAACTAGCAGCCTAGCTCCAGACATTATAGCCTAAGGATGTAGGCTGTGAGCTATCTTTAGGCCTACTAGTAGGGAAACAGGCTAATATGCATAAAGTGGATTGATTGGTTGTAGGTCAGCAGTTTCGCGCTCAAGGAAACAAGAGACGGTGTAGCTTAGTCTATTTAAATAAACTGGTGTTTTATGTAAGATATAATATTGACGTTTTTATTATGTTTTACATTTTTGTCACCCCTTCTCGGAAGGATTAAGGGCCTGATACATCTGGGATGAATTATGAAATGAGAGAACTCTCCAAATCACTTGATAACACCAGATCCACTACTTTCATGTCATAAATCATTATTTTTGACACTCAATGCAAGACCGACACAATTTTCCTAGGATACTAATATCTTGGTTATGTTGCTACCAAATAATTCTAAATGTAAATTCCAACCCACTGAAACAAATGTGATAGATCTAACATTGGGCTACATACCTAGCAAGTATTCATATTGTTTCAACATAAATGTAAGTTTGCTAGCCAGTTACCCAAAAGCCCGCCAAATGGTTAGCAAGTTAGCTAGCCAACGTTCGAACCTATCTGGTCAAATGGTTGCTAATGTTAGCTACCTGAGTGCAAGCCTTTGCAAGAGGAGTTTCACAAATTTGTTTCAACTAGATAAACCTTATCGTTATCGCATGACAAAGAATTTTCTACGTCAATGACTTGGCTGGTAATACGTAATTGATTACTGGTAACTGCTTGGTCAACCCGAAGCTCTTGGTGCTTCATGTTAGCTAGCTAGCAGAAAAGGTAGCTAGCTACGGTTTGCCATGTGGAAATAACGTTAACAAGCCTGACTTCATTTTTAACTGTTCGCTGCTGCTCAACACATATTTAGCCAGCGACATAGTTTGGAGTATGTAAGAGGTAATATTAAGGTGTGTAGTAACCTCTTTAGCATGTACTGTGCTCAAATGTAAAGTTCTGCTGCCTATATGAAGAAGACAGACACTAACCGTAAAGTTCACCACATTGGTGCTAGGATCCAAAGGAAAGAATCCAGGCGAGGTGTGGAGTTTTCTCAGGCAAAATGTTGCCAAATGGGTACGTCATTACCGGCAATCAAAATATTAATATTTATTTTAAAATTTTAAAAATAAAAAACAAGTTCAACAGTCACTAGTAATGTTAAACGTGTTTTACATATTTACATATTTATATGCTAAAAATATTTTTGGAGTATGTGTCAGGAGTGACACAATACCCGGTTGGTTCGCCCTCCCAGGGATCCGCCCGCCACAAGAACGCCAGGACAAGGTGAGTAGGATCAGCACACTTTATTATTTATTTATTTATTTATTTAAAAAAACACGATTAACAAAATCCATAAAATTCAGACGCTGGTCAACCCACTCCCAGCTAAGCCCCTCCCCCTGCCCTTCTATCCACTCCTGTCCTCCCTTCCCTAGTTACAAGCAGGCAGGAACGCTACCCAACCACACAAACAAAAAAAGGAAATTCCCACTCACCACTCACACACCCTTCACCCTTAAGCCTCACTGCAAACACCCTGTGAACTGGCGTCCCCCGCCCACCTGGGCATAGGGAGAGGGAGGACCGCTCTGTTTCAATACCAGGGGGAGTGCTGGACTGGGAAGGAGGCTCCTCACACGCACACACGCGCACACGCACACGAGACAAACGAAACAAAAACGAAAGTATAAGGGGGGACGTAGCTCGGCCCACGCCACAATGCCGGGCCTCGCCTACGTCCCAAAAAAAAAAAAAAACTCCAGACAAGACCCCGCGCCACTCCTGCGGGGCTGGCGGCCCGGCGGCGACGCACGTCTTCTTCCCGGTAATAACCGCCGGCTCCGCGGGATCGCACTGAGGGAGACAGTTCAGCAGCCGGTCAGCCCTCCCTTTCCACCCCGTGCCGGTGACTCACGCATTCAGTTAATATTTCGCGGTGTCACCTCCCCTTCCAGCTAGGGGATCCACCTCCCCAGCACGCGCTTCCACAGGGTGGGGCTCTCTTCGACCCCGGCTGCGTTCGAACCAGGTGATTTTCTTCCCCTCCCTCAGGAACCCGCTGCTTGAGCCCGTTTCGGTCGCCGCTCTTTCGGAAGCCGCCTAAAACACACACAGACACCCACTCGGCCCCGCACACCAAAGCAAGAGAAAAGGAAAGAAAAGAAAATTAACCAAATCAACAACTCAAATTCCGCTCCGGGTCGCGACTCCCAGAGCTCAAACCAACAAAAGGAAAAAAAAAACAGCTAACCAAAATAAACTCTAAACTCAACCGTGCCGCACATTCAAAAAAAGAAAATCAAAAAACCCAACTCCACGCTAAAACTCCGTGTGTTGCCCTCCGTCAGCGTCTCACTGTTGCTGCTCCCACTCACCTGCCTATAAAGCCCCGGCATCCTTTACCGCAGATAGGCAACAGGTGCGGAGCATGCACCAGGCAGCGAAACACCGTCATTACCCAATTATTCCATTTAATTTAGCCCTGCTACACGCCCGAGCCCCCTCGCTCTCCCAGAGAGTACAGCGCGATCTAATACCGCTGTCAGGCGAAACTCCTGACATATGCAAGAGGTAATATTTAAAATTTACATATTTACATGCTAAAATATTTTCCAAAATGTTGATTTTGGTCAGCTAAGAGCTAATCTGGCTAATATTCTTTATTCCTATGTCACAGTGAAATACAAATGAAAGAAATCACAAGTAGCCTTGTGACGGAGTGCCGTCCACTACTGAAGGAATTATTGAGGTTATGGCTGTGGTGATCCTTCGCGGTTTCCTGCGGCACATATAGGTTAATGCGCATCTGGGCCGAGTAAACACGCACAGCATGAGCGCCACTGCATTTTGCCGACGCCCTGGTCTGTCAGAAGGCAATATGCACTCGGCTAGATGACGGTTGACCAATGCCGAGTCTCAGCCGAAGGCGCCGAACAGTTCCCGGACTCGGCCCTAGTCTTCTTGCTAGCTGGATAGTTCCTTTGTCAGGCAAGAAAACTTTGACCACTCCACTGCCTAAGGTTATTGATGGTGTGCTTCACACATTGCAAACAATGAGGTCTGAAGAGAAGTTTGAGGAAATATTTGGAGGTGCATCAGAGAAGGCAGAGAGCCTCAACATTCCAATACCTACTGTTGTGCCTGGTCAGGAGAGGAAACGGAAAGTGCCAGTGTGTTTCCAACATAGCCCAACAGCATCTCAAGTGAGTGATCAGTTTGAGTCTGTGGAGGCATACTTCAGGACTAGTGTGTACTACACATTTCTAGATACTATAACTGAGGAGCTTAACAGGAGATTCAAGGGGGGACACTGGAAGTCCCACTGACAGAAACATTTGGTCTTTCCACTCCTTAACAGTACGTGCCAACTGGGTAAGCACTCCAAGCTCAGAAGCAGAGGAAGCTGTCCACATTCTCTGTGATTTCTATGAGGAAGATGAGGACCAGCTGAACACAGAGCTAAAGGTCTTCCACTCCAGTTTTCCTTCAAAAGACCTGCAAGAAATCCTTGCCAAAGTGAAGGAAAACAGGGGTCAGCTCATCTTTCCAACCTTGGTGAAGATGATAAGAACCTATGCAACACTGCCAGCGTCAACAGCTTCTGAAGAGAGATCATTTTCAAAACTGAAAATTATCAAGAACAAACTGAGAAGTCTCTGTGGAGAAGAACGGCTCTCTGACCTTCTCCTGCTTGCCATAGAGGAAGACATCCAGATAAACCACAGTGAGGACGTCAGAATCTTCCAAGACAAGGCACCGAGGAGGACGCTCCTGTAAAGCAGGAGAATGATCCTGCTCCCTTCACCTCAGTACACAGAACGCACTTAGCCTAACTGTTGCAACTGAACATAGGCAACTGAACGCAAGGAAAACAAAAGCACACGGATAACAATGACAAATGGGAAAAACACAAAAAAACAACAGCGAGGGGGCCGGAGTACTGACAGTTATTTATTTTATAGACCACTAAAGCATGCACAATGTGGCATTGTTTTCTTTGTTGTTGCCTGTCCTTGTGATAAATGTAGAAATAGTGAATGCTAAAGACCGTCGTCTCTGTGTGAATTGATAGAAAACTGTTGAGTATTAAACATCTGCATGAGTTTATGGGTATTGACATAAATAAATATGTAAGTAAGTAAAAGATGTGCTATTGTATGTAACTTTATTTTTTATAAATAATTATGAGAGGGGTGCCCTTTTTTTCGCTTGAGCACCTGCCTCCCAAAATGTCTGTGCACGGCCCTGTCAATTATTATGTCTTTTGTCTTAGATATTGTAGCGGACCAGGTTCTTTTAAGGAAGAACAACGCTGCATGTTGCTAAATTTGGCTAACTAGCCATTTATTCAGCAACCACAGAACATGTGTGTGTACGTATGTATGCCCCCTGGTGACACGGCGGGAGTTGGTGGCTGGCTCTTGGCCCCTGACTCCCCCCCCCGGATGCAGTCAAATGTTGATAGAGCGCGAGCCGATTGTGGTGGAGCACCACCACCCGATTCCGCCGGACCAGCCGTACCCGGTACGCGATGTCCAAGAGTCTCTCCAGCACCATGCACGGACCGACCCACCAGTACCCCTGGAACAAAGTCCTCCCACGTGCACCGTGAGTCATACGCCCTCTTCTGCCGGATCCTGGTGCTGGAGAGAGCCCATCTGGCCAGATCGTGCACCTCCTGGAGCCACTCCCCGAGGTTGTGGAGGTAATCCAATCCGGGTGCGCCCTCCACCTCAGGCTCAGGGGGTGGCCCGGACACCAGGTCCGCGGGGGTCCGAAGCTCTTGCCCGAACATGAGGACCGCTGGGGTGGACTCCTGCACTGCCGTCCGGTACACCCACAGGACCAGGGGTAGGTGGAGGTCCCAGTCCCGCTGCCGACGACTGGTGAGGATGGCAAGCTAGGTAGCCAAGGTGCGGTTAAAGCGCTCCGCCAGCCTGTCACTCAGGGGATGGAGTGGCATTGTCCGGGTCTTCTTAATCCCCAGCCGCTGGCAGACCTCACCTCGGCCTCAAAGTTCCGCCCCTGGTAGCTGTGCAGCTCCTCGGGCGCACCGAAGCGGCCGAACATTTCGCTGACCAGGCGCTCAGAGGTGGTGGCGGCACTCTGGTCCGGAACTGCATACGCTTCAGGCCATTTGGTGAAGTAGTCCATGGCCACAAGGACGTAGCGGTTCCCCTGGTTGGTGGTAGGGAAGGGGCACAGGACGTCTACACCCACACACACCATTGGGGCCCCCACCTGGTACTGCTGCAGGGGAGCGTGGGAGTGGCTCTGGCCCAGTCGGAGCTGCGGGGTTCCAGGGTCTTCACGCTGCTGTCGCCACCCGCCGGATAGGTGTTGTTGTTGCCCGGGAGCGGCTGAAGTAGGCGATGACCTGCTCACCATGCGCCCCCTCCTGGGAAAGCACTGCGCCGAGGTCCACGTTGCTGGCGTCGGTGTCCATGATGAACGGATACTGGGGATCAGGGTAAGCAAGCACGGGAGCCTTGATAAGCGCCGACCAGAGCTGGGCGAAGGCGGTGGCGCAGTCTTCACCCCAATGGAACGCCTGGCCCTTCTGGGTCAGCCGGTGAAGCGGGCTGGCAATGGTGGCGAAGTCCTGGACGAACTGCCGGTAGTAAGATGCCAGGCCCAGGAAACTCCGCAGCTCTCCAATGTTGCGGGGGACAGGCCAGTCCTTTACCGCGCCCACCTTCGCCGGCTCAGTGGAGACCCCTGCGGCACTGACCACATGCCCCAGGAAGGACATCTTCTGCTGGAACAGGTGGCACTTCTCGGGGTGAAGGCGCAGTCCGGACCGGCAGACGGCACAGAAGACGTCCCTCAGGTTGGCCAGGGCACCCTCAAAGTGGACGAGGAGGTTGTCCAGGTAGACGACACAGCGGCTCCGGGGGATGTCAGCCAGGATCCTCTCCATCAGACGCTCGAAGGTGGCTAGGGCATTACAGAGGCCGAAGGTCATGACCCAGAACTGCCACAGCCCCTGGCCGATGGAGAAGGCAGTCTTGGGGCGCGCCTCTAGCATCAACTCCACCTGCCAGTAGCCACTGCGGAGGTCTAGGGAGCTGAACCAGCGACCCGGCGATGTGGTTGAGGGCATCGTTGATGCGTGGCAGGGGATAAGAATCTTTGCAGGTGACTCCATTGAGGATGCAGTAGTCCATGCAGAAGTGCCAGGTGCTGTCCTTCTTCTGGACCAGGATGGCAGAAGCGGCCCAGGGGCTACTGGAGGGCTTGATGACACCCGCCTCCGCCATTTCCTTCACCTTCTGTTCCGCTGCCGCCCGCTTGGTGAGGGGTAGGCGAGGGGGACGCGTGTCACCACGGATGGGACGTGTGTTGTGGCACACAGGCTGGTATGCCTGCAGTCTTCGTCCCTGGCCGTGAAGATGTTGGCAAACTGCTCCAGTAACCCCTGCAGCTGGCATTTCTAGTCTGCATTGAGGCCCCCGCAACTCCATTGATACAGGTCATTGACGGCCTGTCTGGTCTCAGGCGAGGCTTGGGGTGACGGTGATGATGTGGAGGCCCCCCTCTGTTGCTGGAAGTGGCATGGCGGACCTCCAGGCAGGCACTGGTGACGGGGCGGACCCTCCGGCTGACAGCGACGGCCTGGCGTACCCCCTGGCTGGCAGTGGTGATGTAGCGGACTGGCGGCATGGAGTGCCAGGTAGAGTGTAGCCCTGGGAACATCCACTCTGGCCTCCCACTTGGCCAGCAGGTCCAGCCAGATGATGCAGGGGTCCTGGATGTCAGCTAGCCAAAACCGATGGTTGCCGCTGTGGCTAGCAACGGACACCCGGAGCGACTTTTCCCCTTGCATCTCTGCACGTTTGCCGGTGACTGTGGTGATGCACAGCCTGGTGGGTTTCCAGCCCCGTGGTTTTGGCCCATCAGTACCAGGCAGGGTCCTGGGGCGAACCAGCGAAATGGTGGACCCCGTGTCCACCAGGGCTCAGCAAGGGGTGCCATCCAGGTTGCAGTCCTTGTGTGACTGGCCCAGCTGGCCGAGCTGCAGCGATGACTTGGTGAGCGAAGGCGGGTTGTTGGCGGGTGGCAGTTCCCCCATTGTGCCACCCCACTTCAGTTTAACGGTGGCTGGAAAAATGTGCTCCGTGGGGCCGGAGCCGGGCAGTGGCGTGCAACGTGACCTGGCTCTCCACACTGGTAGCAGCTGTCGATTGCCTGACCACTCTCCTAGTTCCCCATCGCGGTCGCTGTAGCGGTGCGGTGGAGACCTGGCGAGCTGCTTCTTCCTCGTTGCTCCCTTCACAATCCCCCTGCTGTATGCGTTGCCTCACGCTGGGGGGACAGTCTCCCGTGTGCAGCACTTGCTCGACCCGCTCCGCCTCGAGTAGGGCTGCTGACAGAGTCCTGGGTGCAAGCAGGCGGATGTGCTCCTGAAGTCATTCTGGCTGTAGCCCCCGTACGAAGGCCTGGAGGGGGAGCTCCTCCTGTGTTTGAAAGGCGAAGGTCTGTGGCGTAGGCACTCAGGCTCTCTCCCTCTTCCCTCCAGCGGCTGACCAACTTGTCCCTGGCCTTGTCCACGTGCTCACAGCGGCTGAAACGGCACTGTATTGCCCCCTCGATGGCTGCCCAGCTCGGGCTGGAGGTCTGTGAGGATCAGCAGTGCTTTGCCCTCTAACGCCAGAGCGACCTGGACTGCCGTTTCTTACACTGACCACTCGCTGAACTGGGAAGCCAGCCGCACTTGAATGAGTTAACTCACCGGTGGCGCCTCCCCGCTGTAGCAGCTTCATCACACCCCAGTGGGAGCCCCCTGGCTCCATGGGGGAAGCTGTAAGGCCGGCTCCTGGCTGAACCGTGGGGGGGGCAGTGATTGGTCCCACAGACCGCGATGCGGTTGGGTCCGCCGGCAGAGTCGGCCCAGGATCGCGGCGGAGCGGCAGCATCAGTGATCTGGTACTCCCTCGGCGGTCTGCCGTGGCCATCTGGCAGGGGACACTGGCTCCATCGGTGGTCTCCCCTCAGCAGGCTCCTGGGGGTACAGCATTTGGTAGTCTCATTGAGAGTGGAGGCATTTGCTTTTTGAACTGTGCCCCTTCCCACTGTAGCTGCACGGTGAGCTTCTCTACCTCATGTAGGGACTTCATTTCTTTCTCCTGCTTCTGACACCAATTGTAGCAGACTGGGTTCTTTTAAGAAAGAACAACACTGCACTTTGCTAAATTTAGCTAACTAGTCATTTATTCAGCAACCATGTACATACATGTGCCTGCACACATGCAGTGAAAGGAGGAGGATGGGAGTAAATAAAAGGGAAATGCAAACACAGTCACGGTGGGTAAACTTTGTACACAGAAAATGAACACTTTGCAAAGCATGCTGGTCTATGCTCCACCCACTCCCCCAACATGTCACAAAATGTTTAATTTAAGATAGGACTCCTCACACCACTTGACAAAGTTGTGGATGACCGGGCCATGGCTGGTCTCATTATCCTGGAGCCAACTAACAATAACAGAGTCGTCTACATACTTTAAGTCCAATTTTCACACCTGCTCTGACACATATTTGTGTAGAGGATAAATAATAGGGGTGAAAGCACACATCCTTGTGAGGAGTAGTGGTGGGCAGTTTGATTCATTTTAGTGAACTGATTCTTTCGAACAGTTCGAGAAACTGAACCAGGTTTTTTCGTGTTTTCGAGTTTTGATTCTCTTGCACTTCTGGTATGTTTCCTCACTCGTTTCTTCATCTTACAGCACTCGCCGAAGCTTTACATTGAATGCAAAAGGCCGTGTAGACATCTAATGTTAATAAAATAATTACTCAAACTTTGCATAATATCAATAAAGCTATTTATTTCTTCTTTGCTAATGTTCCCTTTACAGTTAAATTCATGTAAATTTACATGCTCACATATATTTATTCAAGTAATAAATATGTATTTAAAATATCATTGTGCTTATTTTTGTTTCTACATTTATATTAAATTCTACATTCATACTAAATTCTGAATTCTACATTCATACTAAATTCGTATATATGCATTGTATTCAATTTTACGTCCATTATTTTATTCAAGCTATTTTATTGTGTATTGTTGTTTGATTATTCAAGTAATAAAGTCGTTTTTCATTTCATTGTTTTGCAAGAACTTTTTTACTGTTTTGAATTAAAGCCTATCCAGTGATTAAAAATAAATTGCATCCATTATTTAAATAGACCTAAATAAAACTTTCTGACTTTTCGTCATGCCACGGCCTGGTTTTTATGAGGTAAAATGAACCAATTGACCGCATCAGTTGAGCATACATACATTTCAATTTCATCATGCAACAGCCTGTGCGTCTTGCAGGCTCTAACTTCCTTGTTTCTGAACTGTCAAAGATAGGGATGGTAAGATTCGCCGATTCGCATCGGTGCACCGGCATAAAGTTCACGATGCGATTGCCCCGATTAAAAAAAGTGTGCACCGGATACAATTTGGGATGAACTCGGGATGCATCTTTGCATCGGAAAAATCCGATTTATGTTTATATAATTATTAGTAGAGGCCCTATGCCTTTATTATCTAGAAATGTGACCAATAATTTGTGACCAATTATTTTATATTTAGATTCCTCCTCTTTAAACTGTTCCTCAAGCGCGCTCTCTCATCTCCACTGCTGTCAGTGGCCAATTCTCGCCAAGTCTCTCGGGCGAGTTTTCAAGCGAGACGGACAATTTGACAAGATGCATGCAATTTGCAAAATATGCCGTGCCGCTAAAAAGAAAAGAAACAGCATGAATGAGGTGCTTACCGAGTTGCAGTACTAGAGAAACAAATATGTGAAGTAAAAATGGCACTTTTATAGTTAATTTATGATTTGCTGTCGGCTTAAGAAGAACCAAAGAAATAAAATCAAACTATCTGTACCATACTGAATTGCATAGCATCATATTCTTTCGCATCGCTTCATATCGCGTTGAATCGCATTGTGTTGAATCAAATCGTGTCGAATCGCACTACATTGCAATACGGGTGAATCGTATCATATCACATTAGTAGTTGCTTCATATGTATCTTTAATGTATTGGATCATTGGCAATGCATCGAGATGTGTATCGCATCGGCCTCAGGGATGGAGATGCACATCCCTAGTCAAAGAAAGTATCTGCTAGCTAGGCCTTATAGGATACTGATAGGGTGTATCCACTGAAACAACAGAACGACCCAGAACATGAGTTAAGTCTTCGGGTACAATCGTCTGCTCTGCTGCATGAACCATTGACCGCGAGCTGAGCTACAAGTTCGGGTAGACTCGTCTACTGCATGAACTGTCGAACTCGAGGTTTCGAACTTGGGTTTTCGAATTCCAGTTGTCCGAGTTCAAACTCGAGCTTTCGAACTCAAGCTGACTGATTTCGAACTGGTGCTTTCGAACTCGGGGTTTCGAACTCTTGCTGGCTACGGAGCTGCAGAAGGCTGATGGTCGAGACACTACAGCGGTTTAACTAAATTCAGATCCTTTTGTTTGTAATACAAAGATTAAAAATAATTACTTCACTGGGGTAAATGTAAACACTTGTCAATTTAGTAAGATAATTAGTCTGTTTTCTTGAGAGGTGGACATTACTGCGACCTATTTTTTGGGCGCATTAGTCCACACTTTCTTGCTCTTTGTTGATTGTTATTAGCACATTGCTGTGCGCACTGCGTAGTGATGCCAAAGGTTTCTGACTGATTGCATTGCAGTTCAGTGGTGTTCAAAATGATTCTTTTTAGTGATTCGGTTCCTTTCGTTCAGTACAATAATAAGATTCGAATCTTTGACTTACTGATTCGTTCATTTCCATATCCGGTCGGGCGGCATACACAAATCTGCAAATAGTTTTATTGCATTTTAAAAATTACCCTACATTGTTCCAAATATCATGTCCATTATTAGCCTGTTCTGCGGCAAAACAGCAGATGTGAAAGCAAATGTCAATGAAATTAATAATAATTAAACTGTAATATCCATTACATGAAACTGCACCATGGTATTCAAACAATCATGCAGCCACAAGGTATACTTTGTCTTTAGGAAGGTAATAGAACCCCATATTGTAACACGTATAACAAGTATATGTCATTTGCTAGAAATAAAAAAATGCACTGAGGAAAAAAGAGCCACGCTTATACCCGAAGCAAAAAACTTTGTTTTACAAGTTTTGAACTAACCGAGCCCAAACATTTTAATATAGCCTACTTGTAGCTACCGCTCAAATCGTAATGTGACAGTGAAGGCAAGTCACTGCCCACGCTATCTGTCACACATACGGTAGTTCATTAAACGCACTGAACAAACACATGGGGTCCCCCCCACACAACCTAACTGTGTAACAAAGTAACATAGCCTACATAACAAAGTCTTAAAGGAAGAACATTAATCAAAGAAAAGCTAACGACAAAAACAAAAAGAAATATATCCGCAAGACGCGATCACGGGGTCCAAGCAGATCAGGTGAAAATATAATGGGTGATAACTGCTATTGTTTCTGAGTGGTCCTTGAAGACTTTATCAAGACCGTTGACCAAGATGCAGTATACAAAATTCTAACTTTATTTAGGAATTGGTTTAGGAGATATGGCCATTTCTTTGCTATTTCTTTGGCCATTTCTTTGCTTCTGTGAAATACCTGTATTATATGCAAGAATGTTTGCCATTAGAAGAACCCAATGATTTTTGCCATCTCAGGTCAGTGAAAGTTGGGTGTCTGGGTCAATGAATGTTGATGTGGGTTTAGCCATCTGGAATGCAGCAAAGTGTACTTTCTGAGTGGGGGAGTGGTGGAAAGTGAGTTTGCCATGTAATTTTCATACAGATTGCTATTTGACACATCCAAAACAATCGTGCAAAGTTTCATGATGATAGGTCATAGTTAAGTCAGTTTAAGGGCTCCTGAAATTTTATTTGACATTTGACATTGACATTGACACCCACTCTTACACTCAAACCTATGGGCAATATAGCATGTCCAATTGACATTACCTGAATGTGTTTGAACTGTGGTAGAAAACCAGAATACTCAGAAGAAACCCACATGAACACAAGTACAAAGGTACAGACTGAACACAGATGCACCCCGAACTTGACACCTCCATATTGTTAGGCAGTAGTGCTACCCATTTGCACCACCGTACTGCCCTCCACTACATATATGTCACGCTTAAACATAAGCAGTGCCATAAAATGCAGTGTGCCTTCTTGGGATGTCGCAATAAGAAGTGCCAATGCTGTTGTAGGCGTGCCATTTTTGGGTATTCGAAAAAATCCAAAATCATGGGAGAAATGGCAGAGAACATACAAAGACTTTCTGAAGATCAAATCTTAATTTATTAAGAAAATAATATCATTTGACATGAATTTAATAAAAAAAACACTGAATATAACAAGGTATGCTGATCTTTTAAATGAAACTACATTTTCAAATGAACAAGTTATTCAAATAAAAATAGAAATAATCTAGTCTACTGGGATTTCCAATACCACTGAACAATCTGAGATAAATGCTGTCTGCTCTGCTGTTTTCTCTGCTGTTGTTAATGTATAATTACATTGAAAAGTCTAGTCATCCCATGCAATACAACCCCACTTTTCAGTACTTGAAGTAGAAAAAAAAGGTCTTTCATTGAGGCCAATATGGAAAGTCCAAGTGTTTTCTTCAACACTATTTAGTGTATTAGTTGTGGCAGTAGGTCAAAAGGTGCAGGAGATGTGCCTATTTTAAGTGCTACAAACTGATTGTATCTTAGTAGACATGCCATTTGGACATTGAACTATGTGTTCATTGCCCAGTTAGGACCTGACATGTAATGATGTAATGATCTACAAGAAATTGGTAACAATATCTGCTTTTCTTTGTGTGGCCTGTGCCTTGTCATGTCCATTAGAACAAAATGTCATTAACATCTAAGTACACGGACACATGGATGTTTAAACCTGTGTTTCAGTATAGCACCCCAAAGTGGCCAAGGTTCACTAAACGTGGTGTGTTCCACCCAGGCCTCATGGTAAGCATGTGTAAACGAGTTTTATGCACAAAAGTTTTATGAACAAAAGCATTACAGAGATATGGCCACTCTTCCTTTATGGCGCCTTCACGGGCGAATTTGTGGGTACACTGAGGCCATATTGTTCAACCTGACAGCTATCCTTTAACAACTCTTAAAGACAATAATGCAAAGACGTAATACGCAAAACCGCATTGTGCCAAGCTCTAGGAGGAGATGGTTAAATGTGTTTTTGACAAAATCAAAGATGGATGAAACACAAAATGGCTGATGCGGAGGTTTCATAAGTTCCCAGTTAGGGTCTTTAACTTTGATGAAGCACAAGAAATTTAGTTGAAATATCTGCTTTCGTGCCAGAGTACTGGGGATTGAAATGTTTTCTTGGAACATACCTGGCAAGTTTCATGATGATAGGTCATAGTTAAGTCAGTTTAAGGGCTGCTGAAATTTGATTGGCTGAAGGCGGCCATCTTGCTTGAGCTATCAACTTGTCCTTTTAGACTTTATTATGACCTTTGACCAAGGGAAAGCTTGCAAAATTTCAAGTTTGTCGTACTATTGGTTTTAAAGGAGTTATGACCATTTTTTGCTATAGCGCCACCTATTGACGGATTTACACCAAATTTGGTAGACTTGAGTCTAATGGCCGGATGATGAGGGATTTCAAGTTTGGTGGTGATTGGTCATTGCAATCAGGAGTTATAGCTCATTATATCAATTGAGGCCACGCCCTCTAAATTCATTGGTTTACTGTGGTCACATCTTTTAACCTACCAACTTTCTTTATACAACATTTAAAGATCTTGGTCAGAAGATGCTGTGTACCAAATTTCGTGCCAATCGGTGCCACCGTCTAGGAGGAGATAGATTTTAAGGGTTTTACAAAAACGTCAAAATGGCGGGAAATCCGGGGTGCTCGTGAGTTGGCAATGGAGTAGGACGTACTGGGAGAGGCTCCTGCCTGACTTTCTTTAAATTACTGTTTTGTTGCGCATTGTTCCTACATTTGAGGTGAAATCTGTTCTTTAATACATGTACGAATATTTCGGAGCAAGTTTGAGCTGTATCTGTTGCGTCGATGGCCGCCAGTCTCCGTAAATATAAATACGGCGATACCTCAAACAGTTGGCCTAAAGCCTCCGCATCACAAATTTCTACGGACCGCTGTGATCCACCACTTAGACCAAGGTCAGAGTCGAAAATGGTCACCGCGGCTCTGAAAGCTGATATTCTCTCCTCATTGAGAGCAGACATTTCTGCTGTTATCAAATCGGAGTTAAAGAATGCACTCGCTGAAGATTTTAGTTTTCTTAAAAGCGAGCTAAAAGAGGTTAAATCTCAAATTGCAAACAGCACAGCGGCTATTCGCTCTGAAATGGATGCGAAGACAACTATCAAGGACGTGGAAGAAGGCCTGTCAACATGGTCGGGTGAGGTAACTGCACTACAAACTATAGTGGCTGGACTCAAAACTGAGATGGCGAAGTTGCGGGAGAGGTGCGAGGACATGGAGGGGAGGATGCGGAGATGTAATATCCGAATCGTTTTATCGCGGAGGAACCTGGTTCGTGCTCTATTGTGTCAATTTCCAAGCTTTTGAAAGAAGTGTTGCACTTGGAAAAAGACATTCTGGTCGATCGCTCACATAGAGGTCTCGCACCGAGAAAGCCCAATGGAAAACCACGGGTCATCGTCGCCAAACTCCATTACTACCAGGACTGTGTTGATGTGCTGCGCCGAGCCTGAGAGAATGGCCCGCCTCGATACAAGGGAGAACCAATCGCCATCTACCCGGATTATACTGCGAGCGTTGCCAAAGCCCGTGCTGCGTTCAACGACGTCAGAAACCTTCTCCGAGGCCGACGTGACATTCGCTATAATATATTATTCCCTGCTCGACTCCGCATCTCGTTCAACGGGGATATCAAGGAATTCCTGGACCCGGAAAAAGCAATGGCCTACGTGAAAAATACCATCACAATAGCATACGCCGTACACTGACTCTTCATAATCTGATTCATTTTGTTCTTTTTGTCTTAATTTGTAAGGTTTGATGACAGGTAGTATAATTTTCTTTATCGTTCGTGCAGCTCATGTTTGCTCCATTAGCATCATTGAATGTTAATATGTTTTGATGCGCTTTTTTTTCTTTCTTTCTAATTGAAGGGGGTTTGGCAGGGGCTGGTCTGTTGGACGCTAGATTGTACCCCACTAATTACACATAATGTGTGGATTTTTCTGCGAGGGGTGTTACAGTCACCATGTTCAGTTAGGTGACAGGGGTTGGGGACCTATCAGACCTGTATGTGTATTGGTTTATTTTGGTAATTGTTTTATATATTTTCAATTTTGCTGTTTTACTTTTTGGGGGCATATTTATAGTATATTATACATTATTGTTTTTAATGTGGGATGCAAATAATTTAGGAGGATCTAAAGGTTGCCTGGTTAATTTTGTAAGCTGGAACGTCAAGTCTTTAAATCATCCTGTGAAGTGCAAATGGGTGCTCACACATCTTAAACATCTCAAAATTTACAAATTGCCTTCCTCCAAGAGACTCATCTCCGTACCGCTGACCAATTCAGACTGGGGGGAGGATGGATAGGACAAGCATATCATTCTAATTTCGGCTCCAAGGCGAGGGGGGTAGCTATTCTAATTAGTAAGAATGTACCATTTTTAATGTCAAGGATAGAATCTGACTCCACTACAGCTCCACTGTAGTAGGTCGATTATACGGATTCCCGATTATTTTGACCAAGATTTATGCTCCAAATTTTGACGACAATGCTTTTTTCATTATTTTTTTCTACCGACTGTCAAGTATGGAGACGCATCACCTTATATTAGGTGGGGACACAAACTGTGTGCTTTCTCCAAATGGACCGTAGCTCCTCTATGGCGACAGCCAAGTCGAAATCAGCACAATCAATCAAGCTTTTTCTTAAGACATACGGCGTATCAGAGGTATGGCGATTCCGCAATCCTACCTCTAGAGGTTATTCCTTCTTTTCCCCAGTCCATAAGACGTCTTCACGAATAGATTATTTCTTTATTGATAAGAAGCTTCTCCCTATGATAACTGATTGTGAATACCAACCCATAGTCATTTCGGACCATAGCCCCTTGACAATGAGAGTGCGCATCCCTAGTGCAGTGCCCAACTATCGCTCATGGAGACTTAATCCTTTACTTCTTTCTGAAGAACCTTTTGTAAATTTCATAAAATCCAAAATTGTATTTTTTCTCGCCCATAATCAGACCCCGGGAATGTCGCCTTCAACGGTATGGGAGTCGATGAAAGCATACTTAAGGGGCCAGATTATTTCCTTCTCTGCAATACGTAGGAAAGCAGACACTGAACGCCTTAGGAAATTGACAGATGATATTTTGAAGTTAGATACAGTGTACAGCCATTCACCCACGGATGATGTGCTTAAACAACGTTTGGCACTTAAAATGGAATTTGATCTTCTCTCGACGCACCAAGCAGAGAATCTCATTTTAAAATCTAGGCACAGCCTCTATGAGCATGGGGAGAAGGCTGGAAAAGTTTTAGCGCATCAGATACGTCAGAGAACCGCTAATCAGTACATATCTGAAATAAGTGATGAACAAGGTTTAAAGCACACTGATCACTTAAAAATAAATTCATGTTTTCATATTATTCTTCCCTCTACACGTCAGAGCCACCAGACGACGAGTCTGCCTTAAATTATTTTTTTCATAATCTTGATATCCCCAGAGTAGATCCGAAATTAGCCGCGGAGCTGGAGGACGATATTTCTATTGCAGAGATTGTAGAATCGATTAGAAGTATGCAAAGCGGCAAATCTCCAGGACCGGATGGCTATCCGTCCGAATTCTTTAAAACATTTTCAGAACAACTTGCCCCCCTTCTCCTTTCTGTATTTCAGGAATCGCTTTCCTCTCAGTCCCTCCCCCCAACTATGCGCGAGGCAACCATTTCACTTATTCTAAAGAGAGACAAAGATCCCCTTCAATGTGGTTCATATCATCCAATTTCACTCTTGAATAGCCTACAGATGTAAAGATCCTTGCAAAGGTCTTAGCCCTCCGTCTTGAAGTGTCCCTTCCCTCAATTATTTCTACAGACCAGACAGGCTTTATGAAGAACAGGTACTCATTTTTTAACATAAGGCGCCTTTTAAATATCCTCTACAATCCCTCTTCATCCGTCATTCCAGAGATTTTACTATCACTTGATGCTGAAAAAGCTTTTGATCGGGTGGAGTGGGATTCTCTTTTACACTCTTGAAAAGTTCGGTTTTGGTCCAAAATTTATATCTTACATTAAGACTCTATATTCTTCCCCAATGGCTGCTGTGCGTACGAACAATAACTTATCCGCTTACTTTAAATTGCAACGAGGTACGAGACAGGGTTGCCCTATGTCTCCTCTCCTGTTCGCCGTGGCTATTGAACCACTAGCACTAGCCCTGCGACAGGATATTCACATTAAAGGAATTGGTCGTGGAGGTCGGGAATATAAATTATCGCTTTATGCGGATGAACATATCGGACCCTCTGTCGAGCCTTCCTAGATTGTTGGACTTATTAAGTAAATTTGGCAAACTATCTGGCTACAAAATAAATCTTTCTAAAAGTGAGCTGATGCCAATTAATGCAACTGCCAAAACTGCCTCCTTTAGTTCAACTCCTTTTAAAATTAGTGCAGAGAAGTTTAAGTATCTGGGAGTCTGGATTACACATAATTACAAAGACCTTTGTAAGGCCAACTTTCTGCCCTTGGTATCTTGTCTGAAACAGGACATCAAACACTGGGATTTGCTGCCCCTTTCTCTAGGTGGAAGGATCAATATAATTAAGATGAATGTGTTACCTAGATTTTTATACCTGTTTCAAAGTCTTCCTATTTTTTTGACCAATTTTTTTTAGGTCCATAGATACACTTATATCAACTTTCATCTGGAATAAAAAAAAACCCCACGTATACGGAAATGCATACTGCAGAAGCCTCGCCCTCAGGGTGGTATGGCACTCCCAAATTTTCGGTACTACTATTGGGCAGCTAACATTAGGGCGTTGATGTATTGGCTGAAAGATGTAGATGGTACTGATGCCCCCAAATGGTTAATTTTAGAGAGTTCATCTTGCGGCCCTACCTCCTTACCAGCGTTACTGTGCTCTAGACTCCCATTGGAAAAGCTCATCTCTTATTATAGCAACAACCCCATCAAGAGATACAGCCCAAAACGCGTTGTGTCTCACTATAGCGCCACCATCTGGCCAATCGGGGTAATTTTTTTAACCTGAGTAGTGGGTGACCATAGCAACCTATCTATCAAATTTGGTAGCTCTAGCATCTATACTTTTTGCTGTGCAAACACTTTTAGGGCAGAAAAATAATAATAATAACTAGAGGTCGCAAGCTACCTCAAATGCTTCCAAGCCCCAAAGGTGTAAAAAGATATATAACGATTAAACAAAGTTTTTTTTTCTGCAAAGCATGATTTCATAATTACATTAACACTTTCAGTGCTTTCAAAACAAACAGCACAGTTCAATGGCATACATTCATTTAATCAAAGCTATAATGTGATTCATAGTTACACATATTCATGGAAACAAAGTTTCCATGCACAAGTTCATGTCATAACAGACATGCATACCAAATCTGGTGTAAATCGGAGATATATTTGTTTGGCCTGACAGAAAAATAGGAGGAAAAAAAAAACTAGAGGTGGCAAGCTACCTCAAATGCTTCTGAGCCCCAAAGGTGTAAAAATATACATAATTAAACAAAGAGTTTTTTTTCTGCACAGCATGACTTCATAATCACATTAACACCTTCAGTGGTTGCTAGCAAACATCCTTTGATATTAAAGTAGATAATGAAAGATTTTTATTGCAGTGAATAAGGTTAGAACCTTTAGAAACGTAATATCTTGATTGGCCTATTTAAAACGATACTGGCACGGTGCCAGAAAAACCGGCGAAATTCAAAATGTTCTAATGTAGTGTTTCTGCTTTTTCCAACGATAAACAAAATTTAAGAAAAGATCAGCTGCAGCTGAGTTAAGGGTATTTCATTTCAGTGATGAACCGAATCTAGCGTGCTACGTTTTAATTTACAGATACAACAGGCATTGTTTGAAAGTAACAGTCATAAGAAGATTCATTCGAAGAGACGCAAACAAGCGCGCTTCGGTTTTACAAAAAGAATTGACAAATGTATTTGTAGCGAGGGGCGAAAGCAGTCACCCCAGCCGGGCTCGACCCCGCGTCTGCGGGGGTGCAAACATGCGACTTTGACCGCAATGCCGAAGAGCCAAGCTCGTTAGTATGGCAATCAGAGCGCATACTCAACCGTAGTAACGGCACTCCGTGACATTATTCACAATGCCAGCAAAGCAGTAAACACCCTCATATTAGACTACATCATGAAACATTTTCATTGCAGTGAATAAAGCAAGAAACTTTGGAAACATAGTATCTTGCTTAGCCTAAGTACTTCAACCGTGCTGGCAAAGTGCCAGAGTGATGAACGGAATCTAGCTTGCTACTCAACTAGGTTTTAATGTACAGATACAACACGCATTATTTTATAGTGACAGTCATAACAAGATTCGTTCAAACAGACGTAAACAAGCGCGCTTCGGTTTTACAAAAGTAGCGAGGACACCATTCGTGTAGCGCTGTTAAAACGTTACAGGACGAATATTGAAAAGAACAACGTAATCGTTAAGTTAGCTAGCCAGCTAAGTTTGAGATGTAAATTCTAAGTACACACGAATGTAAAATATTAGCCCGCTGGCGATGTTAAAACGCTACACGATGATACAAGATACAACACGAACTATTTGAAAGTAACAGTCAAAACAAGATTGGTTCGAACAGACGTAAACAAGCGCGTTTCGGTTTTGTGAAACGAATTGATAAATGTATTTAGAGCGAAGGGCGAGAACTATGGGGTAAGGACACTATAAAAAAACGTGCCAAATTGAGATTTTGTAAACTCTCGCGTAAGTAAAATCACCTATAAAATATGCGATGTGTATTTTGTCTATGAGAATATGATTCAAAAGTTCAACTTACAAATACAAAGTGCATTCTTACAAATACAAAATGCTTTTTTACGGTTGTGGTTTCTTCATTATGAAATCGTGAGTTTACTGTCAAAAATACGTTACGGGGTCACAGCCATTATGTGTCGAGCAGATGATTCATCGATTCCACAAACTGCGCATGCGTTCAAAGTGCGGTGTGTTTTGGTTGAACTGAAGGCGCCAAGATGGCTTCGTAAAATATTGTTGCATTGACACTGAAGCCACGTATGACATTAGTTGTCGTCATCGGTTTCTTTGTGTTAGGTCCAGTTAGCGGATATTCTAAACACGGCACACAATCTGGGGGGTATTCCAGAAAGCGGGTTTAACAAACTCTGAGTCTAATTCTGAACTCTGAGTTGATTAACCCTGAGATGGGAAACTCCGAGTTTTCGGTTCCAGAACAGCTGCTCCGAGTTTGTTTAATCAACTCTGAGTTTGTTGACTCTGAGTTAAGCGCGTGCACGGCGACTATAAAAAAGCCATCATCAATGGAGCTCCGATACTACGATTCACCGTGGCAACCACAGAGAAGAAAAGATCATCCTATTTCACACCTCTGGAACTTGAAATTCTGATGCGTGCTTATGCGGACTATGAGCACGTTTTCAGAAAAAAAGCAACACGGCGGCAGCGGCAAAGAAAAGACAATTAGCGTGGGAGAGAATTACTGCCCGAGTCAATGCGTAAATTTGAACGCATCGGTTTATTCATTTAACATTGAACTACGCTTTCCTTTAATATTATAGGTGAAAGTGGTGGGATGTTATTGAATAAAAATCTCTTTTAATTTAGGTGCAATCCCACAGGCACAAAACGCACTTGGCAGCAGCTGAAAATAAAATATAACAACATACTTCAAACAGGTAAGGCATATTTTGCTTAGGCCTATAGGCTCATGACTATACCTCATTTTGGTTTGAATCATATTTCACATTAAACAAAAATGTTATTCAATGGCTATTTCAATTTTGAATAACTTTGAGCCCCAACAGAATGCTGTTTTAAAACACATAATTGTCTTGACGCCTAATATCCTGCTTAGTAGATTAATATTTGAGTTCTATTCAGCTAACAGAAAGAAGACAGAGGCCCGCAAAACGGGTGGAGGGCCACCACCACCACCTCTGACTGAGGCAGAGGAGCTGGCCCTGAGCCATAACATTGGGCGACCAGTGGCTGAAGGCATCCCTGGAGGGAGCTCATCTGAGCCAATTGCCCCTCAGGACACAAGTGCCTACATAAGATGTTAGTGTGTGCGTACTGTATGTTTGCATGTGTGTGTATATATAAATATTGCTTTTTGGGGGTTTCCATTTCTCCTAACAGTCACTGATGGGGTCATCAGACTTGTTGAGCCTCCTGCCACAAAAGAACTCCCTGCAGTTGTAAGTACTCAATACTCCAGCGATTTTGCCAAATATAGTACTTTAAAGTATTGAGGCAGAATACTCTTCATCACAGGATGATGATGATGATGATGATGATGATGAACCCACATTGTCTGCTGCCACAGAGAGGGATTCAGACAGGCTTTCAGGGGTATACATCTTAATATTATGTATGGTGGCTACTGATTTGTGTCCCCATTTAAATGTTTGTACATTCTTGTGTGGAACTTTGAGTTTAAAATCTACATTAAAGTGAGAATGAATGGAAAAACTTGCATGTTCTTATCCTTTAACAGAGCATGACTGGGCATTACCAGGAGGAGGGTCCATCAACCTCCACAGCACAGATGAACACAGTGAGAAGTTCAGCAAATGCCTGGTTAATTCTGCATGTTTAATGTCATCCTTATGTTTTCCCAGTTACCAGTAAAGGAGTTGTACAAAGTGTATCTCCAGAGGAAAATTGCAAAAACAGACTTAGAAACTGTTTACTTGGAGCGACAGATTAGGAAGGCCGATCTTGAAATTGAAATATTGGAACACCAGTTAGAGGTGGGTGCATGGTGACAGGTGAATTAATTGTTGGAACAATATAAATATATTAACTGTTGCTTTTACGTTTGCAGGAAATAAAGAACACCAAATGAAATTTGACTTTAATGTTGTTTTTTTTTTTATTTGACAAATCTTTTAATCTGCAAAATGATTTTGGCAAATCATGTCTCGGATGGCTCTTCCATCTGCGACATCGGGAGGGTGGATGGGATGGTCTTCCTCAGGGTCATCTATTTGTACGGCAGGGTGTTGCTCTCCTCTAATTGTGGCAATATTATGGAGAACAACACATGCCACAATAATGTCACATGCCCTCTCTGGGGTTACCCTGAGTTTACGCAGACACTGGAACCGGGCTTTGAGCATGCCTATTGTCATCTCAATCCGGGCTCTAGTCCTGCAGTGAGCCGCGTTGAAACGTTGTTGGGGGCCCAGCTCAGGGTCAGGGTGAGGGGTCAACAGAGTGGGCTGGCAGGGGTACCCTCTGTCACCAAGCAGGTGGCCGTCAAACTCTCCTGTAATTATATAGTGGATACGTTTTGAGGGTGTTTAAAATAGGGAGAAAGGGAATGATATTTGTAGAAAGCTTTACTTACCATTAGCAAATCTGTTGCTCAGCGTACACTCACGATACATTCGTGAGTCATGCACAGAGCTAGGCCACTTGGCTTCCACATTTGTGATCAAGTGTGCTGCATCGCATATGATCTTGACAGTGCAGAATGAGAGATATTAGTTGCAGTATACTGTGATGTGTAGTCTTTGTTATTTTAAGACAGTAGTCAGTGTACCTGCACATTAATGCTGTGGAATGACTTCCTATTCACATAGTCTGCTTCATTAACTGAAGGAGCAGTGATAGGGATCTGTGTGCCATCGATGCAGCCTATGACATTGGGAAACCCTGCACCATAAAAAGTAATTGCTGATCCCAGTTTGAGGTTGCAGCAAAATGTCATGATCAGGATATAATTTAAAATATCGTCATTGACTTCAACTGAATGATTTCTACATCAGTCACCTGCAATCCTGTGGAATTCCTCTTTGATGTTCCTTAGAGGTTTGTGCCCAGGAAACACAACGAAAAAACGCAGCAGCCGTTTAAGTGCAAGGGACACTTTTCTTACGGCTCTACAAACTGTTGCTTTGCCAATATGTTATGCGTCGCCAATGTTGTAAAGAAAACTGCCGTTGGCAAAAAAACGAAGAGCAACGCAAAGAATTTGCTCTGATCTGAGAGCATGCCCGCGGTGTCTAACATTACAGATGTAAAGCCTGAGAATGTTGTTCAAATAAATGATAGACTGTAAAGAAAAACGGTAACGCTCGATTAGGAACTCATCGGGAAATGACAGCACATCTAATCGAGGTCTCAAAATCCTCTCCCGACGTAAGGCTGCACGAATAATTTGGGCTTCAACGTCGATGGGGTCAGCGATGAAAGGACATGCCATGTTTGACAGCTGCTTCAGGTTCAGGAGGAGGGAGGAGTTAGGGAGAAACTCGGGGTTTGTTAAAACCTGCCAGCGAGCAGGTTAGGTTCACAGAGTTAGTTACCACGGTAACTGACTCAGAGTTTGAGTTACCTCGCTTTCTGGAACGGAAAACCCAGAGTTTCCCCTCATCTCAGGGTTAACAAACTCTGAGTTTTCAACAAAACCTGCTTTCTGGAATACCCCCCAGGTTAAGTAACGTTACTCCAGGGAATGTCAGTGCAGTTAGACAAGGAAATACAAGACAGCCTGCTGAGGGACAGGGAAGCCAAACAGAGACACCTCAACAGACAGGACAACTAGTAAACAGGCCCCAGCGTAATGGCTCCGGACTTTCAGTGCATCAAGAAATGGCTAGGTATGTTCGTTGGCTGCATTGCTGCACCTTTTTATCATCACCAGTGCATCTTATCGCATTTCACTGATGTGGGCAACTGATGTTTTGAAATCATTTCATTTTGTTAGTGAGTAATCAAACATATTTATTTTCAGATCTTTTCCTGGACTTTTTCGCAAAGAGGCAAAAGGGAAAAGACGTTTTGCACCATATGCACGACCACAAAAGAGTTTTTTGGTGAGTTTTTTCCTGCTTGATAAACAGCGTTCAAAGACACCCAGAGGAGATGAGGAACTCCAACTTGTACTGGCTGGTCTTGGGAAACGTTCTCTAACAGTAGCTGAAGACATCACACATTCAGAGGTATGTTTCAGGAAATGGAGTACCTTTGGCACCACCATTAACTTTTGTTGTAATAATAGTAAGTCCTTTTTAATTGCATGCTTAGATAGATTTTGAAAAAAAGCTGTATGATGACGTGTTAATTCATATATTCATCACATTGACCCAGTAAATTTATATGAAGCATGTTATTCAAGTTGACAGGTTTGCTGTTGAATGCATATTCAAGAGTTGGAAGTATCTGTGGGGGTTGGTTGCTACACAAGTCCACAGGCATGTATGAACTTAAAGTGCTGCTCTTTAAAAGTACTAATTCTTCATAAAAGGAATGTTACTGTTAAAGTTGCTGGTTGGGTATAATTTGCTGTAACTAAAACTGTGGAGTAATTTCATACTATTTCGTGGTTTATAACTAGGAAAGCTCCACCCACGTCCATATGCCTCTAGTGGACCCAGAATATCAAGCAGAGATGGTGAGATTTATTTTTCTATTAATAAACCATGCCGCATGAGTCTAGTATAATATATTGTAAATTATTATTTTTAGACTGTTGAGTGTCCTGTGTGCAGAGGTGTATTCAACATTGCCATCGTTGAGACTCACGCATCTGACTGTGGATTACGGTACTTCAACTGCAAATAGTGAACTTTGTTAGAATGGCATTTTAAATCAGGCTCTGTTAATTGCTAACTAATTATAATTTTGTAACGGTTTTGTCTTTGCAGAACTGCAGACCATGAAGGGAATGCCAACATCTCAAGTGAAGCAGTCAGTTCCTTTCAAAGGTAAAACCTCCTCTATCCCTGCTGTTCTCAGACTGCACAATCTCCATTTCTACCTGAAAAAAACACAATTAACTCAGTAACTATAGAAAGATTTGTATGTTTGCATAGGTTCATTTTCACATCATTACTGTTCTTACTATATTCTAGTATTTTATTTTTATTTTGATCTGCTTTTGGAACACCCAAATTTCCCCTAAGGGACCAATGTCTTATGTGTTTGTCTTTATGTATATTTTCAATTTAACGTTTAGAGGATGTCCTGAATTGGATCAGTTGCCAAGTGGATGAAAGCAGTACATTCTCCCTCTATGTGTCTAGAAGTGACCTCTTTAGTAGAGGAATGCAACAGTGGCAACGCCAAAAGAAATCCTCCCCTAAATGCAGATTGAAGGTTTCTTTTTTGGGGGAAACCGGCATTGACATAGGTGCTCTCAGTAAAGAATTTTTAACAGGTACAGCTACATACCACTGTAATTTTGGAAGTTGTCACTTTTTTGTAATAACAGATTTTCAGTTAACTATATATTCTTTTAATTAAGAAATGGTTGCAGAGATCAAAAAGAAACTTTTCATGGGCAGCACTGACAAGAAGGGAAAAAATCCTATTTACTGCCTTAACAGCCTGGATCAAAACTACTTCAGGTATATTGTGTTGTCCTTGTGTGCTGTATAGAAATACATTCATTGAAAGGTTACTTCAATTTAAATGCATATTCTTTTTTAAATTCTCTCTGAACTTTTGAATCATATTCTCACAGACAAATACACATCGTATATTTTATATGTGATTTTACTTACGCGAGAGTTTACAAAATCTTAATTTTGCACGTTTTTTTGATAGGTTCCTTACCCCATAGAGAACAGTCACCCCAGCCGGCCTCGACCCCGGGTCTCCGGGTTACCAAACATACGACTGTGACCGCGACGCCAAAGAGCCAGGCTCATTATTATGGCAGTCAGAGCGCATACTCAACCGTAGTGATGGCACTCTGTCACAGTATTCACAATGCTAGCAAAGCAGTAAACACCCTCTCGTATTAAACTACATCATGAAACATTGTCAAACAAAAGAAACTTTCAAACACCGTTTTTTAACCCGTACTGGCATATACGGTGAAAATCATTTTACGTTCCAAGAAACTTTGGAAACATAGTATCTTGCTTAGCCTATGTATTTCAACCGTACTGGCAAAGTGCCAGAGTGATGAACGGAATCTAGCTTGCTACTCAACTAGGTTTTAATGTACAGATACAACACGCATTATTTTATAGTGACAGTCATAACAAGATTCGTTCAAACTCACCTTAAATGATGCATGAACTAGCATGCTACCTCGCAACTATTGAGCTCAAAATGTTCTAATCTAGCGTTTCTGCTTTTTCCAACGATAAACACAATTTAACAAAAGATCGGATGCAGCTGAATTAAAGGTATTTAATTTCACTAATGAACGGAATCTAGGTTGCTACTGAACAACGGTTTCATGTACAGATACAACACGCATTATTTTATAGTGACAGTCACAACAAGATTCGTTTAAACAGACGTAAACAAGCGCGCTTCGGTTTTACAAAAGTAGCGAGGACACCATTCGTGTAGCGCTGTTAAAACGCTACACGACGAATATTGAAAAGAACAACGTAATCGTAAAGTTAGACAGCCAGCTAAGTTTGAGATGTAAATTCTATGTACACACGAATGTAAAATATAAGCCAGCTGGCGATGTTAAAACACTACATGATGAGTATTGAAAAGAACAATGAAATCGTTCATAAAGTGCTGGGACATTAACTTAGCTAGCTCGCTAGATGGGCACAGAATGGTAATACAATAATGAGACGATTGCGGACACAAGGATGACAACATATTCACCGTCCTACCAAGATACAGTATCTACCTGGCTAGCGCAGAGATGCTACGTGATGATGTTAAGAATCCCAACATGTATTGAGGAAAAGAATGTAATCGACGAATATAAAAAACTAAAAAAAAAAAAACAGAACGAAAACAATAAAAAAAAGTGCATCTGAGAGCGTTTTTGGCATTCTAGTGCAAACTTTGTGTTGAGTGATTATCTGCCCTGAGAATCGCTTTTTGGGCTCTGAAAGTGCATCTGAGAGCGTTTCTGGCATTCTACTGGAAACACTGTGTTGAGTGATTATATTCCCTGAGAATCACTTTTTTGGACCCTGAAAGTGCATCTGAGAGCCTTTCTGGCCTTCTACTGGAAACTTTGTGTGTGTGTGCCACCATCATAAAAAAACTAGAGGTCGCAAGCTACCTCAAATGCTTCCAAGCCCCAAAGGTGCAAAAAGATATGTAACTGTATAGATATATAATTAAACAAACTGAGTTTTTTTCTGCACAGCATGATTCCATAATCACATTAACACCTTCAGTGCTTTCAAAACAAATTAAACAGCACAATTCTCTGACATTTAATCTATGACGTTTAATCACAGCTATGTTCTGTTTTATAGTTGCACAAATTTAAATGTTGTGTATTAATAATCATCTTGTTGCAATACCAAGTTACGTGCAGATTCTGCATAAGTGATTCCCCTGTGAATCACTTTTTTGAACTCTGAAAGTACATCTGAGAGCGTTTCTGGCATTCTAGTGCAAACTTTGTGTTGAGTGAATATTTGCCCTGTGAATCACTTTTTTGGACTCTGAAAGTGCATCTGAGAGCTTTTCTGGCCTTCTACTGGAAACGTTGTGTGTGTGTGCCACCATCACTACTATTTCCCATTCCTCTTCCGGTAAGTTGCCCTCTGTCTCCCCGCAGCGCCCTTACCCGCATGCACCACAGTAACGCCCCTGATGGTCGGGAGGACGAACGGTCAGGGTTTTATTTTGTGATTTTTTTTAGTGCTATTTTTATAGCTCGTGGTTTGTATGTTTTTATTACTTTTATCAACTATCTTAATAAACTTGTTGGTTTTTATTGTGGAATTCACGTCTCTGCTTGCTTCATTCAGTTGGAGGGACTTGTGTGCATGGAACAAAGATCTTATTGAAGCGGTGCTAATTATTTCTTTGGGTGAAATTCCCAAAGTGGCGTAGTTCGGAGACTAGCACCTGTAACACTAGCTAAGTTTGAGAAGTAAATTCTATGTACACACGTATTTAAAATAATAGCAAGCTACCTAGCAACCTTGGTACACGAGTATTGAAAAGAACAACGTAATCGTTCATAAAGTGCATGGACATTCACTTACCTAGCTCGCTAGATGAGCTTTCGTTCATTTCACCGTCCTAACAAGATACAGTAGTTAGAAGAATGTAATCGTTTACACATTAGTTAGCTAGCAAGGTAGGGCAATGAGTCGGTGAAAACGCTACGCAAGTATTGAAAAGAACAATGAAATCATTCGTAAAGTGCAGGTACATTAATTTAGCTAGCTCGCTAGATGGGCACAGAATGGTAATACAATAATGAGATGATTGCAGACACAAAGATGACAACATATTCACCGTCCTACCAAGATACACTAGTTAGCGAGCTAGCTAGCTCAGATGCTATGCGATGATGTTAAGAATCACAACGTGTATTGAGGAGAATAGTTTAACAGTTCGTAAAGTGCATGGAGATTAACTTAGCTAGCTCCCTAGATGAGTTTTCGTTCATTTCACCGTCATACCAAGATACAGTAGTTAGAAGAATGTAATCGTTTATACAATAGTTAGTTAGCAACATAGCGTAATGACTCGCTACGCTTTGAAAGACTTTCAGTGTGTATTGAGAAGAATGTAATCGTTTGTAAAGTGCATGGACGTTAACTTAATAAGTACTTTTCTCAGTTGAAGACCGAACTTCTGATTCGAAGCGTAGATTCTAAACCTAACTTTTATGCGGTGCCTGTGTTCGTAAGCCGCCATGACTGCCAAGTCTTGAGAGTTTCCTTTTCAGAGCACGGTAGCGCCCCACTCGTGGAAGACTGTAGTACTGCAAGCATCGCCATAGACTCCCATTATATTTTGAGATCATATTTTATAGAATTTTTTAGAGGGGGGCTTCGCCCCCCACATCTGCAAACTTTATGACAGAATTCCATACACATATGCCACAAACATACCAGATTTAGTGTGAATAGCTCCTACCGGTTTAGAGTTATAGCCGTGGGAAAAATGTTTTCATCATTTAATTGCACAGGTAGACTTTTGATCCAGGTAACTTCCAAATTATCACAGATATCCATAAACCCCGTGCAATTTGAATGATAGACCCCTTGGGCTACATCCAGGACGAGATTTCACATTCCCTAGACTAGGATGCTTATCGCTTAGAAAAACACCCTAAAAAATGGGTTTTTTGTAAATACCGGCCCCCCAAAAATGTTACATGCACAAGTTCATGTCATAACAGACATGCATACCAAATTTGGTGTAAATCGGACTTCTACTTCTATACGTTCGGCCTGCCAGAAAAACAGAAGGGAAAAAAAAACTACAACAACAATAAGCTTCCCAGCCCTGTGGGCTGGGAAGCATAAAAAACAGAACGGAAACAATATGCTTCCCATAAAAAAGGAAAAAAAAAACAGAACAAAAACAGCATAAAAAAACAGAACGAAAACAATACGTTTCCCAGCCCTGTGGGCTTGGAAGCATAAAAAAAAACAGAACGAAAACAATATGCTTCCCAGCCCTGTGGGCATGGAAGCATAATAATAAATATAGCCGCAAGCAGCGATTACGGGGTGCAAGCAGCGATTACGGGGTCCAAGCACCTCAACTGAAAATAGAACTAGTGATGACTGCCATTGTTTCTGAGTCATCAACTTGTCCTTGAAGACTTTATCAGGACCTTTGACCAAGATAATGGTATAATGTATTAATGTGTATTATGTTTAGTATTGTACAGTATTAACCAACTTAACCCATATATTACAGTTTACTTTACCAGATACATTAGTTGAAATACGGCACTGTACGGCACTGTATGTTTACAGTATCTTGGCTACAGTAGCCTACTCCACCTAGGTTTGGTAAGTATATAGATGGTGTTCGCACAACATGCAAATCACATCACGTCCTATTTCACAGAACGTATTGTGGACATTATGCGGTGCATGACTGTAATGTTACCTTTAAACTGATGATTACTGTGAAGTTGTTTACGTGTACATTTCTTGATTATAACTCACGCAATTGATGAAGTGAGTAAGGAATAAGAATAGGTATAGTCATAGTTTTTGTGGTGCCATTTGCCTTTATGTAACAAAATTGTGTAGCATTTATATGCACCTCTGATCTGAAATGACAGCATAGTATTCTTTCTCCAGGAAGTATTCAGTATGCAAATATACGCTAGTCTGATGTGTGCAGATGAGTATACTCAAGAAAAAGCAACGTTTTTAGCGAATTAGACTGGATTCACTACTGAAAGCAATTCAAACTTAGGTCACAGAGTGGTTACAGTTGCCGACATTAACACACAGGTAATACAGCGCTGGTATACATCTTCATTTTAACAGTTATCACTTGAAAAATGAATAAAACCTCTTTCATTTTCTGAAAATCTTTGTCGATCAAAACGCATTTCTTTTGCTTATTTATACCAAATGAATAATCGTCAATATTGTATTACAGGTAAAATCTTATTCTTATATCTGTAATAGATTACTTATGGGAAAATTATTTCCACACTCAGTGTACAGTGTTGTGCACAGTGTTGTGAAATACGCCACTGATGACCAACACAGAGCAAAGGTCAGAGAGCACAGGTTGTGAAATATGCCACTGACGACCAACACAGAGCGAAGGTCAGAGAGCACAGTGTTGTGAAATACGCCACTGATGACCAACACAGAGCAAATGTAATAAAGGAAAATATTATGAAATATGCTACTAATGAGCAGTATAGAGCAAATGTCAAAAAACAGCATTATGAAATATGCCACTGACGACCAACACAGAGCAAAGGTCAGAGAGCACAGTATTGTTAAATATGCCACTGATGACCAACACAGAGCAAAGGTCAGAGAGCACAGTATTGTTAAATGCGCCACTGATGACCAATACAGAGCAACTGAACTGTGAGACAGTGTAATATTGATAAGCACAGAACTGATGCTTCTTATGTTAACAAAATTAAAATGAGGAATGTGGAGAGAAGAACTGAATCAATTCATCAAATGCAAGAAATGGAGTGTGTTATTCAACAATTCAGAAAAAATAAGCAGTGGTCCAGAATATGTGTGTTCAGTATGTCATTGATAACTGTTCAAACATCAAGTAATGACATGCAAGAAAGACCAGTATTTAAAAAGACGAAATTCAGTTGCTTCAATGGCAAAAAAATGCATAACTGAAACATATCTTCACAACTTCAAAGACACTTGTATATCTGACTGCAGTTTCAAAAAAGGCCCGACTAGTGTACTATGGATTTGTTACACCTGTCACAGAAAGCTTCTTAATGGCAGAATGCCTGGGGAAAGTGTTGCAAACAATCTTGCTTTGGACCCTATCCCACCACAGTTGAACAGTTTAAACTCACTTGAGCAACATTTAATCGCAAAACACATTCAATTTATGAAAATGCTTGCTTTACCAAAAGGAGGACAAAATGGCGTACATGGACCTGTCACATGTGTTCCATCAAACATTACAGAAGTAGCAGATGTACTTCCAAGATCTGAAAGTCATGATTTTATGATCTGTGTCAAACTGAAGAGAAAGTCAACTTACAAAGGGCATTATGAATATCAATATATACACACTGACAAAATACAAGGTGCTTTGTCATGTTTAAAACAACACAACAAATGGTACGAAGATGTACAGTTTAACAATGAATGGATCAATCCACTTAGCAAAATTGAGGAAGAATTCAATGAGCATGCTGATGACACATGTGAGTGTATTTCTGTTGACAATGAGGAAAGTGCTGAGAAAGAAACAAATGATGAAAACATTGATGAATCACTACATGACAGACAGCAACATGATATGTTCATGGATACATGTTTACAACCTGTTGATATTGCACAAGAGGTATTGGATCAGCACTTTGATGGCATTATGTCTGTGGCCCCGGCAGAACAAAACAATCCAGTGAGAATCTTAATGGATGAAACCAATGAAGCCAAATGTTTCCCAGTTCTTTTCCCAAAAGGAACAGGTACTTTTCATGATGCAAGGCAAGAGAAGTTGACACTGTGTAGATATTTGAGTACATGAATACTCAATGCAGATGGAAGATTTGCAAAGAACTTGGACTACATTTTTTACGGACAATATTTATCTGAGATTAATCAAGTTGTGTCCAATGTATCTATTGCATTGAGGAAAGGTTATGACACAGGAGGCAGAATGAACATTACCTCAGAAATGCTGATGAAGATTTACTTCAAAGGATTTTTAATTTTGATGAGGGGTACACATTTCTGAGACCCATCAGAGGCACTCCTGTTTTTTGGCAAAGCGTACAAAAATATCTATTTGCTATGGTCAGACAGCTGGGTATCCCAACATGGTTTTGCTCTTTTTCTTCAGCTGATATGTGATGGAAAGAAATGATGGAAAGTATTCTAAAACAAGAAGGCCGAGACATGAGCACTGATGATTTGGACTGGTCAGAGAGATGTGGCATACTGAAAAGAAATCCTGTAACTGCTGCCAGAATGTTTGATCACTGATTCCATTGTTTTCTAAAAGATGTGATCCTGTCACCAGCACAACCATTTGGTAAAATTATAGACTACTTTTACAGAGTGGAATTTCAGCAACGGGGTTCACCTCATACTCATTGCCTGTTCTGGGTGGAAGATGCACCTCAAGTTGAAAAATATGATGACCATGACGTTGTATCATTTGTTGACCGCTACGTGACATGTGAGATGCCACCTGTTGATGATACAGAAATGCATGAAATAGTGTCCAGTGTGCAACAACACAGCAAAAAACGTTCAAAGACGAGAGTGTCTATCGCCTGACAAACATGAGGCTAAAAGAGGGTTTTCGAAAGGTACAGTTCATCCCAACTTGTGAACACACAATAAGGACGAGTCTTCCACTCAGTGTTATCCAAAAGAAAACTGAATGTGGTGACATTGACCAAGAAAACATGGATGAACAGTATCATAGACAAGTACAAAGGGAGACCAAAAACAAAGGAATTTGCTGAAATGTGTTTGGCAAGCTTTGCATCTGAGTACAGAATATTGTCAAAATCTGAGAGCTCAGCACCAAACAGTATAAAGTTGGAAAAAGGACTAGGATTTGTAAGGAAAAGGTCATGCACAGATGTTGCAGTTGTACGACATGCTCGTTTTTCACCAACCAAAAACCCAGAGAAATCTTACCATAGCATTATACAACTTTTTTGCCTCATGTTGACTGTCAACTGAAACCATTAAACTTCAATACCTTTGAAGATTTCTACAACACAGGATTTGTTAAACAGTTTGATGATGAACTCGAGTCTGTGAAATTCATTGTGGACTCAAACAGGAAAATATTTCAGAAAGAAGCTGATGTCATAGAAAAAGCTCAACAAGATCTGGAAATGAATGGTCTGATGGAAGATGCTTGGGCACACGTTTGTCCAGAGGCTGAACTGGAATGGTTAGAATGTGTTGAGGGCATGATAGCTCAAAGTACAGATGCTGAGGGAAGTGATGAAATCATACCAGATCTCGAACCAAATAAAGATAACGCTTGCACAATTGATCATAACCCCTATGGAATGCGAAAGGAGGATGCAATGCTCTTGTTTCATTCACTGAATGAAAAACAGTCACAGGTTTTTTATACAATTCATTGCTGGTGTTTACAGAAAACACGTGGTGAAAACCCTGACCCATTTCATGTGTTTGTATCTGCTGGTGCTGGGACTGGTAAATCTCACTTAATAAAGGCAATATATTATGAAGCATCCTGTATTCTATCACAGTTGTCACACAACCCTGATGACACACATGTGTTATTAACAGCTCCAACTGGTGTTGCCGCCTATAACATTAATGCTTCAACAATTCACAATTGCTTTTCAATTGGAACAGATGCAACACTACCTTATCAACAACTCAGGGAGGAAAAAATCAATTCTTTGAGAGCAAAGCTGGGAAACCTCCAAATATTAATTATTGATGAAATATCAATGGTTGATCATAAAATCCTTGCATATATTCACAGAAGACTGAGACAGATTAAACAGACAGGTGATTACTCTCCTTTTGGAAAATTTTCTATAATTGCTGTTGGGGATTTTTATCAGTTGGCCCCAGTGAAAGGAAAACCTCTATATTCTGAGCCAAAAGGTGTCAATTTATGGTCAAATCATTTTGCTCTGACTGAACTAACTGATATTGTTCGACAGAAAGACGCACAGTTTGCACAATTACTGAATTGCATAAGGAAACACAAAAAAGATGAACCTTTACAAGAACAAGACGCTACTGTGCTAAAGCAATCTGAGACAGGTGAAGGAGAAGAGAGTACTGACATTCACAATTATGCAACTAACAGTGAGGTTGATGATCATAACTTTAAGATGTTGCATAAAGTATGCCCTGATGTCATTTCCATTGAGGCTCAGGATTTTGAAAGAATTGCTAAAGCTGGTCGATTGGAAAGAAAAAATGGACACCATGTCAAAGTTTTTTATACTTGTCTGGAAAGATCACTCATGCTTGGTGTACCTGCACGTGTAATAACATTTCCTATACTGGAGTAATTACTCAACTGCACTTTCTGTAAATAATACTTGTTTTTGCACTTCTGGTTAGATGCTAACTGCATTTCATTGGCTTTGTACCTGTACTCTGCACAATGACAAAGTTGAATCTAATCTAATCTAATCTAATGCTACTTAAAAACATTGATGTTTCAGATGGACTTGTAAATGGGGTATTTGGCAATGTTTCTAAACTATCTCATGAAGATGATGAAACTTTCCCATCAAGAATATATGTTACCTTTGATGATGAAAAGGTTGGTACGACAATAAGAGCCAAGAAGCAATGTTTAGAACCTGGACTGCAAACAGCGACCCCAATTGATGCAGACGAGGAACGAGTGACAAATAGTGGTGGTATAAGGCGTCAATTTCCTTTGAAATTAGCTTGGGCTTGCACTGTGCACAAAGTACAGGGTTTAACAGTGGAAAAGGCTGTTGTCTCACTCAAAAATATCTTTGCTCCTGGACAAGCATATGTGGCATTGAGTCGTGTGACATCTTTGAAAGGACTTACAACAGAAGATTTTAAGCAGACAGCTATATATGCAAAAGACACAATTGAAAAGTCAATGGAAGACATGCCTGCATTCATCACACCTTTAAATAAAGTCCCAGGGCCATCACACAAGATCATTTTACACAATGTTCAAGGACTCACATCACATGTTGAAGACATACGGCAAGACCAAAGGTATATGGAGGCACATGTCATTTGTGTGACAGAAACATGGCTAAAACATGAACATTCCATTGACGAAACTCATCTGACAGGCTTCTTATTTCACAGCAAACCTAGATGCCTTGCATATGACAAAAGTGAACAAATATTTGCTGAATTGAAAGAACAGCAGCATGGCGGTGTTGGTGTGTACTACAAAGAAGGCACTGATTGTAGTATAATAGATTTGCCATGTATTAACACTGAATGTCTGATGTTTACTATTGATCCTCCGAAAACAGTTGTGGCAGTTTTGTATAGACCCCCGTCATACATGCTTCCTGCATTCCGACATAAGCTGATAGCTTTGATTGATCACATGAATACATTTTCAGGAGGCATGATAATCATGGGTGATTTTAATGAAAATCTGTTTGTCTGTTCAGAAGGTTATGCAGCAATATGGATTCACTCAAGTTGTAAAAGATGCAACCACTGAAAATGGCACATTAATCGATCACATATATATTAAAGATATTACGACTGATTGCATTAATGTTGATATAATGCCAACGTATTTTAGCTGCCATGAATGTGTTGTAATACATTTTTTTTCATTAAAGTGGTCCAGAGAACAATATTTGCTCTTCTGATCTGTGAAGATGTTTTTCCCGTTGGTATAGTGTGATCCAGGGACAGCTGGTATAAATGGGCTAACAGGGCTAAGCCCTCCCTATCTTTTAGAATAAAGATGAGAAAATTATTGTTAAAAAACCTTACAACAGATTTTTTTTAATTTTGGTGAAACCTAGAGCAGCAACAGCACCAAATAGTCACAAGAAAAACACAGGATATATGTAAATGCACTTATTTTTTACAGCCCAAACACAGTACCATCAGCTTCCATTCATCCTCTTAGTGTCAAGTGAGTGACAGGTGTCGTGGCACACCCCCTTCTTTGGATTATACCTCAAATCATTTCTTCAAAGTACTACGGGACAGGATAGGCGGAATGCACTGGCTGTGCTATCTATTGAGCGGGACTTCATCCAAAAATCACCGGACTTCAATGACATGGTGATTAACCTGTTTGCGTCCCAGAAAGGTCATCGATGTGAGCTTCTCTTCAAATAAGGTAGGCCCAAGTCTATAGACCTCTTAAAAGACCATCACACATGTTTCCTTTAGCTTTACTGTCTACATATTGCCTGTCTCTCTTCTATAATGACCATTATTTTTGCTGTGGTTACCAAATTGTTTTATTTGGGACATGTTTGACACAATGTGTTGCAAAACGGTTGTGATAAAAACAGTTGCAGTATCTATTGGCAGTCGTTACAGTTGGAACACATTTTGTAGTGCATCCCTAGGTGGACCCTTCTCTGACATTGTAGGCCACATGATAAACAGATAGAGCATTTTGTTCTATCATGTAGCCTATCATTCCATCATTCTTGCATATTTTGTTTTTGTTAAAAATGGCATGTGCTAATGTGTACAGAGAAAAATTGTCAAATGGTGTGTGTGTGTGTGTGTGTGTGTGTGTGTGTGTGAGAGAGAGAGAGAGAGAGAGACAGATATAGAGAGAGTTTTTGGCATCAGGCCATTCTTGTGGGTACTTCTCTATAGTGTTGTTTTAGAGCACTTGCTATAACAAGGTATATAGTGTTGTTGCTGTAACTTGGTATCTTGGATGTGATGCTGCTGTTGCTGCAGCGCGAACTATTGATGGGTATAATGCGTTTGTCAGCCCACCCACCCAATATCACCACCAGCTGTCACTGGTGTGATCGTCCACTAATTTGGGGGAAGGGGGATACAGGGGTATACAAGACATGGATGGCCCCTGTGGGTGTACACTACTCTACCAAAAGTATTGGGACACATGTAGTTCACTGTAAAACATGCTTTTATTGCAAAGTCTAATACCTTTTAATACCACCTTTGGCCTGAATAACCGCGTTACTGTAATTTCTGATAACATGAACGTGGGATAGCCATCCATTCCTCCTTTAATGCAACAATGAGTTTGTTGATTGACAACACCCATTTTGGATGTACCCTAATACTAAAAAGAAAAAAAATACAAAGAAAAAGAAAAGAAAAAAAAAGAAATAATAAAAAATGGAAAATGTAAAAAATAACTGAAAGAAACTAAGAAAAAAACTTACCCTAATTTTGCATTACATTTCATCCCAGATCAATTCAACTCTGGGTTTTGTGCTGGCCAACCAACTGTTCTGCCATTGTTGTCTTGAAACCATGCACGTACAGTGCACGCTTTGTGACACAGGGCATTATTACACTGAAACACGTAGGGGCGTGCAGATGGGGTTGTCCAGATGCAAGAGGTGGCATTCAGTACTGAAATTCATCTTAAATGGCACCCTACAGTCATCCCATCTGAAAGTCTGTTATCTCATTACCTTGTGGCATTTTCTACTGTCGCAATTTGTAATACTCCCCACTTAACCAACCAGTGTCCCAATACTTTTGGTAGGGTAGTGTATATGGGTATAAATGAGTGTTTCCATAAATTAGGCTGCCAATTTCTCACATTAGCAATGTCTGCCTGAAGCGGAAAAGCAAATAAGCTACTATCCGCATATGATTACATTGTCTTCATATGATCTGTTTATTGAAAGGTGATGAATATAAAAACATTAAGCAGTTTATTTCTTGAATGTGTATGAAATGTTACAATAATACAATTAAGTGCAGATGGTGTCTTTATGAGTTCCTGTGTGTGTATCAAGTGACTGTGAACAGTAATTTAACTGACATTGATATTCTACATTTGTATATGAATGTTCAAATAGATCCCAAACTTTCATAACTAGAGATTTATTTGTGCTTCACAAATTTACATGTTTTTGATCATAAACCAATGAATATTTGTACAAATGTATGTTTTTTTTATGTGGTGTCAGCTGGGCAGGTCAGTCAGTTGGGTCTGTAAATAGGTACGTGTATATATCAATATTTATCATTCAAATGTTAAGCTACGTGTTTAGTCTGAATGAGGCGGGCAAGTCTACATGACTTTAACTACAATTATACCCCTTTATTGTAAATACTAAATAGCAATTTATGTTGGCTTAACATGCCAATGATCATACAAACAAGTAATATTGTGACATCAGCTGATAAAACAGATGATATATCATGTCTGTTTGCAATTTAGAAGACGGAACACTGTTACTTAGTGTAGTATAGCTCAGTGTAGACCAGAGGCACATATCAATGATGGGTAAGACCTCCTAAGGGCGGGAGGCAACCTAAGGCAGGTGTGTGCCGCCACTGAGATTTAATAAAAGATGGCAACATATGCCTATCAACGCCTCTCCAGTGAAGTTTTGCGAGCTTGAAAAGTGTAGGGTCTCCTGGCCAGAGTCAATCAAAGGGACCACTTTAACCCACCCAGGCAAATACAATAACATTAAGAAGCTTAAAACAGCAAAATCCTTTTTTTTACTTTCAAAATGTTCTGCCAATGGAATTATTGCCATTTACCCAACCACATACATGTCCTGAATGCAGACCATGCACACTAATCCAGGGCTGCAAAGACTACCACATGCCTCCTTCAGCCACCTAGCAGCGAAATATTATTCCCAAGGACTGATGACAACAGATAGCCATTATGGCACAGCTGACATTCAAAACTGTCATCTCAGATGCAAGACACCTGTCAGGACTGCAATACAGTGTATGAACTGGATGCACCTCTTAAAGAAATTCTTACAACACACAAGATGCAGTTATTCCCATTATAGTTCCATTTCATGTTTTCTGTTATATTTATCATCTCTGTTGATTGTTAAATTCATTGATTGAACACTGAAATAAATGTGAAATATTCAAGTATATTTTTGTACTTTTGTCATTTTATACATTTGCTTCATAAAACAGGACCTACAAAAATGGGGTGCAATTTCATTGTACCAAATTGGAGATATAAGGAGTGTTCCTTTAGCACAACCATGAGACTAAATAGAAAGATTCAACAGCAAAGCTGTTTGTCTCACTGTAATCAAGCAGTTTCATGAAAACTGGTCATGACATTCCAAAGCTGAAGTACCTTTACTCACTAGTTAATTTCATTGGATCATGGTAGCAGTACCATGACAGTAATTCCACTGTCCAAGCAGCAGGAGCCAGCTGCACAAAATACACTGCAAAACTTGGTGATCCAGTTGTTATGATTAACTTTGTAGCTATGTAAGTAAATTCTGTTCTGTGTTCTGTCTTCATTTTGAATAATTGTGAAGAATGAGATCAACTTCCACAATGCAATATTGGCATGTTACGAACAAACAACAGATTTAACATTGTGAAACAACCCATTCATGTGTTGAATGACATGAAGTGTAAAAAGGCAATTGTTTTCTTCTTATTCCCTATGACAACTATTAAATTGAACAATTGGTGGCCATTTTTTGACAGACACTTTTCCTTCACAATTTAACTAGTGAACAGCACAAAGATGTTAATACCAACTTCCATGTCAATATCACTTACTGTTCATGAGGAAAAGCATACATTTCATTTTCAAATAGCTGAAAATCCAATGTGGCACATCATTTTGGTCCAAGAGACTTTTTGTTCATCTTGAGGAAGGGTATCTAGCAGTACTACTTTCATGTCTCCAGGACAAACAGATTGAAAATTATGACCTGTTAAATTAGTACCACTTTGCTCTATAGTACCACAATTAGGACAACTGGAGAATTTTTCATGTAGATTTCTATTAGACAAATCCTAAAAAATCCTGCAAAGTTTCATGATGATTAGCCATGGCTAAGTGAGTTTAAGTGCTGCTGAAATGTGATTGGCTGATGGCTGCCATTTCTTGAGCTATGAAGTTGTCCTTATAGAATTCATTATGACCTTTGCCCAAGAAATATTGATGCAAACAAAATTCAGACTTCATCGGACAATTGGTTTACGGGTTTTGACCATTCATTTGCAATTGCACCACTTTTTGACAGATTTACACCAAACATTGGTAGTCTTGAGCCTAACGTCCTATAGATGTCAGCTCTCTAGTTTTCTGAAGATTGGAGATTGCATTCAGGAGTTACAGCCCATTATGTCAATAGAGGCCACACTCAGAAAATTCATTACCTTATTGCAGACATGTTTTTATCGTAGCAACGTTCTTTATACAACTTGTAAAGATATTGGTGTGAAGATCCTATGTACCACATTTCATGCAAATCACTCAAATCATCTAGGAGATATATTGGCATGGCACATTTTTTGGTGAATGAAAATGTTTTATTCATCTAGAGGAGGGGCATCTACCAGCATCAGTTGTGTCTGCAGGATAAAGGTGTCAAAAGTTATGACCTATTAAACCTGCATATGTTTCACCTTTCTCTATAGCGCCACCATTTGGACAAATGGAGTAATTTTCATATAGAGTCATATTTGACACATCCAAAACAATCCTGCAAAGTTTCATGATGATAGGTCATAGTTAAGTCAGTTTAAGTGCTGCTGAAATTTGATTGGCTGATGGCGGCCATCTTGTTTGAGCTATCACCTTGTCCTTATAGAATTTATTCGGACCTTTGACCAAGACAAAGATTGCAAAATTTGAACTTGATAGGGCAATTGCTTTAGGAGTTATGACCATTTGTTTGCTATAGTGCCACCTATGGACAGATTTACACCAAATTTGGTAGGCTTGAGTCTAATGGGCTGAAGATGAGGGATCTCAAGCTTGGTGATGACTGGACATTGCATTCAGGAGTTACACCTCATTATATCAATTGAGGCCACGCCCACAAGATTCATTGGTTTACTGTGCAGACACCTTTTAACATAGCAAGTTTCTTTATACAATATTTAAGATCTTGGTCTGAGGATGTTGTGTACCACATTTTGTGCATATTGGACAAACCGTCTAGGAGAGATTTTAAAGGTTATACAAAAATTTAAAAATGGTGAAATACAATATAGCGCATCGTTTTAGTCCAAGAGGCTTTATTGTTCATCTGGAGCCTGGGAATCTGGTATAATAAGAATTTTGATTCTACCCCAAGCGGTTGAAGAGTTATAGGCCAAAACACATTGTGGCTTCCTATAGCACCACCATCTGGCCAATCAGGGAAATTTTTGTAAGCTCAGTAGTGTGTGATGATAAGAACCTATCTGCCAAGTTTCATGATGATGGGTCATAGTTAAGTCAGTTTAAGGGCTGCTGAAATTTGATTGACTGATGGCGGCCATCTTGTTTGAGCTATCACCTTGTCTTTATAGACTTTGTTAGGACCTTTGACCAAGACACAGGATGCAAAATTTGAACTTGATAGGGCAATTGCTTCAGGAGTTATGACCATTTGTTTGCTATAAAGCCACCTATGGACGGATTTACACCAAATTTGGTAGGCTTGACTCTAATGGGCTGAAGATGAGGGATCTCAAGCTTGGTGATGACTGGACATTGCATTCAGGAGTTACACCTCATTATATCAATTGAGGCCACGCCCACAAGATTCATTGGTTTACTGTGGCCACACCTTTTAACATAGCAAGTTTCTTTATACAATATTTAAGATCTTGGTCTGAGGATGTTGTGTACCACATTTTGTGCATATTGGACAAACCGTCTAGGAGGAGATTTTAAAGGTTATACAAAAATTTAAAAATGGTGGAAATACAATATAGCGCATCGTTTTAGTCCAAGAGGCTTTATTGTTCATCTGGAGCCTGGGAATCTGGTATAATAAGAATTTTGATTCTACCCCAAACGGTTGAAGAGTTATAGGCCAAAACACATTGTGGCTTCCTATAGCACCACCATCTGGCCAATCAGGGAAATTTTTGTAAGCTCAGTAGTGTGTGATGATAAGAACCTATCTGCCAAGTTTCATGATGATGGGTCATAGTTAAGTCAGTTTAAGGGCTGCTGAAATTTGATTGACTGATGGCGGCCATCTTGTTTGAGCTATCACCTTGTCTTTATAGACTTCGTTAGGACCTTTGACCAAGACACAGGATGCAAAATTTGAACTTGATAGGGCAATTGCTTCAGGAGTTATGACCATTTGTTTGCTATAAAGCCACCTATGGACGGATTTACACCAAATTTGGTAGGCTTGACTCTAATGGCGCGTAGATGATGGATCTCAAGTTTGGTGATGACTGGACATTGCATTCAGGAGTTACACCTCATTATATCAATTGAGGCCACGCCCACAAGATTCATTGGTTTACTGTGGCCACACCTTTTAACGTAGCAAGTTTCTTTATACAATATTTAAGATCTTGGTCTGAGGATGTTGTGTACCACATTTTGTGCAAATTGGACAAACCGTCTAGGAGGAGATTTTAAAGGTTATACAAAAATTTAAAAATGGTGGAAATACAATATAGCGCATCGTTTTAGTCCAAGAGGCTTTATTGTTCATCTGGAGCCTGGGAATCTGGTATAATAAGAATTTTGATTCTACCCCAAACGGTTGAAGAGTTATAGGCCAAAACACATTGTGGCTTCCTATAGCACCACCATCTGGCCAATCAGGGAAATTTTTGTAAGCTCAGTAGTGTGTGATGATAAGAACCTATCTGCCAAGTTTCATGATGATGGGTCATAGTTAAGTCAGTTTAAGGGCTGCTGAAATTTGATTGACTGATGGCGGCCATCTTGTTTGAGCTATCACCTTGTCTTTATAGACTTCGTTAGGACCTTTGACCAAGACACAGGATGCAAAATTTGAACTTGATAGGGCAATTGCTTCAGGAGTTATGACCATTTGTTTGCTATAAAGCCACCTATGGACGGATTTACACCAAATTTGGTAGGCTTGACTCTAATGGCGCGTAGATGATGGATCTCAAGTTTGGTGATGATTGGACATTGCATTAAGGAGCTTTAGCTCATTATATCAACAGAGGCCATGCCCACCAAATTCATTGGCTTACTGCGGCCACATCTTTTAACGTAGCAAGTTTCTTTATATAATATTTAAAGAACTTGGTCTGAAGATGATGTGTACCAAATTTTGTGCAAATTGGACAAACCGTCTAAGAGGAGATAGATTTTAAAGGTTTTACAAAAAATTCAAAATGGTGGAAAATCCAATATGGCGCATCATTTTGGTCCCAGAGGCTTTTTTGTTCACCTGGAGCCAGAGAGTCAGTGGAAAAAAGAATTTTGATTCTACCCCAAACGGTTCAAGGGTTGTGAAAACGCCAAAATGCGTTGTGTCTCGCTATAGCGCCACCATTTGGCCAATCGGGGTAATTTTGTTAACCTGAGTAGTGGGTGACAATAGCAACCTATGTACCACATTTGGTAGCTCTAGCATCTATAGTTTTTGCTGTGCAAACACTTTTAGGGCAGAAAAATAATAATAAAAATAAAAATAATAATAAAAATCAGAACAAACACAATAGGGGTCCAGCACTACCTAATAATAAATATAGCCGCAAGCGGCGATTACGGGTTCCAAGCACATCAGCAGACCATTGAATGGGTGATGGCTGCCATTGTTTCTGAGTCATCAATTTGTCCTTGAAGACATTATCAGGACCCTTGACCAAGATGCAGTATACAACATTCTAACTTTATTAGGGAATTGGTTTAGGAGATATGGCCATTTCTTTGCTATAGTGCCACCCATTCATGGATTTACACCAAACTTGATCACCTTAAGCCTATTGTCCTATAGATACCAGTTCTCATGTAACTGTGACAGATAATGTAAATGTTAAATAGGTCATTATTTTGCCATTGTGAAATACCTGTATTATATGCAAGAATGTTTGCCATTAGAACCCAAATGATTTTTGCCATCTCGTGTCAATGAAAGTTGACCTGAGCCTAGATGTCAGGGTCAATGGATGTTGATCTGGGTATAGCTGTCTGTAATGTAGCACCACCATTGGGACAGTTGGAGAAATTTTCATACAGATTGCTATTTGACACATCCAAAACAATCCTGCAAAGTCTCATGATGATAGGTCATAGTTAAGTCAGTATAAGCGCTCCTGAAACTTGATTTGACATTTGACGTTGACACTCACTCTCACACTCACACCTGTGGGCCTAATAGCACGTTAATTGACATTACCTGAATGTGTTTGGACTGTGGTAGAAAACCAGAATACTCAGAGGAAACCCACATGAACACAGGTACAAGGTACAAACTGAACGCAGACGCACCCTGAACTTGAAACCTCCATATTGTTAGGCAGTAGTGCTACCCATTTGCACCACCGTGCTACCCCCCACTACATATATGTCACGCTTAAACATAAGCAGTGCCATAAAATGCAGTGTGCCTTCTTGGGACGTCACAATAAGAAGTGCCAACGCTGTTGTAGGCATGCAATTTTTGGGTATTCGAAAAAATCCAAAATCGTGGGAACAATGGTAGAGAACATATCATATTAGCTGAATATAATACCATGTCCCTGATTAGAAAAGGACCCCCCATTTATCAACACCTTTTTTTGGTAAAAGACTTTTTGAAGATCAAATCTTAATTTTTAAAGAAAATAATTTCATTTGACATGAATTAAAAAAAAAACACTGAATAAAACAAGGTATGCTGATCTTTTCAATGAAATCGTCACATTTAAATAAAAATGAAATGTAATCACATTTTCAAATGAATAAGTTATTTCAATAAAAAAAATAAACTAGTCTACTGGGATTTCCAACGCCACTGAACAATCTCAGATGAATGGCGCCATCTGCTGTTGTTAATGTATAATGACATTAAAAAGTCTAGTCATTTAGTCAAGACAACCCCACTTTCCAGTACTTGAAGTAGAATAGAAAAAACGCTGTCTTTCATTCAGGCCAGTATGGAAAGTCCAGGTGTTTCTTCAACACTATTTAATGTATTAGTTGTGGCAGTAGGGTAAAAGGTGCAGGAGTGCTACAAACCGATTGTATCTTAGCAGCCATGCCATTTGGACATTGACCTATGTGTTCATTACCCAGTAGGACAAGACATGTAATGGTGTAATGATCTACAAGAAATTGGTGGCAATATCTGATTTTCTTTGTGTGGTCTGTGCCTTGTGATGTCCCTTGGAACAATATTTAAAGAACTTGGTCTGAAGATGCTGTGTACCAAATTTCGTGCAAATTGGATTAACCGTCTAGGAGGAGATAGATTTTAAAGGTTTTACAAAAAAATCAAAATGGCGGAAAATCCAATATGGCGCATCATTTTGGTCCCCAGAAGCTTTTTTGTTCACCTGGAGCTAGAGAGTCAGGGGAAAAAAGAATTTTAATTCTACCCCAAACGGTTCAAGAGTTATAGCCCAAAATGCATTGTGTCTCACTATAGCGCCATCTGGCCAATCGGGGTTTTTTTTTTTTTTTTTTTACCTGAGTAGTGGGTGACCATAGCAACCTATCTACCAAATTTGGTAGCTCTAGCGTCTATAGTTTTTGCTATGCAAACACTTTTAGGGCAGAAAAAACAAATAAAAATAATAATAAAAATCAAAAATAAAAACAAACACAATAGGGTTCCAGCACTACGTACTTGGACCCCTAATAATAAAAATCAGAACAAACGCAATAGGAGTCCAGCACTACGTGCTTGGACCCCTAATAAAAATCAGAACAAACACAATAGGGTTCCAGCACTACGTGCTTGGCCCCCTAAAAATACGACATCACTGACTAGGCCTACAAGTATATTAAAATGTTTGGGCTTGGTTAGTTCAAAACTTGTAAGTAAAAAGCAAAAGTTTTTTCACTTTGGATATGAGCGTGGCTCTTTTTTCCTCAGTGCTTTTTTTTAGTTTTAGCAAATGACATGTACTTAGGCTATTATATACGCATAGCATGGTGCAGATTCACGTAACGAATATTACGATTTAATTATTATTAATTTCATTGACATTTGGTTTCACACGTGCTGTTTTGCCGCAGAGCAAGCTAATAATGGACATGATGTTTGGAACAATGTAGAGTAACTTTTAAAATGCAATAAAACTAGTTACAGATTTGTTTATGCCGCCCGACCAGATATGGAAATTAACAAATCAATGAGTCAAAGATTCGAATATTATTGAACTGAACGAAAGGAACCAAATCACTAAAAAGAATCGTTTTGAACACCACTATTTCTCAGAGCCAACGGCTTTCTAAACCGAAGATCCCAGAATGCCTGGATGAGATGGTGGTATCTGATTTTTCAGGACGTTCCCCCCGCCTTGCTCTATGGGATATGTCTTTCGAAAAGAGGACTACAAACCGAACTACAGGTCAAAGGCTGTTTATCAATTCCAAGAACACAAGAATGTACTTGTGTTCTTGAGAAGAACGTTCTTGCCAAGCGTCCTTGCCGAGAATGGTCTTCCATAATCGTGAGGACTGAGAACGCACATATCAGAGATTGAGATGCTGTGTGTACTTGTGTACTTGTTATTGCGCAATACCCTGGGCTCAGCTCATTTAAGCAGTGATATGACAACACTAGCATTATCAGCGCAACATTTGATAAACTTTTGTTTTATTGTGTTTGTGTATTACATTTGTGTTTTGCCATAGTATAGGCTCCTACGTTGTTCATATAATAAAGTTAAAGACAAACTCAAAACTCGTGTTTGTCATTTCACTCATGTGGTAGGATGAGTACTAAAATGTTTTTTAACATCAGAAGTGTTATGATGCCCCTGCCCTAAGCCAAACAGTTGCATGAATTGCCTTTAAAATTAACAAAGTACCTTGCTAGCTAAGTGGGTGATTGACCAGGGGTGGGGTTGGCTGTATAAGGATGAAAAGTAACTTAAAGTTACTTTTAAGTACCGTTTTAAATTTTAAGTACAGTTTTGAGGTACTTGTACTTGGCATGAGCATTTCCAATTTTGTCTTTGTATTTTTATTCCGCTACATTTCAAAGCAAATATTCTACTTTTTATTCCACTACATTAATCTATAACATCTGCAAGTACTAGTAACTTTTAGTAAAGGTTTTTACACGCAACACATGCAGGCAGTTCATACAAATGATGTATTTTTAACTCGCAGTCAGCCAATCTAAAGACGAAGCCATCACAGTAACTATAACCAGCCCACAAATCCTTTCAGCTCCCCTTAGAGATTAATGCATCAAAAAATGGAATACCTCTTTGTACTAAATTGAGAGGACATGATATTAAAGTTTTACTTTTCTTATTTCAAGTAAACGGTACCTGTAAATCAGCGTCTGAAAAAAAATCTCCTCAGCAGTCCCTGAATAAAATATTTATGTGAAGATGACTGGTAGAAGGCTGTATGGAGACTAAACTATATATATTCATATGCTCGATATGACATTTGAAAAGTGCGATGGACTATCAAGCTAAAAAACCGTCCCTCAAGTTACGTTTTCTGTAGCCCATGCTAACTTAGCTAACGTTAACTACCATCTCCACTGAACTGAATAACCCTCGCTAACCGATGCCTACTCCCCATGAAAGTCGGAGCAAACTTACAAATTAGCCGTTTCTTGTATAAAATAAGCAAATATTCTGCAACTATACTGCCCATTTCCGTCACAATTTTTTCAGAGCCTGATTTACCGGTACCGTTTACTTGAAATAAGAAAAGTAAAAACTTACAGTTGAGCAGTCTCACGCTCGCCTCTCCTTCCATCATTCTTGCAATGACTTCTGGGATATGAGATGCGTTCTCGCTGTCCAAGTCACCAACCGATGCATCCTCGATAAAAGGGGCGGATCAAGAACACATCCGGGCATTTTAAGCGTTCTTTGTTACTTGCGTTCTTCGTATTGGAACCGTACTTGGGCCATGACAGATGACGTCAAACGAGTTCACGAGAACGCAAGAACGGACAAAAACGCGGATTGATAAACAGGCAAGGATATGAAGCGCCTCACGCTCTCGCGAGGTTTCAATTTGTCCTGATCATTCATTTAAGATGGCGGATGAGAATTAACATGCAGCCTCAGGTATGTGATTAGGTTTCCTCCTTTGTCGACAGCCTTTGCCTTTGAGTGAGAGGCAGAGCGAACATGAGCGCGAGGAGTCTTTGGGGTCCGGAAGCATGGGGCTGAAGCTCCTGTGTAAGCCAGAGTAGCAGGGATAAACGCCGTTAGCTAGGAGTGGGGCACCCGCTGTTGTGAACCGCCATTTTCAATTTTTAATCTGACTGAACTACGTCAGAATTGTAGGGATACAGGTTCATTACATCCATTCTAGCTACCAGATGTCCACCTTCATACGTATTCGGCTACACAGGTACAGGTTGATGTGTGGTTGTCGCTATAAAGCTTGGTAGTCAAATTCTGAAGTGAATGGAAAACGTGGCCAGCTAAAAGAACCAGAAACAAAGTGAGACTGCAGTTTGAAAGGTTTGCTGGCTGGCTAGCTAGCGTTCACCTCGCTGAGGAAATTTGACAGGTAGGCTACTTGGGTAGATAGCTGTCTGTGCTGACAGAATCGTTACGGAGACGGCTAATGCAGAAAAAAGAAGCACGTACGCAATAAAATTAGTTAGCCTTAGCTAACTAATGAAATAAAATCAGTTGATTTGCTTTTTAAGCAGTTTGCCTGGTCGCTGTTTAGTTGGCTACCGATGGCTAAGTATTGAACATGAGACGGATGACAAGCCAATGTAGCTAGTTTCGCTAGTTATCAATACGTATTGGACCATGCCGATCATACAGCAAGAAAGGGGAATCTGGTTTCTAGAATATATTTCAGTATGCTTGTAACTAAAAGTTCTGCTGGAATAAAGTGTTATTTTGTGCAACAACTTTGATTGTGCTGTATTTTTCATTCTATTATATTTTTGTTAACGTTTTGTCATTACACATTACAGCTTTAATAAAAGTAAGATTAAATATAATGGATAATGACTGTGTCAATTATATAAAAAATGCATATTGCAATATTGCGGGCGAAGCTATTCAAAAAACGTGTCATAGAGTATATAAATGTTTTCAAATACATTTACATTTATTCATTTAGCAGATGCTTTTATCCAAAGCCACATACAAAAGTGCAAATAGTGGGCAAACAACAGGCACAAGGGCAAGATGTGTACAGGTCATACAATGCAGATAGTGCTGAAGCTGAGCACAAGGTCAGTGTAGCGAGACAGAACTAATCTGATCTGAGGTTACATATATCAAATACAGTCACTGGGACAATAAAGTGCTGCTATACTACCTAGGCAAAAACATGCTACAAATACAATGTAAGAGATAGTGCTACAAGTACGAGCCAAGAATCTTAGATTTACAAGATCAAATGGTAAGGGTGTCAGTCCAGGTATAGTCTGAAGAGGTGTGTCTTCAGGCCATGTCTGAATGGTTGGAGTGAAGGAGTTGTTCTCAGGGGGGTGGGGAGTTCATTCCACCCCTGGGAGGCGATGATGGAAAAACGACGATGAGCGTGGGCCTTTCATTCTGTTGGTAGGAGGAGCGGGTGTGTAGGGTAGGATGAGGTCCTGGAGATAGGTCGGGGCGGACTTTTTTGCAGCAGAAAAGGTGAGGGTCAGGGTTTTGAAGCGGATCCTGCTGCAACCGGGAGCCAGTGGAGGGATCTCAGTAAAGGGGTGATGCGGGAGAACTTTGGGAGGTTGTAGATCAGCCTAGCAGCTGCGTTTTGGATGAGCTGCAGCAGCTGAATGGTGCAGGCTGGGAGGCCTGCAAGGAGGGTATTGCAGATAATTCAGATATCATAAAGAGAATTGTTTAATGAAATGTAATGATAAATTATTAAGTGATCAATATTTTTTTTAACAAGCAAAATGAAAAGGCTCTTTGAAGTCATACAAAGATGACCTGAAAAGGTGAAGAAAGCATCATATTGCAGTCTCTGAGTGTGTTCACACAGCTGTTTGTGGTCAGACACAGACTTGGAAATTCAAAGATTAAGCTGAGGCATGTGTGCACTCTTAGAAGAGGGATAGAAAGTGCTCAAAGTCTCCCAAAGTTAATTTGTTACAATAGTCTTGTAGTGAATTTTGCAGTGTTTACTAAGATGTAATTCTAACGAATTTTTGGCTCCTGTATGTGACACATCAAATATTGCAGTCAGGAAATAATTCTACAAATACCAATCCAGGGGTCAGTTTATTGAAATATGCTACTCCATATATTTTTAACTCTTACTGGACATCTCTGTCCAGTATCAAAATATACCAAACTTCATGTGTTTATAGTCAACTAACTATATTTTCAGGTAGTATTTCAACATGATTTGTCACAAAAGAATCTAGTTTTATGCAGGTTTATGGAAACATCCCTCAGATGTGAGCTGGCTAGAACTCTGTTACCAAGCACTAATCAGTTTTTTTTTTGCCTGAAAGATAGATTAGAACAATTACTTGTCACTATTTCATGACAACACGAACAAATTCCTTAGATGCATATGTAGCATGATGGCCATTTTTGCAGTGGGATTGTGACAGTATTACTGTGAGACCTTGCCCTTTGGACAGTCAAATGCCTATAATTCTGATACTTGCACTTGATGACACTTGGCAGTTGATGAGGACAACAAGCTAACTAACTAAACTCATTAGATGAGATTTAACTAGATACTTGGCTAGCTATCTGGTTTGCTTACAAGTTCACACATGAAAGGAACAACAGTGGTAACTTTAGCAAGCTGGGGCATTAGGGCTAATTCAGTATTCTTCTTATTCTTCCTACTTTGCAGTGGCTGTCATCATGAAGAATACAGAATATCATGAAGAATAAAGTTATATTTATGTTTACATTTAGTCACTTAGCAGACGGTCCTAACCAGACCACCTTACAAAGCAACGATACAAATGTTCACCATAAAGTTACAAGAACAGTGGTACATACAGAGCACAGCAGGCCACATCTGTACAGGTCCATCCCAGTACTGTAATGGTGTAGACTGGGACGTCTTAGCAGTTTTAGAGACACTGCGCATACTGGGATCAGGGCAGGGCCTGTCAGTGCTGTTCAGACATATATTGTAAGTGCTCTGTGATGATGCATCTGGAAGGCCTTGGCTCCTGTATATCACATGAGTGGATTGGCCATCAACCTGTTGTAACTCTTTGTATCCACCCTAAAAACCCTTCAGTGTCATTCTGGATTCAGCCTGACTGCAGTCATTTCAGAAAAACTTTACATATTGTGTGTGTGTGTTTGTTTGTAGAGCTGTGTGTATAGTATGAATGAAAGGCTGCTGCACTGATTGCTGTTACTTGATTTGCTGCAAGTTTTGAGACATACAGTGCCATGCAAAAGTATTCAGACCCTTGACCATTTCTCTCATTGTACTGAATTACAAATGATACATTGAAATTTCATTCTGTGTGATATTTGAAAACACTGAAACTCAAAATTAATTATTTAAGGTGACAGTGGTTTTATGTTTGTAAATATTTTTGAGAAAATTAAAAACTGAAACGTGCATAGCATGCACAGCATCCCTACCATGAAGCATGAGGCACCATCGTGCTGTGGGGATGCTTCTCTTCAGCAGGGCCTGGAAGGCTTGTGGAGGTAATGGGAAAAACGAATGCTACAAAGTACAGGGAAGTCCTGTAGAAAAGCCTGCTGCAATCTGCAAGAGAGCTGTGACTGGGGAGAAGATTCAACTACCAGCAGGACAATGACCCCAAACCTACAGCCAGAGCCACATAAAAATGGCTCAGAATCAAAAAGGTCAATGTCCTGGAGTGACCAAGTCAGAGCCCGGACTTCAATTCAGTTAAGAATCTGTGGCAGGACTTGAAAATTCATGTTTGCTCTCAGTTCCTGTCCAACTTGCCTATAATAAATATTTACCCAAGAGGGGAATGTTTATACAATCATTTTCTGTTTTACATTTGTAGTTAATTTAGAACATAGTTTTTGTGTTGAACAGTGGCAAAAATCCATATTGATCCCATGTTGTGAAACAATAAAATATCAAATAATCCGGGTGGGGTGGGAGGGGGTGTATATTTTATATAGCCTCTGTACCTAACTCATACACCACTGACTCTGTGATTAAAGGCGTTTTAGTGGTATGGTAGTCTAATTACTGAAACCTCTGGGCTTTATAAGAGTGGCAATTTTGAGCTTTTTTTTCTACTACTGTAATATAATATGTAAAAGGAAACAGCTTGTCAAACAGCTTGTCCCAATGTCAGTGGCATAAATTTAAAATAAAAAAAGCAGTTTTGCCATTTTCTGATTCTAGCTGAGAGGCTAACAAAGAATACATGCATCGTACACTGATAGGGGCGTGCCCTTAATATATCTAATGTTAGCGTCTTTATCCAACTATTGTCATTAACATTTAAGCCTTAATTTAGCAAGCAAGAGTTTCTTCACCTAGCTGTTGTCATCACTTTTAAAGCCTTAATTTATCAAATGTTAGCTTCTTTACCTAGCTGTTGTCATTTTTAAGATTTAATTTTAGTTGAATCTTTACCTTATGTATGCATTTTTCTAGGTTTTCTTCCTTCCTTCCTTTCTTTTATCCTTCCAATCTCTTTATCATCTTGTTTTTACTTCATTGTTTTCTTATCAGATTTTTGGCTGTCTTATTTGCAATGTACACAGTGAAATTTCACCTTTAAACAGTACTCTTCCTGTTTAAATGTTAAGCAACGTTACTCTTACAACAACCTTGCTTCACTTTTACTCCACAACATTACTCTTTCTCTGTAACAACATTTTTATGTTAATTAGGAGCTTTGATTTTAATGCCAATTTCTTTCTAACATCCCTGTCCATGGACAGCGTAAAATCCTGGCCGGTAAATTTAAATGTAAATATCTAGTATCCCTACAGCTCAGATTCCATGGACAGAGCAGTGCTGGATGCCAAAACCTTGCATGATTGTGTGGCAGCTAAACCCCATCTCCTACAATTCCTCCTTAATTACCCCAGTCTTCACTGCAGGTGAGAGAGGTGCGATTGCAGGTGAGAAAGGAGAGGAGAGAGTGCAGGTGAGAGAGGAGGCTGCTGGAGCTTCTAGTTCTCCAAGAAAATCTCTTTCACAAGTCAAAGATGAAGGGATTTTTCTCTTTTTTCTGCAAAATAAGGCTTTTTCATGAGGATGTTTCTACAAGGTATTTCGGCTAGTTTCCCAAACTTGCCAGATACTTCTGAAAAAATATATAGTTTTACATGAGTTGCTGTCCAAGCTGTGAAACTGTCACTGACAGAGATAAAATTAGAGATTATTATTATCCTGCTATTATCAATCTATTGTAAATGAAATGAGTTCAAGTTCAAGCGTGAAATATGCTGATACATAAATGTTGATTTTCTTCTCTCCATAGGGCTCAGGTCAGAGACAGACCACTCTGCTGAGCAGGAGAGAATTTGGCTGGTAATGGAACTGTATTTAATACTTGCATAGAAAATATTCTGTGGATTTTATGCATTTACAACTTTGTGTAATTCACTCTTGTCCTTAAGATCAAAATATAACTATCTGGATGGATCCTTAGACTCCCCCGGGTCCTCCTGTTGAAAGGAGCTACCTCTCTAATTGTTGTCAAGCTAGCTGATTCTATTACCTGTAGTAATAGACACCCTGGCGCTTCTTCCTGGCGCTCTGAGGACTGAGGAGACTGTTTGCCCAGCTTGGTCCAGCGTCATGCAGAAAGGCATGAGAGCTGTGTGAGGGGGTGGGGGTGTGGTCTGCCCTGCGTGCTGTGGAATGAGGTAGTAGTTTGTATAGTTTTAGCATCACACCAGATCTGGGCGATAGCTATACAGCCTACTGTCTTTCCCACGGCAAACGCATGACGACGGGAATGCTGACTGGTGTGATTCCTCAATCAGTCACTAATAAGCAGAGAGTGTGTGATGTACACAGTGATGATTGATTTAAGGTGTCACTGATGAACTGTGTTTGTGTGTGTGTGTGCGCGTGTCTGTGTGTGTGTGTGTGTGTGTGTGTGTGTGTGTGTGTGTGTGTGTGAGAGAGAGAGAGATACACAGTAGAGAGGATTGATTAAAGATACCTGACTGTGCTGGGGTGAGGTAGGAAGTTGTGTTGTTGTTGGGGATTAAGATAGTGCTCCCCCTGCTGAAGATAACTATACAACTTACTGCCTTCCACAGTGTGGCCTCTCACACCACTGAAGAATACTTCACTGGTGAATAGCTACCTGAGCATGTTATGAGGACATTTTGATTATCATGTTGTTCATGCTTTCAGGATCAGTGGTAGTGACTATGTTATAGCTAAAGTAAAAGGGTATTTCAGGGTTATGCCTTAGCTACTGTTACAACAACAGTCCTCTATTCTTATAACAATGTTACTCTGGTTGTATAATGTTCCTCCAGTTGTATAACAGCACTCCTCTGTGCTTATAGCAACGCTCCTCTGCTCTTATAACCATGCTCTTCTGTTTAAATAACGCTCCTTTGGGCTTATAACATTTGTCTGCACTTATAACAACCCTCGTTCGCACTTATAACAATGTTCCTTTGCTTGGACAACATTCTTCTGCTGGTATAACAACACTCCTCTGCCCTTATAGCAACGCTACTCCTATAACAATGCTATTCTGCTTGAATAATGCTCCTCTGTGCTTATAACAACACCCCTCTACTCTTATAACAATGCTCTTCTGCACGAATAACAATGCTCCTCTGTTGTTACAACAGCGGTCCTCTGTACTGAATGCTCCTCTGCTTGTATAACACTCCTCTGCTCTTGTAATGTTTCTCTGCTCGTGTAACACTTCTCTACATTTTTGATGCAGTGCAGCCTTCTCCATCCACTATGCAGTGAGGACTGATGATTTACAATGTGCATGAGCACACAATAGATCGGAGTGATGGGAAAGTGAGGTGGTTTCAGAGTACTAAAACATGGAGCTTAGTAAAAATCTCAACCACAGGTTCTGCCTATACTCCAGTACTCTCACACACAGGTTCTGCCTGCACTCCAACACTCTCACACACAGGTTCTGCCTGCAACCCAACACTCTCACACAAAGGTTCTAGTTGCACTCTGCACTTACCATGTGTTTTGTTAATTAAAAAGGTAAAAATCTTGCACATCAGCTCTGCCTGCACTTCAGCACTCTCACACACAGGTTCTGCCTGCACTCTGCACTTACCATGTGCTTTGCTAATTAAAAAGGAAAGAACTAAAAACTAAAATCTATTGCCGCCCTCTCCTTGGATAAACGATCATTTGTTAGAATATAAATAGATAAATTTGCACTGTGTGTGTGTGTGTGTGTGTGTGTGTGTGTGTGAATGCGTGTTTGTTATGTTAATGACAATAGCGACTTCTCAGTGACTTGATTGTGTGTTGTTGGTTTGTGGAGGAGTGAAGTTAGATCAGTGCAGTATGGATTATTGTGCACATTGGTTATTTAGAGGTTCATTGAATACTGCTGTTAGTACATTAAATTCTGGTTTTTCCCCTCTGTCCCACTTTTTCATCTTCCCATCTCACCTAATCAGCTTCAATCAGTCCGGAGAGAGACTAGCGAGCTCAGAACATTTAGTGTGGACAGGTCTGAGTTGGAAGGGTCGCCCATGGATACCAGCAACACCGTCCCATCCTGCCTGATCAGCCTCTTTCAGTACAGAGAGAGTGGTGAGCTCAGAATATTCAGTTTGAGCGTGTCTCAGTTGGAGGGGTCAGTAGCCCCAATTTTGTCACTCCCACCTGGCCTCACCTCACAGACTGTCAGATTGATGAAATCAAACACCTGTAAGGAATCCAAGGCCAGTGTAGAGTCATTTTCCTGTAGTGGCAACATCACAATTGATTTTTTAGGTAGGAGGGGGCTTTGGGACTTACCCTGGGGTAAAGGAATGGCTGTAAATTGAATAAATAAAATAACATAAAAGGAGTTATCATGGTTTTAACGTCACTTCAGAGATCAGAGTGAACTCAATTTCTCATGCATGTTTGCTTGAAAAATCATCCATGATATTTTGAAGCATCCCAATCACTCAGAAATGTTTCATATTACTGTGTCATTTCTAAAATGGTTAGGATACAGTCAATGAAAGAATTCCCTTAGTTACGATTAAGAATAGGCCTCCTGAGCCTTCCAAGTAGCTCAGTGGTTAAGGTGTTCATTTTGAGTGCAAGCTGAGCCTGGGCCTGATTTAGGCAATGTCATCTGCTGATGATGCAGGAGCCCACAGTGGTGGAACAAATTAGCCGCATTCTAGTAGGGATAGATGTGGATGTGTCTGAAGGGAGTGCTGGTCTTCCCACTCTTAGGCACCCTGTGATTAGTCAGGCACTTGTGGTTGCTGAGATGATGTCAGCAAGGTTATAGCTTACTATTGTGTGTGGGGCAACTTGCAGAGTTAAAAATAGTTGTGTTGATATGTGATTGTATTGGAGCAGTGCATTCACCATGCCCCACACTCCTGCATGAGTACAGTGGTTGTCACAGTGAGAAATAACAATATCTTACCGCAGAAAAAGAGCAGGCCTCCATTCAAACCAAACTCCCAACAGCTTTATTAATCCTTTACTAAATCTGTCACATGCATGTGTGTATGAGCTCTTTAGTAATCCTTTAGTAAGTTTTTTTCATGAATTTGTGGAACTTATGTTCCAGAATGTCATTAGCTTAAAAACGTGAGGTATGGTTTCAATGTTCATGTGAGCACTTCAGCCTGAGCTGCTCAGTTTATCCCTGTCTGTCTGTGTGGGTGTGCCCAGTTTTTGTTTTTGTTTACAGGTCCATGTGTTTTCTTGTCTCATCTGCCTCCCCGCCTCCTGTTACCCTGCCATGCCCACCACCTGAGGCTCGTTTCTGCGCACCTGTGTCTCTTCCCCTCATCATCTGCCTGCCTACAAATACCCTGCTGTTTTCTTTGTTCTTTGCTAGATTGTCTCAGTGCCTTACCTGTTTCATTCTTGCCTGTGTTAAAGCCTGTTCTATACCTGCTTGTTGCTGGATTGCCCTTTTGCCTACTGCCCTGGATATTTGCTTACCTGTTTGCCTGACTATTGTTTGCCCATATCGACCCTGATTCCTGCCTGCCGTTTGCCTGTCCTGATTGCCTGTCTGTTCTTGGTAACAAACTCTGCCAGTAATCAAGATTCTGACTTTTGCCTGCTGTTTTGGATATTACCTGTTTTCGACTGGATTTTTGGCTACTGACTCGGTCTGTTCTCTGATGTTGATTAAAATTGTGATTATTTTTATTTGTTTAAATTTTTTGGACTTGTCATTAAAGAATATCCGTTTTTGTACCTCCTGTGTTGTCTGTGCCTGGGTCCTTTCCTCACAAACCCTGACAGTTCATAAATCAAACAATTACAGCTCTGCAACACTGGGGAAAAATTAACTTTCTCCTGTCCCACATGCGCTGTACTGTCTCATTGTATAGCCAGTAGCATGATTTCTTTATGTTAATGTATTAGGTAAATGTTTGAGTGTTTGGATCCTTTTTCATTGGATACTTTATTAATAACAGCTCATTCAGTCAGCTTCAACTGGAATGGCTGGAGTGTGATTATCTGTAAGTTTATATGTGAGGAATCTGCATGTGAAGGCCAGCTATCCACACATCAACTATTGTTTCATTTTACTGTTGAGGGAGGATAGCTGTCTTTAAAGCTGAATGGAGCAGTTTTATAGTAGATTTTACGGTCTTGCAATAATTTTTCAATGTAACATGTAACTAATTCCTTCTCATCATGAACTTTGTGTCAATAGGTTATGTGATTTTGGCACCACGCAATCATTTTTTAGTAATTTTGGTTCATTAAAAATGAAATATAAACCATTTAGTATAGAGTCACAAAGCCTTGTTAATCAACTGTTCATATACTAATATATGATAATATAAGACTTCACTAGCACAACTCACTAGTTGTGGGCTTGTAGTGATTCACTTCTCAGTTTGAAGTGTGAAACTACTCACACTACCCAAGGGGCAGAAGAGGGAGTTACTAATCACACTAGCCAAAGGGCAGGCGAGGGAGGCACCAATCTCACTAGCCGAGGGGCAGGCGAGGGAGATACCAATCACACTACCCGAGGGGCAGGTGAGGGAGGCACAAATCATACTAGCCAAGGGGCAGGTGAGGGAGCATATTTGTTTGGTTGTTGAGCAGCAGGCTATCTGGTGCTGCCAAAACTGTAGTTTGGCAACAAATGTTTTCTAACGAAAGTCACGGACTGATCAAACAAATCTCTTCATACAAGAGTCACCGAATGATCGAACAAATCACTGTCTATAGGCTGATTGAACCCAAAAAGAGATTTTACATGTGTGCTGGAAGCCAAATACAAGGATCATCAAAGAGAAATTGGCTACAAGCCACACGATGAAGGCAAGGCGTCCTGCCCCTCTCCCTAGACAGAAGGACAGGTAAGCATCTGGTCATCTGACACTCTCAGTGGAACCTGCTTTCACTAGCTTGGATGAGAGTGATCTTTTAAGATATAATAATCCAATTTGATCCCTCCCAATTAATCCAAGGTCCAGTCAGATTAACCCAGTCATCCCAAACCCAGACAGATTTAATATTCAGCAACAAGCCAGAAACAATAACCAAATCATGTAACTTCATCACTTTGCTTGCTAGATCATAATCTAACACTGGGAGTGAGGAAATTGACAAAACAGAGATTCTTACACCAGCAAGAAAGTAAACATTTTTCAAACATTGTACTCAAGAACCTCATCAATGAATGTGAGGATAAACTAAGACAGTCCAACTGGAATGAGATCTTGTCTACTGAGATCTTGAGGGTGCATCCAACATGTGCTTCATGACCAAAATCATAAAGGTTAAAAATGAATTCAGCAAAAAGGTTGAACATTCTAGAAAGAAACAGGATTTACCCTGGATTAATGAGCACCTGTGGAATTTAATGAAACAGAGGGACTATGCATTAAAAACTGCACTTAGGTCAGGGCTAAGGTATGATATAAGAACATTTTAGCCACTACAAAACAAACTGGTAAGTGAACTAAGAACTAAGTTCTTTATTGATATGATAAATGAGGCTAAAGGCAACAGGGTTCTAAAGAAAGACAACAAGATTGTAGATGAAAGTTTTGAATTGCAGGTCCAAGAAAACGTAACACAAGATAAAGACCAAATTGCTGTTGTGTTTAATAACTTTTTAAAGATTCCATTCAGGATTTGGTTTACATTTTTGGTGTAAGACCTAAGGAAACTGCATCAATTATAATCCTGTTTTTAAAGTCACAGAAGTGTCAGAATCTTCTATAATAAAAAATCTTCAGCCATTTTAAAAACTCTAAGGCCAAAGATGTTTTTGAGTGTGACTCTGTCTTTGTAAAGAAGTACAAAACCATCCTCTGTCCCCTCATCACCCACCTAGTTAACCTGTCAGTCAAAGTCAAATTTTCCCTCTATTTGGAAGTCAGCAGTCATAATGTCCACTTTCAGGTCTGGTGACTCCACTAATATAGCTAACTATAGACCTATCACTATTCTTCCAATCATTTTCAAGACAGCTGAAAGGGTAGACTGCCATCAGTTAATTTCACATCTGAATATAGGGCACTTTCCTCTCCATCCTACACAGTTTGCATTTCATAAACACCATTCTACTGACATGGCTAACTGCTTTTTCATTGAACAAATTAAATTTAGTCTTGACAAGGATGGTCTTGTTGGTGCAGTATTTCTGGATTTTGAAAAAGCTTTTGAAACTTTAAACCATAATATTTTCTTATCAAAACTGTCAAATTTCAACTTTTCTGTTAATGCATTTATATGGATGGAGCCATACTTAATTATGAGGAGGCAGTACACAAGAATCAATGACAAGTGGTCATCTTTTGCTGACTGTTCTATTGGTGTACCACAGGGTTCACTTCTGGGGCCTGTTTTATTTGCTTTATATATTAATGATTTTCCTTGAGCTTAAACCCATGCTAAGACTAAACAAGCTGCTTTGAAACTTGCCACAATTTTGAACAAAGTAGCAGAATGGCTTTCTTACTCCTGTATGACCCTCAATGCGAGTGTAGCCCCCACCCTGTGGTCAGGAGGCTAGACCCACAAGCAGACTTTGTACAACTACCCCACTCCCAAATTAAAAGGGTGGGAGACCCTTTTAGGATGTAGTGCTAGGCCACAGTAGGCTACACAGGTAGGTGCCCAAATAAATGAACAAAGGCAAGACAAAAGAACAGAAATATAATATATCTTTATTTGCCAAAATAAGCGAGCCAAGGTTTCTCTTTTCCTTTATTAAGACCACACAAAAGTACTAATGTGCATCAGTCTAAGAGTAGAGGCAATTTGTCACATTCCGATGTAGTGAAATATGTGTTTTTTTTTTGTTGTTTTTTTTTAAATTTATGAACTGTGTGCGGCAATACATGTGCTATGGGGGGGTTACTTACTTTTGCCGGTGGTAACGAGGCAGGAACTCCTTGTTTGGCAATAGAAAATGGTGGACTGGTGCATAATTGGAGATCTGTGGCGATTGGAGGGAAGATCCTTTTTATACAGCGTAGCCGAGGCAAGGGGCGACTACGCTTCCCAGCTGCCCCGAGGGTTGGTGATTGTCATCGAGACCACGCCGTAGAGCTGCAGGGGAAGAGACAGTGCTGCAGAGTTGGAGATGCGTGGTTACACGGCGGTGTAGCACAGCCAGTCACAACCAATGAGGGAAGTGGTGGCTGTTGAAGGCAGATGCATGCGTTTGCGTCTTTGGAAGTAATAATATTAAAGTCTGCCAATCTAATAACTAAATCTGACTCCACTTCATGCCAACCTTTGTTTCGTCCCTCACTTCTCAATTCTAATTAGCAACCCAGGAATTCTCAGTTCGCTTTGGCTTGTAGGTGATCAGGCTACGTAGACCACGACGTAGGATACCGTCCCAGCACATTTAATATAACTTGCTGCCCTGTTATATTCTTCTCGCAGAATATAAGTTAGGTGGCCCACCTAGGGACTGCAGACTTGTCAGAATAGTGCAATACTTAAGACTGACTATGAGCGTAAGTATCAGTGGGTTTCGAGCGGTACGGCAAGAACATACGGAAAAACCTTGAATCCTGCTACGTGCGTCGTTAGAAATGGCCAAATGAAAATCACAAAGTTTAAGGCCAATATCTTTATTATTCTGAATTGTCCAAATTAAAAGTATCCCAATCAAGTGAAGTTGCAAGATTACAACAGGCAGTATGGTAGAGTGCAAATGATGGCAAAGATACACAGCCTACCTATGCAGAGTCACGCGGCTATACGCTATGGTGTGCAGGAGTCTGTGCTGACGGTGCTCCATGACTATGCGCTTGGTGCGCAGGAGTCTGTGCGGATGGTGTTCCCTATATGGAGTCACATGGCTATACGCTTAATGCGCAGGAGTCTGTGCTGACGGGGCTCCATGGCTATGCACTTAATGCGCAGGAGTCCGTGCTGACGGGGCTCCCTGAGTGCAGAAATCTTTCCCTTCATATATCCAAACCTTAAGGAGTTGGTCAGCACATGAGGTGGGGTCATGGACAGGACCCCGATAGGTTTTGTCCTTATCTGGCTATTGATTGGTGCCAGTGTTTATTCTTGTCCTGTTATTTGGGGCATGTGCATTGGTGTTCATTCTTTTAAGAAAATTTTCAGAATAAGGGTTAGGAGACTCCCTACTGTTGTAGGACTATCACCCCTTTGCTACTTGCATTGTATGGATCAGAATGAGTCCAAATGTGTACCTTGAACCGAACAGAATATACAGAGATAATAGTTGATAGCTACAGGTTGGGGTTTCACCACTAGCCTGGAGGAAGGGTCCCTGAGGGATTTGGGATCATCAAGATCCCGTGCCCTCTGAGTCTCCCCTCCCCCCCGTGACCCATCATGTCGTACAGTTCCTTGGTGTGGAGGAGCGGGAACACATTCCTCAGCCAGGTGGTTGTCATTTATGGCCCAAGAATGCTTGCTTGAGCTACAGTCCCTTATTCGGGGTGCCACAGTCCGTACGTTGTCAGGCGTCTCCCTTTCCCACCTTACAGTGGCAAAAAGGAAAGTACTTAATACCAACCTATCCAGTATGAATGAGCCAGCGTTCGGCCTCCCAGTGTGTTGAGGGCTGTTCTTCCGTCTTGCCAGAGTTGGGGAGGTCCGCGGTCCCGGCTGGAGAAGAAGGGGAAGAACGGCGTTGGAAGGGGCGAGCTGACTGCTGTTACACTGGCAACCAGACTGATCTTGCGACTGTGGCCAGGTCGCTCGAGGAACTTTGGTTGCAGCGTTTGTACAGATTTATTTATTATTTTTTTCTCTTTGGTTGGCGTGGGGAAAGCTGCTGACCACGGTGTTTATTTTTCTTTTTATTTTCATTTTGTTTGTTGAGTTGGACGGTGTGCATGCTGTTGGGGGCGGGCCTGGGCTAGACTGCGGGTAAGCAACTCTCCCCTTTTTTCACCAAAAGAATTGCGTACGGGCTTAGTAGTTCACAAGGTGTTTGTGTGACCCGAAAAGATTGCTGGTAACTGAAAGTGTATGTGTATTACCTTCATCTTGATTATCTGAACTTGCGGCAGCTTTGAGTGTGTTGCTATCTAAAGTCTGCAGCGCAGTTTAAAGCATGCTACGCTATACGAGATGCTGTACTGTTCAAAGTGAGCCGTGGTACTTTTGCTGTGTTGAAGTGTACTGCGCTACTTGAAGTGTGTGTTACTCCAAGTGTACTGAGTTATCTGAAGTGTGCTGTGCTATGTAGAGTGTAGGGGGGTGGTTATTGTTAACCTGGCTCGCATTGTATAGTACTACTCAAACTTATTTCTTGATTATTGCTTTCCTTTTTTTTCCCTTTCTTGCGCTGTTTTCTGTGGTACCAATTGTTTGTGTCACTCAGATTTTGTGGTATATGGGAGCGGGGCGCCTACAGCCGGTCCAGTATTGCTGCCGTGGTGTGCAGTGTGAACAATCTACCTGCCTTACCTTGTGTGTACGCCTTGTGACCTGTGTGTTAATAAAGATTTGTAGAACTTGCCTCAGCCTGGTCTTTGTGCCTCCGAGGGGTCCGAACCTGTACAAACAGAAAAAGGAGACAAAAACAAGGGTCATTGGCGGTAGGGAGGTTGCTTGGCACGACAGATTCACTTCAGTTCAATGGCTGAAATGGAAAGGCACTCACAAGAGGCTCATGCAGCACATTCCATTTACAAGGCAGGCAGTGTTAACAGCACAATGCACTTTGGAATAATTAAAACAAACTAAGGTTCCCTAGCAGGGTGCCACAATTTAAAGAGACTAAATAGAAGGTCACAATTGCAAGAAACTACATTCCCCCAATAGAGCATCACAATTTAGAGACTAAATATGTTAGCTAAAAAAACACAATTTAAAGAGACTAAGTGGCTATTGAAGGGATCCCTATTGAAACTAGGATTCCACAATCCTCAATCTCAAGGGAGAGCAGGCTGTGCACCAAAATAAATACTGGAGGCTGGAACCCCACCACACAATACAAGGATGGTTTTCGTACCAGGCCAAATTAAGTGTGCTCACATGCAGGAGAATCACATTCACTACATACAAATTGCTAAAGATTGGACAAAACCATTTAAAACCCAGTGGGAAATATCACTCTCACGCATTAAGGGTACAATCACCTTGAATTGTTCCCATTGGTGCACAATGCCCTAAAGCCTTCAAGATAGGAGGAACGAGGGACCCTTTACATAAATAGAGTGATCCTCAATTATCTTACACCTTCATAAGAGACAACGCTAGAAATTAAGACTAAAACCTGGGGAAAAACAGTGGCTGAATATCACTAGTCAGCTCTGATTCTCTGTTCCTCGTAGTAGTGGTTTCACGTCAGTTCCCAGCAATGCAGCGCATGGCAAATTTCAATGCATAACTTTTCCTCCCAATAAGCTGGTATCACAAGCGGCTATAAACAGATCCCAGCAGCCGCTATAGCGGAAATGCGCCGCCAGACTTCCCAGCTCCTCAGTGATGATAGGTCTGCTCCGTGCAAACTTTTCCTGCCGGGTGTCTTATGATAGGTCCACTCAAGACAAACTTTTCCAGGCAGCTGACAGCAATGTAGTAGATAGTCTCTGCCAAACTTCAAACAAAACTACTCTTATGCCGCATGCCGTATGGTATGTCCACCAAACGCTACTTAAGAGGTCTCGCAAGAACTGGAGTGTTTCTGAGGTTTTAGGTGTCGCACTTAAAATAGCCGCAAGCTAATTACCACCATCCTCTGGGTCCTAACACCCTACCTGTTACACAAGCAAAACTGTATGTGTTTCTGTATTAAGAACAATCACACGCAACTACAAGATATACTGGATAATGGAGAGGTTACAGATGTTGTCCAGTACTTCAGATATCTGGGTATAATAATTGACTCCAACTTGTCCTTTAAGAAACAGTTTTATAGCAATGTCAAAGTGAATTTGATGAATTCTATACATATCAGACAGCAACTGCCTTTATCTGCTGCAAAACTTTTTTGTACACAACAACACTGAAACCATTATACACCCTCTACAAACAAATTGACTCATCCTCTTTACCATTTCCTCCAGACATTTCCACTTCGTGCACCCCCCCTCCCCAAACCTGTTTTGTAATGGCTGTAAATGACTGTGTTCCAAACTACATTGTTCATCAAGTGAACATGGCTGCCTGATGCTGCATGGGTCTGTACATTGGTTCTGTGAAGCAAGTGGAGGGTTTGGTGTGAATATCTGGGAGTGACCTTGGTGAAGCCTGTGCCTGTCTCATTTATGTTAAGAAAACAAGAACCAAATCTTCTGTGTAAGGCAGAAATTTGACTTCTTTATCCTGTAGAGCAATACCTGTAGACAGGGAATAGTTCTGACAATTTGTTAATTAAAGTAGATGTTCAATAGTATTGGACTCAGGCACATGACTCTCTCTGTCTTACCTTACTATCACTTCTTTGAATTCAAATGGAGCTTTATTATCATTTTCTTCTATCTCTTCTCCATTATCTTCCTCTCTCTTACTCTTTCTCTCTCCTTCCACTTGCACTCTCTCCCCTGTCCCTCTCCCTCTCTCTCTCTCTCTCTCTCTCTCTCTCTCTCTCTCTCTCTCCTCTTACTCAGTTCAATCTAATTCAGTTCAATTCAGTTCAATGTGCTTTATTGGCATGGCAAATGGCAAATTCATATTGCCAAAGCAATGTACAAAATATGACCAGCACCAATATTTTAATAATGAACAATAATGAACAACAAAGTTTACAATTTGCATTTCTAATTTTGACAATAGTTATAGTCCAAATTTAAGACACAGGTATGTAGATGTACTAAACAAACAAGACATATAATTATAATAGCAAGGAGAAAAAAATATTACATTTAAAGGTTGATTCATTGTCACTCACTGTTCCTAAGGCAGGTGAGGGCACTCTTTTCTTTGCGCAGCAGTGTAGCATAGTGGTTAAGGAGCAGGACTCATAACTGAAAGGTTGTCAGTTTGATCCCTACTGGGACACTGCTGCTGTACGCTTGGTCAAGGTACTTAACCCACAATTGCCTCAGTAAATATCCAGCTGTATAAATGGATAACATTGTAAAGAACTGTAATTGATGTAAGTTGCTCTGAATAAGAGTGTCTGCTAAATGCCAATAATGTCAGGCTCCAGATCTGGCAGCATTGCTCTAGTAGATGCAAGCTCTGCTGTAACCCCTGCTCAGTGGGCAACAGCAGGACCAGTTCATCTGTGTAGAGCAGGAATTTAATTTCTTTGTCAGGTAGAGTGAGACCAGGGACTGATGATTGCTCCTGTACAGTGGCCAATTGATATAGATGTTCAATGGAGTTGCAGACATGTCTCACTCCATACTCCTGCAAATGAAATCAGTTCTTTGTTGCCAGTTTTGGTGCTGCACTTGTTTTAACTGTGTACATCAAACGCTTTCTGGAAATCTATGAAGCAAGCAAATATTTTGGCTAACATGTTTGTCAATTAGGGTGTGTAGGGTGTAAGATGGGTGGTGGGCGGTGAATTTCTATTCACATGAATGAATCTGCAGTTGTTGAGATCAAATTTATCTCCAAAAATTGGGGTTGTGAATCCTTGATTCCAGATGTCAGGAAATAACCTACACTCAGAAGCAAGTTGAATAGAATGAGAATAGTCAATTGAAATGCTCTGTGTTATGCTGGTAAATTTAAGCACCTCATTTAATAGCCCCACATGCCTTTTATACACACATATACATATATTATAATAAAAGGGATCTTACAAGAATACAAATATCAGAGCCTGCAAATGATCACACCAATCACAATATTAGAAAACAGATAATTATCTTTATTAATTCATACACATCTACTTAAAAGAGTGGGGGAATCACAGGGGCAACAGGCAACACCGGTATTACACAGGCTTCATTAATTGTCACGCTACGCTGAAATGAAGCACACCAACCCCATGCGCACACTAACACCCTCTAAACAGGAGGCACTGCAGACCATTTAAGTACACGCTCTAAAAGCACTACAACCCACACCCATAGAGAAGCCACATGAGCACACTAGCGGCTATCCCACTAGCCCCCGTTACTCACCCCACATCCACACACTCGAACAACGCACACAAACACAAACATACGCACCCACACACACGCACACACACAGATTTAAAATATACACTTATCTCGCCCAATCGGCGACACCCCCCCTTGGGGTCTAACTTCAAGGCAGCGTCTCAATTCCCCGGCACAAAGCTGAGCCACATTAGATAAAGGGTAAGCGGAAATCGCTCACCCCACCTCACGAAACATCACACTAATCTCGCCGCGGCTAGTCCACTCCCTAAAACCCCGGCCCTAACTCCTCTACAGGAGGCAACGAACCTCCCCTCCTAGTGCAGGAACATCTACCCCCTAGTCTTGCTATCTTCGTCGCCAGCAGTTCTAAACCACTGCGAGCGACACCCTCCCGCACCAACAGTGTCCAGCCGCATTATATATATATATCATTTTTTTTTTAAGTTACTGGGCAGATGCTTCTTGCCCACTCTCTCTCAGACTATGGCACTCATATCATGCTGCTAAAGGTGCAGTCTTTCCCTCTCTGTAATTCTGTAATCTCTTTTCATTCTTTCTCCCTCTTATTCACTACCTCCCTTCTTACTCTCTCTCTCCTCTATCCAGGCTTTGGGGTAGGAATAGGATGCTTCAGATGCTCTACCTTCATCTGCCTGTTCATTGGTCTGTATATCCCTCCTCCCTGTATCCTGTCTTTAACTCCTCTCTTTTGAAGAATAATTGTGATTATTTAGTGATCATTTATAGTAGCTGGTAAGCAGTATAATGATTAGTCTAGTATAAGTAGTATACACAGTGTATAATATGATTGTGTCTATGTAGTTTAAGGTGATCACATAGTCACGGCATGTGATCCACATTCCAATGTGATGCTGCTATTGAACGAATCACACGCACATGTACTCTGTGTGCATGTGCTGCAGGCCCTCCAACGGAGAGGCCCCTGATTTCCACAAAGTTGTTCCTAGATCAATCACTATATGTCTGATTATTGACAGGCCCTGTTTGATATATTTGTTCTGTACCTTCTATCCCAGGCTCGGGCCTACACTCTGTATATTCTAAGGCCTGGGCTCCTAGGCTCTGTCCCATTCTTTCGTGTGACCTATGATCTTCTACCTCATAGCTAAAGTTCTAAGCCCACTCTGATGATGTGCCTTGGACAATGTGATGGCATGTTGCTTGGTGGTACCATTCAGGGGTACCCTTCGCCCGCCTCTCTCCACTCTGCCTCCCCTGTCAAGGTCTGTGACAGAGAGGAGCTGGGTCAGAGAGGAGCCGGGTCAGTGTGTTCTCATTATCAATCTAAGGGTGCCTTTTGCAGCATTGTTTTTCCAATTAGACGCCAGTGTCCAGGCACGGCAAAGTCGAGCAAACCTAAACATCTTCTTGTGTAAGCGCTTCTAACTATTTAGGTAGCTGCAGAGTTTCCCCCGGCAGCAGAGCAGAGCAGAGGCAGAACAGGGAAAGACTGGACCGCAAGAGGTTGAAGAGTGTGTAAGGTGTAAGATTCTAAGTGTAAGACTTAGTGTGTGTAACATCTGAAGCTCTGCTGAGCTGACCATCACCTGTGAAGCCTTGCTATATTGAAGATCATCAATAAACATGTCTACCTCTTCTTCAACCGAGGTCCAGACTAAAGTTCTTTGTGTAAGAGTTTTATTAGTTAGCTTGCAATTACATCAATTTCACCGAAATCCAACACTTTTTATCTTTCACACCCTCCTCTTGTCACCTTTTCTACATCTCCTCTAACCCCACTATCCCTCTCTCCATCCCTCTAATTACTACATCCCTCTTTCGACTCCCTCTACCCCCTGAATCCCCCTCTCCATCCCCTCTATCCCTCTTTCCATCCTTCTGGCCTGGTATTAATTCAAGCATCCATCTTCCCCCTCCCTCTCTGTGTATCATTCTCTCTAGAATATAACACATTCCAGTCAGTGCATGCTGAGTCATTCTTACTGTAAACCCAATTACTCAGACATGGAGAGGAGAGACACAAAAAGGGGGTGGGGAGAGAGAGGGAGACAGGAAGAGGGTAGGGCAGCGAGGATGGTAATGTGGTCAGAACAAAAGTGAGGGTGAAAGGGAAAGAGCCTTTCTGCTCATTCTGTAATGTTTGTGATTTTCAGAAAAAAACCCCCTCAAAACTTCAATTAAATTTTCAATTTATCACTCTATGATGCTTTTTACTATTTCTCATAAAGCAGCTTTACAGAGATCCTGGGCTCAAACCACAAAGAGCAAGCCTGCAGCAACAGTAGCAAGGAGCAACTCTCTGACCAAAAGGAGGAAACATTGAGTGATTCGGAGTCCCTTTGCCTCTGGCTGACATGGGGAAGTTGAATTAGGGGAGGCAGGAGAAGTCTGAGGACATGGGGATAGTCAGGTCAGTGGGACTGACTGCTTGGACCACGTGGTTGGGCATAGTCAGCCAAGTTGAGGCATCTGGACCTGGACTAGTGGAGCCAGGGTAGGTTGCTTGATCATATGTTGTATCTAAAGGTTATTAGTGGGAGGTGCAGACAACAATAGAAAGAAAGAGAGTAAATAGATGAGGAGGAGGAGGAGGAGGAGGAGGAGGAGGAGGAGGAGGAGGAGGGAGATAGTGAGCAGTTATGGAGAATGCTGTTGAGTAAATGAGAGTGACATTAGCCAGTGTACAATAGCAAATAGCCTGGGTAATTGGAGAGGGAGACTCGTATTTCTCCACCAGCCAATCCTCCAACCCCCTGTTCACTCTCCATCTGTCCGCGCAGGGAGAAGGAGGAGGAGATCTGCCATCACAGAGAGCTTCCACCACAGTGCGATTCCTCCTTTACTGGCCATCAATAAAAACTTCCTCTGTGCTTGCAGCTTCACTCATTTATAGCAATTCTGTTTAGTCTTGGTATGTGCTTATAAAATGAATAACATTTCTTCATTTGCTGTTGATAAATCCTACATTATAAATGGCGTGACTCCACATCCTTTGTCTGCAGCTCTGCAGACATCAGTGGCTGATGCATGAACCTCACGCAGTGACTCTTTGTTTGGTCCAGGACAGTGCATGGCTGCTTTTGGGCTGCATGCATCAGGACTGTTTGGAGGTAGAGAGGACCTAGGTGTCTGGAAGAAAAGGCATTGTTATGCTGTATCTGCCATGACTGGCAGGAGGAGGAGATGCTATCTGTATTAAAACAGAGCACTGTAACCAGGCCAACAGAGCTGGGATGTACTGGGGAATGGGGAGAGAAGGGGATGGGGGTGGGGAGAGGGGGAATGGGGGTAGGGAGGGAGGAGCAGGGAGGTGCCAGGAGAATAGACGGAGAGGGAGAGAGGGCGGGGCTGAAGGCAATCATCGAGACAGACCGACAGAGAGAGAGAGGTGATGTCACTTCTAGCCAACAGCAAATCAGAGCAGAGAACGGAGGGAGGAGAGAGGGAGAGAGACTCTCAGAGGGTGGGGTTTTCTATCACTGCAGCATCAGCACAGCAGGCTCCATCTGTTTATTGGAGAAGAAGAAAAGAAAGAAAATCAGACAAAAAAAAGAACACGGATGAAACAGAGTGGGACACAATGAGAAAGAACTAATCGTACTCATCCTTTCACCTGGTCGGGTAAGCTAAGGCCAGACACATCATGAATGTGTGTGATCAGAGGTTTGCTATAACAATGGCTGGCACTCAGAGCATACGCCTAGCCATGGGAGCAGGTGACTGTAATCAGGGGCACACACCTAGTCTGCATATGCAGTAGGCCTGAAATTGCAGGACAGTAGGCTTGGGTGCTCCTAATAAAAAAATTAAGAAACATTTTGTAATAAAACAGATATCCTTGGTATCAGCATATTGGTAGAAGACCAGTCAACAATAACCGATTATATAGTTTTTGTGCATTAATAACTGTGTACTCTGGCATCTCAGACAGGTTGAAATGTGTTATTGCATTTTTTTTTATTTAGGAAAATTCAGAGTTTCTACATAGCTGTGTCTGTGTTGTTATTACACATTATTATGTGTTCCTTATGATAATCATTACCATGATTATTACTGTTAGTATTGTCAAGCATGATTATGGTTGTGGGTAATAGTAACAATAATACTGAAACACATGCACGGATGTATACATGAAGTTCCATTCATATTTTGAAACATTCTAGTTCTTAATATTAGTAATACTATAGCTAGTTATTATTATTTGTTATTATTGTTATAATTGAATCCTTCATTACTTCTGCAACACCTTTGAAATTTATTCTGTATGCATCCTTAATGCAGTACGTGCAACAGGATGCTCCTTGTTTAGTTTAACCTAATGTTAAATGATTATATTTTTTATAGTGTGCTTGTGTGTTGTATCTGTCTGTAGTATAGTGTATATGTACCAGTGGCGGCTGGTGAGCCGGAAACAGGGGAGGCTGAAACACTACCTTTAAATCTATCATTACTTTCAACGTGTTCCCCTTTATCCTCCTTGATTAAAAATAAAATAATTCACAGAATATTTGACACCAATTGCGTAAACAGAGTAAATGATTATGCTCGCGAAACAGCGCAGATTATAGTTCGTGTGCTTGCGAAAGCTACAACGTGAGATTGTTTAATTAACAAGGATGGCAATTAAGTGGTTTCACATTATAACTTTCTTGTGTTACAAAATTCAAATTACAAAACGGAGCTAAATTTAATTAGATCGATTTAAATTACTGAGAATAAACTTTTAAGTTATGCTGAGTGCAATGAACAATAACGTTTAGAACACAGACCTCACAAAAGCTGTGATGTGTCATGAGCATTTAACGTTGGTTAATTTAAATCGATAAATGCCATCCTTGTTAATTAAACAATCTCACGTTGTAGCTTTCGCAAGCACACGAACTACAGACAATCTGCACTGTTTCACGAGTATAATAATTTACTCTATTTACGCAATTGGTGTCAATTATTCTGTGAATTATTTGTTTTATTGTTAATAAATACATATATTATGCAGGGCATAATCTTGCTTATTGTTGTATTGATTTCATTAAGTTGCATGAAGTATTGCATTAAGTTTATTTACGGTACAGTGTTAAATACAGTTTATTTCTCACTTAGCTCACCTCCCTGTCATATTCCAAATTTTTCCATCCTCTGTATTTGTTTCTACCTCCCTTTCTAATGTCTCTCATCTCTCTGCATGTCCTCTCCCCCTCCATTGTTTGAATCAACACAACTTTCCAGAGTATCCATGAGCCTCCTAGAAAGTGTTTGGTATGATTCAGTCTTTGACTCGGGGTGTACTCACACTAGGCGATCCGTACCATGCCCGAGCACGTTTGACCCCCAAAGTCCAGTTCGTTTGACTAGTGTGATTGCTCCGTACCATGCCCAGGCCCGCTTGAAGAGGTGGGCTCGGGCACGGTACGCATCAGTGTGATTGCTAACCTTGCCCGACACTGAACGTGAACATGACGTCAATGATGCGACTGTCCCATTTAACAAATTTATCCGTTATAGCAACAGTTAACTGGATATCTGTTAGTTACACGCCCAGTTATAATTAATCCTTTAAACCATCATTTGACTAGCTAGCTGACTTCCTTAAATATAACAAGCTGACTACCTCCAAAATTATCTTTGATTGGTTAGTTCTGTAGATCCCCACATTAGCTTGATTACTAGAAAGCGAAATAAAACTAACTATACGTGGCGATGTAAGCATTGCTGTTGTCAGGGGCTTAGTCAGAGTATCACAAATGAAGCAGCCAAACTGTTTAAGTAGCTAGTCTTCAACAATCGTTCAGACAGGTAGCCTGTTAGCTAACTAGCTATGTTTGTCAAATCTATCGCTAGATAGCTAACGTTAGCTCCCCAGCCAGTTAGCATCGATTATGCACCGCAGCGATTTTGTTAATCCTGCTACACGTGTAAGATTTTTACGGAGGCAGCTGACGTTAAGGGAGGAATTTGGAGCTTTACTCGCCGACTACAATTCACCTTCATCAATAAGGTGAGAACCAGACCCGTTATTAACCCACATTAACAAGTAGTAACCCTAACTGGTTAACATTAGCTAACATTATTGTGATTAGGCTACTGTAATCTGACACAAAATATTGGTCTGTCCCTTAGCGTAATGACTGAAATGTCACCTGCCTCCGTAAAAATCTTATACGTGCAGCACGATTAACTGAAAATCGCTGCGTGGCATAATCGATAAATCTATAAGGCATGTGAGAGGGCCATGTGTCACCGCGCCCAAAGCGACCCCAAGTATGCCACAAATTAAGTACAATCATGAACTCCATTGTGCTGTGGGAGAGCGCTTTCCCCCAACACAAAAAGTCACATCGTGATGACGCAAGCGTGCTCGGGCCCGGAACGTCAAGCCCAATGTGAGCGTAGGCCAGCGGGGGAGTGGGGAGGGGGGATAATCGTGCTCGGGCACGGTACAGGCAACCAGGCCTAGTGGGAGTACGCCCTCAGAGACTCGAGAGAGTGTTTGGTATGATTCAGTTTTTGGCTCAAAGACTCAGACAGCAAGAGTGTTCGATGATTCAGTGTTTGGCTCAGAGTCTCAGAGTCTCACAGAGCATTTGATTGTGTCATCCTCTCCTGCCCAGCTCTGTGCCTCTGTGTCAAAAGGAGAAGGAGACAGGGAGATGGATGGAGGGAAGGATAGGGATAGAGTGGTGGGCCTCCAGATTTATACTGCTGCCATGAACCACCCCCAGGGGGTGCTGTGCTGATCCCAGGCACTTCACTGGATCATGTCAAAGTTTTTAATGTTTCAGCACTCTTATTCTGTACTCAGAACAGCTCTGCGCTGTACTCTACCAAGCCCCTAGTAGATCCCAAAGGAGCCTGCAGACTGACCTGAGAACAGTTCTGTATTGTACCTGTCCTGTAGTGGGTCTCAGGTTAGCCTATAGACTAACCTGAGAAGAGAGGAATCTACATCTCTTTGTGTCTGTAAATGATGTAGTCTGGTTATTAAAAATGCATACAAGACTGAATTATTCATGTGGATACAGTATCCATAGCGGTCTTACAGCAAATATGGTCCATAAACACAGTGTAGCACAGCTGCTAACCCCCCCCACGTTTTGGATGGATGGTCTGTGATGGGAATCCCAGTTCAGACAGCCTTTTCAAAGTACAGGGCAGCATGGTATTGTAACTCCAGTGTGGTCTGCACTTACAGTCAGCATGTATCATTTTCTAATTGTGATAAGTTTGCTCTGGGATTAGCACCGAGTTTGGTCTTGCCAATAAAGCTTTGAGCTTAATTGCCTGTGACAGGGAAGGAGGGGAAGGGGGAGATCAGAAGAATTAGGAGTTAGAGGGGTTTGCGTTTGAAATTCAAAAAGCTTCTAGTGCCCCATTAAATATAAGCGCTTCTTCTTGCGTATGAGGCAGCAGGTAGATTTAGGCAACGCTTTCCAGACACTGCAGCCAGTTTGTCCTGATGTTGTCTGGTGTCGTCAGGTCTATTTCCCCAGCGGGGGGAGGGTGGAGGACAGGGCAGTCGTTGATGATGTGCTGCGCCATTTGGTGTTCTGCCCCACACACACAGGCTGCTGATGGGCGCAGTCCCCAGTGGTACATGTTGGCATTGAACCGGCCAACCCCTGTATGAAGTCTGTTCAGGGTGACCCATTCTATATAAGCGCTGTCAAACAGTCTGTCTAAGGGTTGGTGAGTGTGTGTGTGTTGAAGTTATGAAGACACAGATTTCAACTGGATTGAGAACATGTCCGTGTTTCTGTCCTGAACTGACACAGAGATCGTTTTTGTCTCTTTTTTTAAAATCTTTAATGTACTAAGTTAGTGCTTTTGCACTCATGCCATTAGTATCATGTAAGTCATAACACTGAGTTCGAACTGAGGAAAAAGAGGGAGTGACACAGAGGGAAAAATGGAAACAAACTGGATGTGAAACAGAGGGAGAAATGGTCACAAACAAGATGTGAAACAGAAATGTTAGGAAGAGAAAGATTGGGAGAGGGAGAGAAAGACAGGGAAAGAGATAGGGAGAGGGAGAGGAAGATAGAGAGGGAGAGAGACAGTGATAGGGAGTGGGGGAGAGACAGATACTTGATATGTGATATTTGAATTTGACTGTTGAATGTTAATGGAACACTGACCCTGTACTAGCATGTGCAGAACACCTAGAAATGCTCATTACTGGTGCTCATATGTGTTGCAGTAGACCCCCATTCACCTCAGCACTGTTTTATATTGCTACTGTGGTATTTTATGTTGGATTGATTGGCTGACCTGTTTTGTGAGCTTTGCCATGGTAACCAAGCCCATAAAGATACACCTATAGCTCATCTCTTAGCAACAGTGAGGGGGCTGAGAGACACAACCATGGTTAATCTCTTAGCAATAGTGAGGCGACTGACAAATACACCTATAAATCATCTCTTAGTGACAATGAGGCAACTGAGAGATACACCTATAGCTCATCTCTTAGCAACAGTGTGTGGGCTGAGAGAGACACCTATAAATCATCTCCTAGCAGTCATGTTAAGCATGTGGTTACAGACCTAAAACCATTCTCTTGCCGAGCAGTCACTGTCAAACCACTAACAACTCTGTTTGATCATAATCCATAGTTTGATACTGTCCCTCTCAAAATGGGAGCAACTAAATGCAACAAAGATTAGCTGCAGAACTGCAAAGATCCAAAACAGCACACAGAGCAGCTCCAGACTCCAACATTCACGCACAGTAAAAGAGTCAATATGTGTCTGAAACACATTATATCCATATTATCCACATTTTTAAATAAATGATGATACATTTTGTTTGGCAAATGGCCTGACACAAATTAAAGAAACAATAACAAACAAAAACAAGATTTCTGTCTCAGTGACCAATGCATTAAATCACTACATGGACACATTTGGAACAACAACAAAAAACTGCAAATGCAGGCTTGACTGTAACTGCAGAGTCTGTCAGCTCACGCAAATTTTGGAAAACTCAAAAAAGCAAAACATAAACAAATGGTCATCCACAGGAGATCATTTTACTTGTGGGCTCCACACTTTCCTTCAGCCAGGTCCATGAGTAACACACTTGATGAAACAGAGAAAGTTGCTGGCTTTTGTAGAACAAATATTCCAGCAGACTCTCACTGAAACACACTGTCAGGACTAAGCCCTGGCATAAATCATGAACAAATGTGAAATTGTTATTCTTCAGATCTCGATCAGAGAGAAACAAATGCTAAGTACACTACACAGAGAATTCTGTACACTGGCCTAAAGACAAGCAATGTGTGTTTTACAATGGATTTCCAGGTGTAATTATATTATACAATATGGTGCGGCAGTGAAGCATAGTGGTAAGGCGCATGACTTGTAACCCAAAGGCTGCCGGTTTGATTCCTTGCTGGGGTACTGCCGTTGCATCCTTGGGCAAAGTACTTAACCCAGTATTGCCTCAGTAAATATCCAGCTGCAAAAAATGTAACCTATGTAAGTTGCTCTGGATAAGATTGTCTCTTAAATAACTATAATGTATTATTTTAATATTCACTAACAAATGAAAAATAGGGCAAACATCCAGTTCTTTGTAACATAATGCAGTGTAATGTAACAACAAATTATTTTGATGGAAATTGTTAATGCAGTGTTTTATACTAAGTAAGCATTGCTGGAGCTTTTTTTCATACACCTGTATATTTTGATCAGGAAACAGATGTATCTTACAGCATGTACAAGTCTAGATGATGTGATGAGGCTCTGAAATGCCAGGAGCTCAGCTCAGAAGAGACTCCCTGCAAGCAGCTGGTTCTGAGGCATAAACAGCATTACATTTATCTAACTCCAAACAGCCTCAGCAAAACACACACACAGAAAATGTGTATTCACAAAGTTATGAGATAGCACAAGGAATGTAACCACATAACGCGCGTATAAAAAAAATTACAAAGTGCAATCAACGCTTAAAAAGTTAAAATTGACAGAGTGGTATGCTGGCCCCTACCTCATCCAGTAAGAGCACAGCAGCAGCTAACAGGCAGGCAATATGAAAAAAGGATGAAGCTGTACTTGTCACCCTCTCTTAAAAGTGGAACTAGCTTCCTTTTGAAGCGTACATGTATATTATTAATTTCTTTGTAATTTAAGGTGCAGTAAAGGAGGTGATGTACAGTAAAGGAGGGAAGGTGCAGTGATGGAGGTGATTGAGGTACAGTAAAGGGGGTGAGGTGCAAAAAGAATTTTGGATACAGTTAAAGAAATGGTGTGAGAGAAAGGTCCAGAAGGTAAAGTGGGAGAAGACTAGAGACGTATGTGAGAGGGTGTATTATTATTATGTGAGAAAAAAGACATGGAAACAGTGGAGAGATGAACAAGAGAGGGTGTGTGTCTGTGTTCTTTGTCACTGCCCCGCTTTCCTGCCCCCTTTCTTTGACAGAATGGGGGCTCTGTCTGAGAAATATGAAAAATTCCTCCCTCACCACCCCCAAAACCCCTTCAACTAAAGCATTCCATCAGGCCAAGAAAGTGCAAGCCAGATCACTTACTAGAATTAGACACAATTTCCGCACTATATTATGGAATGCAGTACACTATAGTCCATTGTTGAGTAAAGTGTTTTGGAAAGTGTCTTTGGGAGGAAGCATAGTATCTTACTGTTTCAGAGTGTACCACCATGGGCTAGTAAATAATACACAATTCTTCGTCTTGCCATCTTCCACTGAATGTTCCCGCCGCAAAAGTTCCCAGATTTTGATGTTGTTCTGTGAGTCAAGAATGAGATTACGTGTCACTATTTTCCATTGAGCAGTTTGAGCAAGTTTACAGTGAGGAACAGTTTCAGTTTGCAGTTGGGCATATTGTGGCACTGGCACAGATTTGCACTGAATGCATGCTCTCTATCTCTGCTCTCTGTTCTTCTGTCCCTCTATCCCTACTCTCTACATAGCAAAAGTCACTGATTACAAATCAAAGAAGGTCATATTCATGTTACAAAATGCCTTTGTCAGACCACATTTAGAGTACTGGGTCCAGATCTGTGCACCACACTATAAGAAGAACATAGAAGCTCTTGAAGAAGTACAGAGAAGGGCAACAAGACATGGCACCTTTGGTAACGAGTTATGTGCCCGAGTGCCACAATCTGAGGTATAGTGGACAGGAAGCATACCCTATCCTGTAAATGTGCCTTATTATTTATGTATTTATTTTACTTACATTGTTATATGTAAGGTCCTTTATTTAAAAATATTATAGAGGAGAGAAAAGAAGACTGCGAGAGAGACTGTGAGAAAAAGAGACAGAGAAACTATCAGGAGTTAGAGGAGGACAGATGAAAGGAGGAACACAGCAAAAAGGTAGGCAAATGGCAGGAAGAGAGAGAGAGGGACATAAAGAATGACCAGACCAGAGCCCAGATGCAGGGACCTCTACAGCAGTCGCAGGAGTGACAAAGTCATTTACTGCTCGAATAATCACATTTATTCATGGCAAAGACTACGTAATAGAAGGGACAGAAGGAACAGGGCTGGACAGGCAGGAAGCAGGTCTGCAGAGTGGTTAAAGGCGGGGCTGAGCAGGCAGGTGGAGGGTCTAAAGAGTGGTTAAGGGTGGGCTGAGCAGGCAGGAAGCAGGTCTGCAGAGTGGTTAAGGGTGGGGCTGGGCAGGCAGAAAGCAGGTCTGCAGAGTGGTTAAGGGTGGGGCTGGGCAGCAGGAAGCAGGTCTGCAGAGTGGTTAAGGGTGGGGCTGGGCAGTCAGGAAGCAGGTCTGCAGAGCCTTTGCATCTTTTTGCCCTTAAAAGGATCAGCTGTGACTAAATGGGAATTAGCAAATGTGTGCTGAAGACTGTGTTTTCTAATGTTGCAAAACACTGTCATATTGCCACACTTGTAGTGTATGGTCATATGTGTTACGCCGTGTGCATGTGCTGTGATATTGCTATGCATGTAGAGTGTAGTCATATGTGATAATGTGTACTGTGATATTGCCATGTGGAGCCAAACAGATTTGTTGTATGTGAAATGGTCTCAGTGGGAGTTTTGCAAATATAAATGAGGACAAAGGGGGAAATTCAGGAAAAGGCAGATAGATGGATGTACACACAGGGACAGATGGATGTGAAAAGAGAGAATGATAGATACAGTCGATGTGAAGACTGAAACAAGAACAGAGATGAGGTCATGATTGGGAGTAAAGAGAGAGAGATAGAAAAGTTGGCAGAAACATGCACAGATATGTCGATGCTAAAATGCTTAAATGAGGAGGAAAGGATATATGGAAAGAGACAAGAAATAAGGAAGAAGATTGAGAGGGTGCAGACAGAGAGTGGGAGTGGGAGTGGGGGAGGGGAGGATGGGGGAGGGGAGGGGAAAATATCACTGTGTGCTGCTGGAGTCAGGGGGTTACCATGGTGACGGGAGAGCAGGACATGGGAGAGAGCGGCATTTTCATCTTACATACATGGTACATAGACACACACACTCACACACAAACTCACACACATGCAATAGCCCACATGCACAGACACACACACTCTTTGTATTGGTGAATACATGTGGAGTCTGTATGAGAGAGACAGCGCTTAAGAGTAATGGGCAGTAGGCTCTGCGATGCTGAGATGAAGATATAGAAGCAGTGTGTGTAATCGCTGCACCTGTAGCTGAACGCTGATCTTCTCCAACTCCTCATATTCTACGGAAGTAACCCTCAGAAACACATGGGTAGCTTGGGCCTAATAAAAGAATAACAATCCTGGAGTTTGTTAAAGCAGTTGAAAATCTCCCACATGAATATTTTATAACTCCTCCAACGTCACTCTGCCTCTGGATGATGGTAACCTTTGTAAGGTTGATTGTCCATTCCTGTAGAGCTGAACTTATGAAGAGCTTTAACTGTCTGACTTCACCAACAAATTACCACCAAACATTCTATTTGTAGATGCTGAGGTTTCTGTTAAAACCTCATCACAAATAACAGGAAACAGCACAAGAAAGTTAGTGCCTTAAAGGTCACGAGGGGCTAGTGAGTACAAAGTTTGGCCTTTCATGTGGAAGCACAGGTAAGCCAGGTTTGACTTTGATGAAACGCAGAATATTTATACTCCTCCATGGGGTGTGTCACCATATAAAATTTTCCCTTTACTGATCACGTATGGGGCGCTAAGTGTAACAGACCTCTTTTCGTAGACAGAATGCCTTCTGTGCTACGAAATGCATAAATTCATTACGAAACCATGTAACAATGTGACGCGTTTTGTCCACGAAAAACACAAACGCGTTAGCATTGTGTCCATGAAATATTGATGTCTACGAAACTTCAAGCAGCCTTTGCTTTCGTGGACGGAATGCCTTCTGTAACTGTGGAGTCACAGAATATATTGTGCTAAATCCCTTTCGTGCACATCATACTTTCAGTAATATAGCAAAACAGTTAAGCGGACAAAATGAACATTCAATGGCACAGAATGATGATAGTATAGCACATTCTGCATTTCGTGCCACAAAAGCATAAATGCTGGCCTAGGACATCTGTTACGTGGACAGAATTTCTTTTGTTTACAAAATGAGTTTCTTTTGTCCACATAGTGCAAAGTGCATTCCGTCTTTTGTCCACAAAATGAATAGCACAACGGTCAATTCAGTGCACGACAGGAATCATCCGTTTTGTTTTCTCTGCACGAAAGTATGTGCTCTCTTCAATATTGTGTGGACACAATGCTAACACGTTTGTGTTTTTCGTGGACAAAACGTGTTATGGTGTACATGGTTTCGTAATGAATTTATGCGTTTCATAGCACAGAAGGCATTCTGTCTACGAAAAAATGTCTGTTACATTCGGTGCCCCATAATCACGTGGTATCAATGCAATATTGCAGTCTTTTGTTAATATTTTCAAAAGATGTCTTGTAAAATTAACTATATATGTTTAAATCATGAAAAATGAAAAGTTTATTCTATGCATCACACTACAACACCAGTGGTGACTGCCGTCAGCCATTTTGCACCCTGCCCTCTCATTGGTGTCACCCTGCTGACACCAATGAGCCCAGTGAGTTAAAAAGCACTGCACAACACAGCAGAAACACACCAAACTCACACAGTTCAGAGATTAACTGAATTTTATATGTGTCTTGTTTATTTATTCATCAGGCATATGATCTTACCTTGAAATCCATGCCTGTGTTTCTGTGTTTCAACCACACATACAAACTTCCTCCATCAAAGTATGCTAGATAATTTTTGCCACCCACAACTTTATTAGATTTGTACATTTTTTGAGCTGACTGTTCTTTGAAACACCATTTTAGTTATCAATGTACTGATTATATTTATGCTATCAATATGGAATAGTGCAGAGAGATTAATCTAAGTTAAAAATGTGTTGAACAGGAGAGCTGTTTCATGCCAATGCATGCTGAGCCCTGCACATTTTACATTTTCTTGCATGTTTTTTACACCTTTGTTTGGACAGCTACCCAATACACATGCAGTCTGACCAAATATTTGGGGATTTTCTGAAAAACTCATGGCTGAATCCTGGGGTATACAATGTGGAAAGATTTGGGGGTTGCAGAATGTGGAAAGGCGGCACTCAAACATTCTCTCTTTACAGTGCACATAGATGTACCAACCTTAAACATGTTCCACATTGCTTCAGATGCAAATGAAATTAAGGCAGCAAGTACATACATATCCTGGAAATAATTCACTTACCTCATTTTGAATTATTCACCTTGTATAATCAATTTATTTACTTATTAGACTTGATGAGCGGGGACAGGAGCTCCAGCACAGACTAATCTCTGCACGACCCAATCTCCTCATTAAAATTAACAGACAATGCTATCACGTTTAAGTAAGAAGGACTCAGCTGCTGACGGATAAGCCTTACTCAGCCTTATTGTGTTCACAAACACACGATCAAGTCGGTTCAGAGCAATTATCAGTTTAAAGGGAAGATGTTGCGCTCCCGTTTTTACTGCTATGACTATTGGTGATATCATCAGAAAGCACCAGCCTACAGCATGGCCAATCCCAGGGAATGCCTAATTCCTCTCCTTGATCTACCTTCCAGGATTTGTATGTGATTGCTCTTCCTCTACCAAATGTTTAGCCACCCAAAGCAGCTAAGAAAATTGATCAATGCTTTATCCTCCTGTAAGAATCTAACACAGTTGGAGGGCTGATATAAAGAGAATTTTTTTGTTGGGCTAAGGTTGCAACAACAAAATGGCTGTATCTCAGCTGAGTTCTTTACTCCCATCCACCACATGAAGTGATCACTTGGCCTGATGTCAGAGAGTGATCACATGGGCTGCCATGAAGTAAGAGTGTATTTCATGAGCTGTGGAACGAGCGTCCGGTGTTCTTCTAGATCAGGTTAGTTTCACTCTTGTTAGCCTATTAGTGTAAACAACATTATTTTAAGATAATATTCATATATTCTTGTGCTTTGATACTATAGTTGGTAGCTTTTTAGATTGTTTTCTAAGCTGTATTAGTTTGTTCATTTTGTGTTTATTGTTGTCAGGGCTCAGGCAAGGACTCAACCGCGGACACAAGAGCTTCAGGTTCCAAAGAGCTTTAATACAGACGTCAGGCGAAATAGCAAAACCAGAACAGGCAGTGTTGGTAACAGGCAGGCAGTCCGTGGGCAAACCAGGATCAAAACAGGAACAGGCAGGGTCGGTAACCAGGCAGGCAGACAATCAGGCAAACAGACCAAAACGGCGAGCAGAATCAAGGTCGAGGTACAGGCAGGAACAACAACGGCAAGACCACAGGCAAAAACATGGTGGGAACGAAACAGGCGAAAAACACTGCAACAATGTGGCAAACAAGGCAGAGACAGGCAGGGTAGATATAGGGCTGGGCTGATGAGGTGATGGGAAGCAGGTGTGCAGGCAGGCAGGTGGAGATGATCAGGTGGGCGGAGACAGGGCAGAGAGCGGGGCAGGGCTGGAACACAAGGAAAAACAAAAGCACATGGACACAATGACAGATGGGGAGAACATAAACACAACAGCTAGGGGGCCGCTGCTGCTAAATTAGTTTTATTGTTTTGATAATTAGTGGGGCATGGAAGTTTTGTTTGCAGCACTATTTAGTTAGAGGCTGATCGAGCCAGTCATTAGAAGAGTGTCTCCACAACTGCATTACTGATTAGCAGATACTCATTCTCCATACTCCCCGACCCTCTGGCCAGGATGGTGCGACTGGGCTCCTCATATTACAGGCCTGGAAATTCTCTGTTCTCCCTCCCTCATCTCTCTATCTCCTATTTTGAATTTCATGCTGTTGCCGTTACTAACCCCTCTAGAATGTGTATTGTTGTTTACAGACCACCTGGCCCCCTACGAGACTTCCATAATTAACTGGATATTCTCCTCAGCTCCTTCCCAGAGGATGGAACCCCCCTGATCCTACTGGGAACTTCAGCATTCACCTAGAGGCCTCTCAAACTTCTGGATTCCTCCCACTGCTGCATTCCTTCAACTTCACACTAATACAGTTACCTCCGACATACAAGACAGCCAAAGAGCTGGATCTGGTCTTCCTCAGGGAGTGCTCCACCTCAAATTTAAAAGTTACCCCCCTCCAACTCTCTGACCACAACTTTGTCTCCTTTTCACCACCTCTTCCATGACCCACCCTGGTGCCTACCTCTGTCACCTCTTGCTGTAATATATGCAACTTGCCACCTTCAACCTTCTCTTCCAGAGTTCTCGCTTCTCTCCCACCCCTTGATGCTTTCTCTAAACTGTCTACTGACTCCACTGCATTCACCCTTTTCTCTTCTCTGGCCTCTTCCCTTGATTCTCTCTGTCCTCTTACTTCCAGGCCTGTACAACTCACTCCGCTGTATCTTTGGCTAAATGATTCACTCACGAGAATAGGGCAAAGCTTTGTGCTGCAGAATGGAAGTGGAGAAAATCCAGCTCCTCCGCCAATTTGCTGAACTATCAAGAAGGGATGTGCAGAGAGCCCAGAATTTGTATTTGTATCTGTATTTGTTGAGGCAGCAAAATTATTTGTGTTTGTATTTGTATTCGAATAAAAGTGGAAATAGGTGTAAAACAAACAAAGGAAAACAAAGCACACGTAACGTTATAATAAACTACCTCAGCAAACTAGTTAAGGTAAAAAAAAGCTAATCAAAACAAAATAGTGGCGTAGCAATGTACTACGTTTTGCCTATATTTAATCAGGCTGCGCTGCTCTTTTCAGTCTGTGCTCTCTCTCCCCTCCACTTTCCTAGTCTTCCTGTCACGTCAGCACAAGCAGGCGGAGCACAAATACCCACCAAGCTCACAGTTATGAGGAACACCAGATATTTGACATGTTTTTTTTTCTTCCCAAAAAACGAATAACTTTTAAAATATTTGTACGAAATAAATATACGTAAAAACCCACTATTTGTGCTTTGCCGAATACCATATTCGGATTCGGCTCCACCCCTACTATCAAGCACTCCTCTCTGCCTTCTTTGCGAGTGTGACATCAGTTAAGACTTCCTGTTATGAATCAAAAATTCAAAGCTCTATTTTCTACTTTCTGTTCTTTCCTCAATCCTCTATCTCCTCCACCCCCCTCTGATCTCTCTGCCAATGACTTGTAAACATTTGTTCCTCCAGTCCCAACAGCCCTCATCTCTCACCTCTTCTTCTTTTTCCCCCCTCCCACTCACCACGCCTCCCCTCTCTAAGTTCTCCCCTCTTTCAGATGCTGATGTTACTCACCTGCTTACATCACATCGACCCGCTACCTGTGCCCTGGATCCCGTTCCTTCACCTCTCCTACAGAACATCGCTCCCAGTCTTCTTCCATTCATCACTAGTCTGATGAATTAGTCACTCTCCACAGACAGTGTGCCAGCAGCCTTCAATGAGGCACAAGTCACACCCCTGCTGAAGAAAAGGACTCTGGACCCATCTGCTGTCCAGAACCATCGACCGGTCTCTCTCCTTCCTTTTCTGTCTAAAATGCTTAAACTAGCTGTGGCTAAACAGATATTCTCCTTTCTCTCCTGGAACAACATTTTCGACCCGTTTCAGTATGGCTTCAGGGCTGGTCATTGCACAGAGACTACCCTATTCTCCATTACTGAGGCTCTTCAAACAGCCAGAGCTTCCTCCCACTCTTCGATCTTGATTCTTCTAAACCTTTCTGCAGCCTTTGACACAGTGGGTTAAATCCTATCTCTCTGGAAGCTCCTTCAGGGCGTCCTGGAAAGGTGGGTTGTCCAGACCCCACAGCCTGTCTACGAGTGTCCCTCAAGGCTCTGTGGCCGGCCCCCTCCTCTTCTCCCTTTACATGCAATCTCTTGGCTCTGTCATCTCCGCCCATTTCTGCAATCTGACACAGGTTTCTGCATGCATCTCAGCTTGCCTGGAAAACATTTCATACTGGATGGTGGACCACCACCTAAACCTGAACCTGGCTGAAACTGAGATGCTTTTCTTCCCATCCAAGTCCTCCCCTTTCAAGAGCTCTCCTTCAATCTAGACTCTACAAGCCTTACAATCAATAGCACTGTCAAAAGCCTTAGTGTAATGCTTGATGGCCAACTGTCCTTCTCCTCTCAGGTGGTAGCAGTGAATCAGGCTTGCAGATTCATCCTGTACAACATCCAAAGGATCCGCCCTTATCTCACTACATATTCAACACGGCTCCTAGTTCCTGCCCTGGTCCTTTCACATCTGGACTACTGCATCTCTCTATTTGCTTGCACTCCTGTTTGTGCAATCAAACCTCTACAACTAATCCAAAATGCAGCTGCATGACTTACAATCTCCCTAAACATAGTCAAATTACTCCCCTCCTCATCTCATTTCACTGGCTACCAAAACCTTGGTGCTGGCATACAGGACAGTGAATGGGACAGCATGCTCATACCTGTTCAAACCCTATGTTCCCTCAAGATCATTTCGCTCTGCATCTACAGGGCAACTGACTGCCCAAACTCGACAGGGTTGATCTCCTCAGACACAAGCCCTGTCTGTATTAGTCCCTTAGTGGTGGAATGAACTCCCCACAGGGGTTAGGACAGCTGAATCACTGGCCATCTTCCAACGCAGACTGAAGACCCATCTCTTCAGACTACATCTCGGTTCCACTAGTCATATATGTGTATCAAGGTTACTTGTGGTAGGACTTGAATAGTGTTATGCTCACACTCACTGGTCTGGGAGTGTGGTTTGCCTGGTCTGACACTGTTGCTCATTTAAATCGCATCGATACACTTATTTTCTATTATGCTGAAATTTGTTCTCTAATGTACGGTGAGGGAGGAGTGGGAAACGTGTTATCTTTTGAAACAGGGAATCAGTTCTTGATATTTTACAGAACATCATTAGCAAATTAGTGCTAATGCTAGAAAATAACATAGCTGTTGTTCACATTCAGAAACCCTGCATTCAATTAAAAAAAATTACAAAACATGAGAGTCTTTGCTCTGCCTCATAAAAAGTCTCTTTACTTCCATAGCTGTGATCCTCTCACAGAGGCTGATCCAACCTGTGGTCTGCCTGTCAAACAACATTGCTCACTCACCTGTTACCTAATAAGAGCCAGAGCAATCACAATTAGTAATAGAGAGAGGGAGAGACAGAGAGAGAAAGACTGAGAGACAGTGAGAGTGAGACTGAGGGAGAGAGATATAAAAAGAAAGACTGAAACAGATTGTGTGATAGTGAGGGAGTGACACATCTCATAATTATGTCTTTGTTTTGTACTATTAAGTAATTACATCATAATTTAGTTTGGTTATTACTATTATTATCAAAATTGGAAATGTAAATTGTATACGTTTGTTGTTCATTGTTACATTTGTTACATTTTTGTATACTTGCTTTGACAATATGAATGTGTACATTTGTTATGTCAGTAATGCATATTGAATTGAAGTGAACTGGCAGAGAGAGAGAAAGAGAGAGAGAGATTGTCTTTCAAAAGCTGTCTGTAACATTGGTTAAAATACAGCATGTTTTTCAGAGAACAATAGAAAAAGATAAATAATTAAAAGAAAGAAGAAAAGCATTTTTTCAATATCGCTATCACATTCTATAATCTGGAGCAGTCAGCAAAATATGAATGATATCCTACCCATTGTCACAGAAATTACTGTTAACTATTTTGAATGGTTGGGTTAAACCTGGCCGCAGCACTTTTTGACACAAGAATGCCATGAAAGACCCTCCACTGGTCACCAACTCCTTTAGGGATTGCACTTTTATACAACAACCTCTGGGATGGCATTAAATTCTCAACTCCTAATTGATCCCTCCACTTTGTATTATCTAGGTTAGCTAACTTTTCTGTTGCCAGGGCTTTAAGAAACAAAGATGTTAGAAGTTGTTGCTTCTGAAGATTTTAAAACTGCAGATACATTAATCCCCTCCAGTGTAAGAGAAGGACGCTGTTCCTATTAGTAGCTACTGGGTGTGCATTGATCATAATTTCTAGAACCTGATGCTGTAGCTCTGCCACTTGTCCATCAAAAACCTACAACAGAAACGCTGCATCTTCCAGAGATGTGTGTTTCTGTAGCTGTCTAGGAATGACCTGGAGTTCACACCACATTTACAAACTATACATCCTAATATAGCAAAACATCAGAATTAACAAAAGGCCTGTTTTGTAGACTTTCAAAAGACATTTGATTCGATTTAACTTGAAGGATTATTATTTAAACTTTTTCAATGTGGTGTGGTGGTGAAATATATGATATCAACTCAATATACAATGAAAACAAATGTGGTATAAAATGGTAATAAAACAGGGACGCAACTTGAGTTTGAGATTTTTCAGTATTTATATCAAAGAAGTGGCAGCAATGTTGGATCTGTAGCCCCTGGTCTCACTGTAAAGGATACTGAAATCATGTTCCTGCTCTATGCAGATTACTTGGTTCTGTTGTCTCCTTCTGTTGTCTGATTATACTTTATGCTGATTCATTTTCTGGGTTTTCAAATGTATTAGCTGAGTGGAGAGGTGTAGGCCTGTCTAGAATACTGTCTTAACCTCCAGTTTTTTCTTTCCTCTTTCTCTTTTCTCTTTCCCTTTCTCTTGTCTGGTGAGGTCAACCTGTCATTTGGCTTTAGTTGTGAAGTCACTGGTTTTGATGCAGTTAACAAGACTTATTGCATGTTTACTTAGCAATACAACATGTAAATCAGAATAATACAATTATCACTGGGCAACAGGAAACCAAACAGGTTACCTTACTAACACCTATATTATCATCACATCATCACAACTAACAAAATCAAATTAAGAAACATGCAAACAAACAGATTAAGGATAGGTACCCTTGCTTATTTCCCACCTGACTCACAGTGATGCCAACTGGCTGAGTTTCAAGGACTAATTAGCTGGTTCTTGTTGGCTCTCTGAGCTTACTTAAATCAATAACTTGTGTGTCACTGCACTGCACTTCTGTAAATTATTGTAGCACGTATTTGTGTCTGTACTTAACACGGCACTGATTATGACAGCGCTGTGTGATGGATTGACTCATGGTCAGATGTGATCAGCTGTTTTCTGTATGTACCACTGTCCATTCACTGTTGTACCTTACTATACGCACTTTTGTACCTTTGCTTTGAGTCAGTCTGGATATTAGCATCTGCTAAGTAACTACACGTAATATGTATATACAAGTACATTTAATAACTTAACTTAAAAACCCTCCTTCCACTCAATGTTCAGTCGCTATTTATTTGGTTTGGCTATGTTTTGTCATGAGTTGGGGGAGGGGCAGACTGCCATTCAGAGCAGGGAACAGGGAACAGGGAACAGAGACAGCCCAAGAATGGGCTGTCCAGTCAGCAGCCTGAACAAATTAGATAATTGTAACATGATGTTATCCATTGAAATCAACTGCACTAGATATTATTTAATGTAAAAATAAAAGTACATTGAACTATATTATTGGTCTGTATGCTATTAGAGTCATGTGCAGTGGGTGCCTCTCTCCGTGGGATAGGCCTAATGTATATTACCGTCCACATATTGATCAATGTGTGATTGAACCTGAGTCAAACTACAGGTGTATTTGTGTGTGTGTGCATGTGAATGGGTGTCGGGGGGGAGTTTACATGGATGTCGAGGAGACTGTCATGGAAACGCAGAGGAGGACACACAGAGGAGGAATTAGGAACGAGTGGTCGTCTCGGATGACGCACACTCCTTCCTTTCTTAACAGCTTTTTATCAGGCAGGCATTAACCCCTAACCCTTACGGAGAGTCAGGGAAAAGGTGTGGCTTTCAGAGGGTGCCTGACAGAAAGGGGAGGGGCCTGACAGAAAGGATATACTGTGCAGTCCCTGCTGCTGGGAGCATGGCTCTTTGTCTCAGCTTCTGTCATGCTATACAGACCTGCCTCTGAAAGTGAGAGAGAGTATGTGTGATTCTGACACTGTCTCTCTGCTGGTGTGACTCTGAGAACGTGTTTCTATGCTAGTTTCTGTGCTAGTGTAAGCGTGAGAGTCTGTTTATGTGCTACACCCACACTTCAGTAGGGTAAAACTCCGTAACACTTTATAATAACAGGCCACAATAAATAGCAAAGTAGCCATTACCTAATAGTTTGTTGATGATTGTTAATAATTACCAATGTAGCTTACTGGTATTACTAAATAGTCTTCTTTTCAATATTCAAAAATGAAGTGTTTGCATACAAATCATTTGTTACTACAATAACCCATAGCAACTTTACATGTAATTAATGACTTCTTAATGATCTATCAATAATTAGTGCATAAAGTGCATAAATTAAGATTGTTATAAATGCAATTGCATGTTATAAATGCAACTGCATGTTATCATAGACCCTTACTAACAGCTAATTAATACTTTTACAATAACCCGATGATCACAACTGTATTTATTGTCACTTCCTCTTCACATTTACTTTTTTATTAATAAATAGTATATCTATTTTGTTTTGATCTAAATCATTCTTTGTTGGACTCCTTTCTCCTTTCTCACTCCTTTCTTGTCACTCCAAACGTGTTACCTAAAACTCAATACATGGAGGGCCATGGCTCAACCAGGCCCACTCCACTATGCCCATGCATGGCTGCTGCTGCTAATTATTTACGTATTTTGACAGCTTGCTAAATATGATTACAGGTGCATGTGCACATTATATACAGTATGTATGCAGCATACAAGGTAGCTAACTCTTCACAGCATGGCATGTGTGGGTGTCAGTTGAGAGTCTGTGAATTTGTTGTATGCATGTATGTGCATTTTTGTACTGCTGTGTGCATTTGTGTACATTTGTGGGCATTTGTGTGACCATCCAGCAGTAAAGTTCAGCCATTATGAAATCAGCTGAAAAGGTATAGGGTAACATGGAGCACATGTGTAAAAATAAGGCAAAGCGAGAAAAATGAGAGAAAGATAGGAGAGGGAGGGAGAGAGGGAAGGGAAGCTGAGTGGCTGAGCACTGAAGAGGGAGAAAGATGCAGAGATGGACAGCTAAATAGAATTCAGGGGCAGGGTGAGAGTGACAGGAAAGAAGGGGTATCTAACTCTCTCTCTCTAGATCATTACTGTGGTGAATGGAGAGACCATCCCTCTCTGGCTCATTATCGTGGTGAATGGAGAGACACTCTCTCTCTGACTCATGACTGTGGTGAATTAAGAGATTCTCCCTTTCTGGCTCAATACTGTGGTGAATTGAGAGATCTTCTGGCTCATTACTGTGTTTATGGAGAGACTCTCTTCATTGGGGTGTAAAGCTCCTTGATTGTGAAGTGCCACAGAAGTTCTTGCCTAACATGCTGCACCGTACGTGACAGAATAATGCCACCTTATTACTGGTCACAGTGGACAGCTGCATGTGGTCTGCAGAGATCAGGCTGTTACGGATCAGAATGTGCATGGCTGATGCCATAACCCTTTAAATCTGCAAAGAAACGCTGAACAGGACATGACACAAGTATGTGAAGTCATGGGACTCTTTTTGTATGTGGTGTGTGTGTGTGTGTGTGTGTGTGGGTGGTGAAAGTTGGGTTGTGTGAAAGATCAACACAACTTGTACCTTGCATCTCTCATAAACAGCTCAAAGTGCATTCTGTACAATCAAGATTAGAATGAAAAAGGATCAATAAAACACAATAAAAGACAATAAAAACAATACAACATAAGAATTCATAACTTATGCAACATAAGTTGCATTGCCTCAGGCAGGTAAAAAGGGAATTACAGTAGTCCAGCCAAAAGGAAATAAAAGCATGAATGACCTTCTGTCATTCTCATAATGGTTTTTCCATCCACTAACTTGTAAAATGGGCAGTGTTTCATTGCCCATTTGTAGGCATTTATTTGTAAGTTGCTCTGGGTAAGAGTGTCTGCTAAATGATGTAATATAATGTAATGTAATGCAAATATCCTGAGTTGGCCTGGTTGGACACAAGATCAACCCACTATGATATCTGGAGCTAGCTAATGTAAGGGCAAATTGGGTCAGATTTCTGTGGGTGGAAACCCCTCTAGCTTCCTTCAGCTAGAAATCACCTACAGCTAAGCTGGGTTAGAGGAAATACCTCAGGTATAACTAACCTATAAGGTGGGTCAGTGGAAAGGGTTCAGATATAGGTAAAAGATAGATCAGGTGGGTTAGTGAAAATGCCTCAGGTATAGTATTTTTGCTCACTGTAGGTGCAGATCACTGAAATCCATAGGTCAGAAAAGTGTGTGTATTGCGTTATATTTACCTGACCATATTGGTGCTGTGTGCAGTGCAGGTCAGTGACTATGTGACTGCATGTGGTGCAGGGCGGTGACTCTGTGGCTCTGTGTGGAACATGGCAGTGACTCAGTGGACTTCAGCCTGCAGAGTGATTTCAGAGGGACAGGCGTAGCATATTAGAATGGATGGATCTGCATGAACAAAGAAGGGTAGAAACATAGGGGTGGAAACATAGACTCACAGTCTCCAGGACTACTGTGAATATAGAGTATAAATTATTCATCTTGGAGAATTTGGGGCAAATTGTACTAACAGGGAGGGGAATGCTATAAATAATTGATTCTGTAGGGGGTCTCTGATTTTACAACCCCCCCCTCCCCAACCACATCTCCTTTGTCATTCTTTCTCCCATAATTGAGTCTCTCTCTGGCTATCTCTGTATTCACCCCCCCACCCATTACTATCTCTCAGGTTGGCCCCCACATGCACACATGTACACACACTCACACTTATCATACACACACACACACACACACACACACACACACACACACACACACATCCACTCAGATACTGAATCATTCAGCTGGGTTAGGCAATGGCCACACAGATACCAAATCATTCAGCAAGGTTAGACAAGCATCCACACAGATTCTGAATCATTCATCTGGGTTAGGTAATGGTTACACAGATACCAGCTAATCAGTGCTGTCCTTGAAACGTAGTGCCATTTTTGGAAACATTGTCACAATAGGAGGAAGTGCTTTCATAGGATGAACAACCTTAAAACCATTGCTGCCAGTTTCCAGCTACAGGTTTGTATTGCCACCATATGTTTACCCCTGAGCTTATGCGGCTGCAACAGCTTGAAGCGCCACCAGGCTTTTACTGTATATGCTTATCCTCAATGCATTTTACAACTACTGGCTATTACAATAGCAGTGAGAGATTTAGAGCCAGAGTCTGAGGAACCAAGATATAGTCTGAAGAGGTGGGTGTTCAGTCTGCAACAGAAAAGGAACAGCGATTTTGCTGTTCTGGCAGTTGTGGGGACCTCATTACATCACTTTGGTACCAGGCTACAGAATGGATATGAACAAGGTGAAGAACCCTTCCAGGAAGGAACTACTAGGCTATCAGATGCAGTGGAATGAAATAGTCTGGCAGAAGTTTAGGGTGTGATTGTAGATTGTAATTGTTATTTCTAGGTAGGTTAGAGTTTTGAGTTTTGTCTGAGCCATAACAGGTAGGTAATTTAGAGAGATAAGGAGAGACATGACATGACACTGTTTTTAGTTAATGGTAGACCAGTCAAGCCACTGCATGCTGAATCATCTGGAGAGGTCTGATGACACTTACTGGAGGAGAGTTGCAGTAGTCTAGCCTGGAGAACACAAAGGCTTGACAAAGAGTGGTGCAAAGTTGATAGTAAGAAATGGGTGGATTTTTCAGATGTTACAGAATGCAAATCTGCAGCTCTCATTGCTGCTATATTGTTGGTGAAGGACAGGATAGTATCCATCACTCCCAGGCTCTTGGCACACTGGTATCATGACACAGTCATGTTGTTGAGGGAAAAGGAGATGCTATGTAAAAGTGATAACATAGCTGGTATGTAGAGGAGTTTGGTTTTGGAGAGGCTGGCTTACCTAAATGTGTGTTGGTGAGTAGAAATTATAGAAAGAGTTGTGTATCCATTGCATAGCAACAGTAGGAAAATGAACAATCCCAAAGATTTTGTGTTTAAATATAAAAAAGGAAGCTAGGGATGGATCCCTGAGTGACACCTGTGGACAGACTGTAAGACTTTGTGGCAGAGTCACACCATGTTACCTGGAAGGAATGTTCAAAAAGGTGGGAAGAAAACCACTTGTTTGCTGTGCTTGCAATGAATACTTTGGCCTGGGTTGTCAGGCGGACCTGATGGTCAACTTAATCACAAGCAGCACATAGATCAAGGAAGATTATGACAGAGGACATGGAGGGAGCTCTAGCAAGGTCGAGAGCCTCAGTTACAGAGAACAGAGAAATTTCCATTGCTTTGAATCCAGACTGGTTAGAATCAGCTAGGCCATCCTGAGCCAGGAAATAAGATAGTTGATTAGATACATACACCGCTCTGTAAGGGCTGTTCGTACATCTCTCTCTGATGGCTGAAGTTAAACCTCTTTGTGAGGCCTATAGTTCCATCTCTCTGTGAGGACTGCGTTAACATCTTTGTGAGCACTTTAGTTAAAATGCTCTGTGAGGGTTGTATGTATACCTCTTTGTGAGGACTCCTCTGACCTCCCCTGACCAATCAACTCCCCCCCCAGGCTACACTTCCTTTGTTCCTGGGTGGGGAGTGGTTGGGGTGCCAAAGACAGAGGTAATGAATTGGTTGGGAGATGTGATGTGTAATTAAAGTGGCAGTGGTATGTTGCTCCTCACAGCTCCTCACGATCCCTGCCTCTGCCTCCATGCCTCATTCACAATATTTAGTGACAGGACACAGTGAGTGTAGTGTTCAAAGCACATATCTAAATGCAACTTTCATTCATACATGTTGTTTTTAATGACTTAAGGATGTTTTTTAGGCTCTGAAATCATTTACACTTTAATGTCTATTCATGTTTGGCTAATAATTTGTACTTTTATTAAATGTTTAGCTTCTTCTGATTTGAAGTAAACATCAAGTGTGGGTTGGGTGGAATCTGGGCTTCAGTACCGAGTACTCTGAATACCTGAATACCCCTGCATGTTCCCAGAGCCAGACAGAGACACAGGATCATCACTGCACAGCACTAATTATCCTCATCTCCCCATCCGCATTTCTGTCTAGCAGCCAAACTACCTGTCTATGTTGGTGAGGTGTGTGTTTACCTTTGCATTCAGTCTGATCTGATCAGTGCCTCCATGCCTACTTCAGTCAGTCCTGAGGTTTCTTGTGACAATGTTGCAGTGAAATGATTAATTTCTCCTTTTTCTCTCCCCGCTCCCCCGCCCATCTGTTTGCTTCCTGCTTTTTCTTTTTCTGACCCTGACCCCAGCCTCGTATCTGCAAACACCCCCTTGCTCTGCTTCTCCAATCATTTTCTCTCTATGTCCATCCTTCCACTCCCTATCCCTGTTGTTTTTCATAGTGACAGAAGGCAGTGTGGCCCAGAGGAACAGAGCAAAAGAGAGAGAGCAAGGCCTGCAAGTGTTGGCCGGCAGCTGGTCTTCCAGGAATCAGCTGAATCTTTCCAGAAGAAGAAGGTCTGGCATCATTCAGAGGAAGGAACCGCAGACGCACTACCCACTCCTACGCAGTCCTGCTCCCAGCAGTATTTGGTGTGTGAGTGTGACAGAGAGAAAGAGGTTCATGGGACTCTGAGCCATGCCCTCAGTGCATCGTTGGCAGCTCCAAAGTAGGGGGCAATGTGCCTCTCTACCCCTCCTCCTCCTGCTCCTGGTCATCATGGTTCCTGGACCAGCCCTGGCAGCCATCCACATCCCCAGCCTGTGTGAGTACTGACTGTGCTTTTATCGCTGAAGGCACTGTGCTGAAAGCTCTGCTGAATTTCACTGTGTCATTCTCTCAGAAGGCACCATGCTGAAAGTTCTTCACTTCCTGCAGCGCACTATCTGTTTGTGTCAATATGTGTACTGAGAGGCTGAATAGTGCATGAGAGGCTGAATGTGGCTGAATGTGTTTCTTTCTCTCTCTCTCCTTCTCTCTTTCTGTGTGTGTGTGTGTGTGTGTGTGTGTGTTTGTGTTTGTGTGTGAGCAAGAGAGAGGGAGAAAGAGTAACTTGTAACTCAAGAATAACTTAAGACTAACATAATATATTCTCTGACTTCCTTTAAATCGCTGCTGGACTGACAGACCAAATAAATGACTGTAAGTTGCTTTTCCATATTGTGATCTTTAAAAAAACATATTTTAAAAAAATCTTGACTCCTTGTATTCCTTGTGTTTCTCAGCTGGTCTATTCATGGTATCAAACAATTAAATTCTCCAAGACTAGAGGGTGTTTTCACCTCTCTGCTAAACTTCCTGTGTATGCTAGTTTTCTGTACCTCTCATTGCAGTAAAAGGGCCACCTGTCATCACCACCCAGCCACAGTCTGGCACTGCCTTCTCTGTCGATGATATCATCCTCACCTGCGAGGCCTCTGGGAACCCCCCACCCACGTCAGTCTTCATTAATCTCTTACTCACTGTTTACACAGAGTAACCTATATCAAGCCCTCTCCCTGATGAAGCAGGTTACTCACTGTGCCACCTTTTGTCTCAGCGGTCTCTGAAGGATATACCAGATTAGAGTCACCATCTAAAACAAAGCTCATGTATGATTATTCTGTATGCAGTTGCAACATATTTTTGTGTTCAGCTGTCCCACAAGTCTCCATAGGACTACAGGCAGACACACTGTCTGAATACAATCCCTTTACAGACACAGCCTTTACAAGTAATTGCAATGATAAAGAACCTCTTCAATAAAGACTAAAATGAATCCTTGCCAGATGCTCACCTCCTGAGAGAATGGAGTGGCTCTGTTAGCATGGCAGTAAATTGGGGCTGATGAGAAGCAGACAATGCAGGGAATGACATCATTAGGAGGCACTGACAGCAATCATCAGATGTCTCAACCTCTCTCTTCCCCGTTAAAATCATTCCCCTTTGCAGTTTTCGCTGGGTGAAGGACGGAAAGCAGTTTGACCCCACCAGCTATCCCAGGGTTTCCACCTCCAAGAGTTCGGGAACATTCTTTGTTGCCTCAAATGGTCCCATCAGCCAGTACCAGGGCAAATACCGCTGCTATGCCTCCAATGAGCTTGGTACTGCTGTCTCCAATGAGGTCCAGATCATCACAGAGAGTGAGTCCATTTCTCTATTCTCTATTAAGTCTAATTCTTTTGGCAAAACATACAAATGAACATTTTCAATGCTTATTTTAAGGTTAAAAGTCATTCAATTGTACACCCATGACCTGAATGACATACAAACTACAATAACTGAGGAAAAATCCCTTCCTCCTCTTACCTCACCCTTAATTTTCATTGGCAACAGTCCCTTAGAAAGATGTGTGAGGTCATAAAATTGTTTCCTTGGTGACAAAATTTTGAAATTCACTGGAACGTGTTCCAGTAAAATACTAGTAATTTTACAGATCAGGTCACTGTGAATGAGCAACATGGACTGTATACTGTTGTTTCAATGACAGAAATTTTCAGCTTTGAGGCAGTTAGGGTATTTTTAAGAATCATTTAGGGTTGTTCACACTAAAGACAAAAAGTGTTACATTAAAATAATGGGCCAGGATGTGCACAAAAACAGCACATTGGCTATTGTGATAATTTTACACACACGAACAGCAATCTGAGGCCATTAACCTGGTGTAAATGAAAGGATGGTGACCAGAAATTTAGTAGAATGGTTCTGTGGTATGAACTGGTGTGAATGGAGTGTCAATCAACTATGCCAATTTTGCCAGCATTGTTGGTTTGAAAGTGGCATTTTGTGTAAACTGTGTATGAGCATGCATGTGCTCCTCTTCCTCACTGCAATTTGGCTTTTACTTCCGGTGATGTTGCATATGTAACACACCATCTTTTCCAGACACCCCGACTCTACCAAAAGAGAAGAAGGTGATGAAGAAGGTGGGGGAAGGGGAAAGTGTGGTCCTGGTCTGTGACCCTCCCTTCAGTACCATCCCCCCTCATATTCATTGGATGGATAAGAGTGAGTCTCTCTGTCTGTTTCCCTGCCTGTCTGTTTGTCTGTGCTAGCACATGAAAGTGTCCATTTAACTATCTGCTCCTCTATGCTTACACATGAACACTATTTATTTGACTGCCTGCCTCAATGTGCTTGCACATAAAACTGTCTGTCTGACTGTGTGTTCCTCTATGCTTGCACATGAAAACTGTCTGACTGCCTGATTCTGTTTGCTTATACATGTAAGTCTGTTTCCCAGTGTTTCTACATGTAAGTCTGTCTGACTGTATTTCAATGCTTCTACAGGTGTCCATCTGTCTGTTTCTTTCTCTGTGCTTGTTCATGTATGTGACTGTCTATTCCTTAGTGCTTGTACATGTACGTTGTCTGAATGTTACTTCTTCTGTATTTTTTTTCTGGCAGGGAAAATCATCATGTGTATGTGTGTCTGTCATGTGGTACAGTGCACACTTTGTATATGCAGAGTATAAAAGGCCACCCATCTCTGCCTCCACAGAACTGAGGCACATTGATCAGAGTGAGCGGGTGACAACTGGCCTGGACGGAAGCCTCTATTTTGCCCACGTGATCCCCAGTGACAGCCGAGATGACTACACCTGCAATGCTCAGTACATTGCTGCCAGGACCATCCTGCCCAAAGAGCCAATCTCTCTCAGCGTTATGCCCTGTAAGTGTTATTCAGCCTCATAACTGTAATATGTACTATAGCAGTGCTTCCAATCTCTCTGCTCTATAGCTTCACCTCTAATCTCCCTCACAATCTCCACCCGTAATTTAACCCCACTACAGTTTCCCTTATCATCACCACCTGTAATAACACTGAACCTCCAATCTCCCTCACCTACATCACCTGTAATACAACTGAACCTCTAATCTCCCTCCTTATTACCACTTGTAAGACCCTTTCCCCTCCCTCTCTCTTTCCATAGCTAATTCCGTGGTGCAGCACAGGAGGCCCCAGCTATTAAGGCCCAGTGGGACCCACAGCCACCATTTGGCCCTCATGGGCAAGGAACTGGTGCTGGAGTGCCTCCCTGAAGGACTGTAAGTTGCACTCTATCAGTCCAACTCTCTGTCCTTCTCTCTTTCTGTCCAGCTGACTGTCCTTAAGTCTGTCTGTCCAACTCACTCACCTGTCTGTCCAAATTTCTGTCCTTCTGTCGGTCTGTCTGTCTGTCTGTCTGTCTGTCTAACTCACCATCCTTCTGCTTGTCTGTCCATCTCCCTGTCTTTCTGTTCTTCTGTCCAGCTCACTGTTCTTCTGTTTGTCCAAATCACTGTCCTTCTATATATCTGTCTGACTCACTTTTTATCTATTCATCTGTCTACTTGACTGTATGTGTGGGTTTCTGCATTCCTCTACATGTCTCTGTAACTATATGCAACATCTCTCCTCGCTCCCCCATCTCTCTCTCTCTCTGTCTCTCTCTCTCTACTTCACCCTCCCACCATCTCCCTCTCTTTCTCTGTCTCTCCCTTCTCTCTCCCCTTCCTACTTCTCTTTCCTTCCCTCCATCCATCATTCTCTCTCTCTCTCCCCCATTCCCTTTTTCTCCCTCTCGTCCTCCCTCCATCTTTCTGTCTAGACCCACTCCCAGGGTTCAGTGGCTTAGGAAAGATCGAGCTCTGTCTGAATCTGACACAACCAAGATGAACTTTGACAGATGGCTGCTTTTCAACAACATCTCCCAGGATGATGATGGAGAATACCAGTGCACAGCTACCAACAAGGAAGGCGAGGCCACTCACACCTACACTATCACTGTGGAAGGTAGAAGTCATGGAGAAGTTTTGTCTCTGTGAATGAATTTACTTGTTCATTGAAAAATGCAGTTGCCAAAACAGATATTATGTATCACCTGACTGCAGATGAGCCTTGATCTGGGTCTTAATGACACACATTTGACTAATCACATTGGAGCAGCCTTAAATCACAGTGAAGCTGTCTTGGTTACCTCTGATTATTTTGAGTGAATACATTTGCTCACTGCCAGGCTTTTTGTGTATGGCAGTGGACTAGATATTATAAAGATCACGATGATGAAAATGAAGATGCTGAATGGTATGAAGATGCTGCTGCTGCTGCTACTGCTGCCACTGATGATGATAAAGATACTGATAAAGATGATGATGATGATGATGATGATGATGATGGTGATGGCAAAGATGATTATGGTGATGATGATGATGATGATGATGACGATGATGATGATGATGATGATGATGATGATGAAGACGTTTAATGGTATGATGATGTTGTCTCTGCAGCTGCCCCATACTGGACTAAACTGCCCAAGAGTCAACTGTACGCTCCAGGAGAGACCGTGCGGCTGGACTGTCATGCAGAGGGCATCCCCACCCCCAATGTCACCTGGAGCATCAATGGCAATCCCATCTCAGGTCTTACAGTGCAGTACATGACACACTGCTACACAACTGCACAACACTGTGAAAACTCACGAGACTACACACCACTACACAACTGCAGAGCACTGCATAAACACACTGCACTACACAACACTATAAACCTGTGTCATTACACACCACTACACAACTGAACAACTACACAACTGAACAACCCTGCCTAAACACACTAAACCACACACCACTATACACCCGCACCATTACACACCATTATACATTTGTGTCACACTGTGTGAAGTCGTAATACACACTTGCACCATTACACAGCACTATACAACTGCACCACACTGTGTACATTCAACACACTACAAACCACTATACAACTGCACTATTACATAGTACTAAACAACTGCACCACACTGCACAGCACTACACAACTACAGAAGACTGTGTAAGTTCACAACTCTGCACACCACTAAACAACTGCACCATTATAGACCACTACGCAACTGCACCACACTCCGCACCCATACACAACTGCATAGCACTACATGAAGTCACAACACACAGATCTACACAAAACGACACATGGCAGCACTACACAGCACTACACAGTACTACTCCACACTAGATATCTCTACACAACACAAATACACAGCAGTACACAACACAACCCCACACAACACATCCTTCCACAACACAGACACAGTATGGCACTTCACAGTGCCATGCAACACTGCAGAGCCCCACAAACAGGCAGCAGTGTAGCATAGTGGTTAAGGAGCAGGACTTGTAACCGAAACATTGCTGGTTTGATTCCCCACAGGGGCAGTACTGCTGTACCCTTGGGCAAGGTTCTTAACCCATAATTGCCTCAGTAAATATCTAGCTGTATAAATGGATAGCATTGTACAGTATAAACCTCTAATTATTTTAAGTTGCACTGGATAAGATAGCCTTCATAAAATGAAATATCACATTTGGCCAGCTGTAAGGTTTCCTTTTTTCTCATAGCATCCCCTATATCACAGTGTGTCACCCATGATGTAGCTTTTCAGTTGTTTCTGAATGGATTCTCATATCAGATATGCTAATGAATGGTCATGTTGCTGTAGACATTGAGTGAGATGATGTGCTGTGATCGTGTTGCTATAGGCATTGAGTGTGATGATTTTTTTGTGGCCGTGTTGCTGTAGACATTGAATGAGATGATTTTTTTGTGGTCATGTTGCTGTAGACATTGAGTGTGATGATGTTTTGTGGTTGTGTTGCTGTAGGCATTGAGCGTGATGATGTTTTGTGGTCATGTTGCTGTAGACATTGAGTGAGATGATGTGCTGTGATCGTGTTGCTATAGGCATTGAGTGTGATGATTTTTTTGTGGCCGTGTTGCTGTAGACATTGAATGAGATGATTTTTTTGTGGTCATGTTGCTGTAGACATTGAGTGTGATGATGTTTTGTGGTTGTGTTGCTGTAGGCATTGAGTGTGATGATGTTTTATGGTCATGTTGCTGTAGGCATTGAGTGTGATGATGTGTTGTGGTCATGTTGCTGTAGACATTGAGTGTGATGATGTTTTGTGGTCGTGTTGCTGTAAGCATTGAGTATGATGATGGTTTGTGGTCATGTTGTATTGCTGTAGGCATTGAGTGTGATGATGTTTTGTGGTCGTGTTGTTGTAGGCATTGAGTGTGATGATGTTTTGTTGTTGTGCTGCAGTAGGCATTGAGTGTGATGATGTGTTGTGGTCATGTTGCTGTAGACATTGAGTGTGATGATGTTTTGTGGTCGTGTTGCTGTAAGCATTGAGTATGATGATGGTTTGTGGTCATGTTGTATTGCTGTAGGCATTGAGTGTGATGAGGTTTTGTGGTCGTGTTGTTGTAGGCATTGACCCAGACCCTCGACTCAGAGTACATGTTGGGACTCTGATATTGAAAGATGTTAAATCTAGCGACACTGCAGTATATCAGTGTGAAGCCTCCAACAAGCATGGGAACATCATGATCAATACCTACATCAACGTTATAGGTGAGTACATCCTGACAAACACTAGCATCTACATCACAGGTAAGTACACCCAGTCTGTTTGGCTTCCATGTCTTCACCTAATGTCTGTTCCTTTTCTGCCTTGTGAATGTTGAGTTAAAGGTTCAATCAGTATATCACCCTCAGGATTGGTACTCCACCCTAAACTGCACATTCTCCTAAATGTGTTTTATTCCAAGGATACCAGATTAAGGAAGGTGGGAGCTGCCCCTTTCTCTGTTTGTCTCACATTCAATTTCCCATTCAGATTAAAATTCAGAGTGAAATTCACATTAAAATGCTCTATTTGTATGACAAAATAACATGAACAAAACAAATGAAAAAATGTACCTGCTCCCTGTACAGCAAATGAGTATCCCTGTTCCCTGTCCCACAAATAAGTATCCCTGCTTTCTGTCATAAAAATACTCAAGCTGTTATGATGGTAATTTTCCACTCCTGCTCTAAGGCAGGAATGGACAGGCTGAGCTGCTTTCTTATGGTTTCAACGTAAGTGTTTCATAACATGGTCTCTCCCTCTCTCTCTCTCTCTCTCTCTCTCTCTCTTGGCTCTCTCCATCTCTTCTCACAGAGCTTCCCCCTCAGATTTTGACGGAGGATGGAGAGAAGTACAGAGTGACAGAGGGACAGACGGCGCTCCTAAAATGTGACACGTTTGGCTCCCCCTTACCCAAAGTCACTTGGTGAGTCACACGGTCATAACTGTGCTTCTTATTTTTAGCACTTACACAACAGCACAAAGCACTGAACCTTTGGCACCAAAACAGTGCAGCATCTTATGAGGGATGTGACATCCAAACTCCAGTGTGGGATGTGACATCCAAGCGCTTATCACAGATGTGATGTCCAAGTGCTTGGGAGGGATGTGATATGTGTGTATGAGTTGTTAGTACTGCTGTTGCTGAGTGGGCGAGGCTGATTGTGTTTTTGGGGTAGGGAGGGCGGAAGCTCAGACCTGGTGCTGTCCAACCCCCGAGTGTCCCAGCTGACCAGCGGGGTCCTGCAGATCACCAACTCCTCCCAAGAGGACAGTGGCCTGTACACCTGCTCCGTGCTTAACAGCAACCTGTCAATCATGGCTCAACTGGAGGTGTTGAGTGAGTACATACACATACATGCGCACACACACACACACACACACACACACACACACACACACACACACACACACACACACACACACACATTACATACACTTGAAACAAAGTGCTCACAATTTCAGGGAAATAAAAGCTTTCTTGCATGCTTATGAGGTCATCTTTAGAGGACTGGCAAGGCTGGTATGGTATCAGCGCCCTCCATCTCTCTCCTGACTCTGTGTATGATCCACCCCTACTCCGCCTCTCCTCTGCTGCTCTCCATCCCTCTCTTTCCTGACTCTGTGTCTGACCTGCCCCTCCTGTGCTGTTCTCCATCCAGACAGGACAATCATTGTGTTGCCACCTCAGCCACTGCGTGTTCGCCGCGGAGACTCTGCCAACCTGACCTGCCATGCCCTGGTTGACCCCCGGATGAACCATGTTCAGATGCAGTGGAGGAAGGGCAGACAGAAGCTCTTTCCATCCTCATCTGATGACAAGTAAGGCTCTTTTGCTAGCTCGGACTGTCAGTGGTGGAAAGGACCACAGTGCTCAACCATGCAGGTGAAGTGATATTTACAGTGCCCTTCAAAAGTATGTTAATGGTAGAGTGGCATTTGATATTTTTGCTACTTTAGGCATTTGCATTTGAGATCAAAAAATGAGACCAAAGTAGAGACTAGCTTTTAGCTTTTATTTCATGCTATATACATGCATATACAGTATCTTTTTATCATTTATAGAAAGAGCCATTTTAATGTTGAGTCCCCCTTTTTCAGATGTGCAAAAGTAAGTTAACTGATGAATTCCAAAACAAATCAAAGTGATGAGGTCTAATATTTGGTTGCATAGCCCTTTGATGCAATGACTGCAAGTCTATGACCCATTGACATTACCAAACATGTGATATCTTCTTTGGAAATGCTTTTCCAGGCCTTCCCTGCAGCTTCTTTCAGTTGATGTTTGTTATGAGGGCTCTCTGTCTTCAATATCCTCTTCAGCAAGTAAAATACATGCTCAATTGGATTTGGATCTGGTCACTGATTTGGCCAGTCTAAAACTTTCCACTTTGTAATTGATAAAGGCTTTGGTTGCACAGGCAGTGTGTTTGGGGTGATTGTCTTGTTGCAGGATGAAGCGCCAGCCAATGAGATTGGAGGAAATGCTTTGTACGTAGCCAGGCAAAATCCATCTGTACACTTCTGAATTCATCCTGCTGCTACCATCATATGTTACTTCATCAATAAAGATGAGCCAGTTCCAGAAGCAGCCATACATGCCCAGGCCATGACATTACCTCCTCCATGTTTCACAGATGAGGTGGAATGGTTTGGATCATGGGCAGTTCCTATCTTTCTCCACACGTTTGGCTTTCCATCATTTTGGTGAAGTTTATTTTGGTCTCATCTGTCCATAAAACTTTGCTCCAGAACTCTTCTGGCTCATCTCTGCATTTTTTGGCGAATTCAAATCCAGCCTTCTGATTCTTGCTGCTGATAAGAGGTTTGCATCTTGCAGTATGCCCTCTATAATTCTGTTGTCGAAGTCTTCTGCGAACAGTGGATGGCGATACTTTCACACCTGCACTCTGTAGACTGGAGGTGATGTAACTGACTGTTGTTTTAGGGTTTTTCTTCTCAGCTCTTCAGATTTTTCTGTCATCAGCTGCGGTTGTTTTCCATGGGCAACCTGCTCTGTCTTTATTTTGAAGTCCACCAGTGGTTTCTTTTTTCAGAACTTTCCAAATTGCTGTACTTGATATATTCATTTCCTGTGCTACGGTTCTTAATGACTTTTTTGTTCTCCCTTCTTACAGATTAGCTGGTTTTCTGCCATAGTCAGTCCTCTGGTTTTCATGCTGGTGTATGTCTTCTTGCTCCAAAAGCAATCTCCACAGATGAAAAGTGGCTGATACTCACTGCCCTTTTATGTGTGAACAATCCATGCAAAAGGAAACACCTGAGCAATGAGCTACACCTGTCAGTCATTTGTTATCTTACTTTTGCACACCTGAAAATGGGGGCACTCAACACAAATACAGCCATTTCTCTAAAATGGACAAATGTATTTGCATGTGAAGACCATTAAATAAAAGTTGATAGTTTCTACTTTCATTTCACATTAATCTTTAATTTCAAATCCAAACACCTTAAGTTAATGGAAAAAACACACATTCCATTCTACCGTTAACATACTTTTGATGGGCACTGTATCACTGAAACATGTCCACTGAGCACAGTCAACTCACTCTGGACAAGTCCACTTTGGTCTGCCCTGTGAAAGTGGGGGCATAAACTTTTCTATTTTCTTATTTTATGTGGGCTCAAAAACACAAGTTAAAAATAGTACCAACATTGCTGTCAAAAAACAAATTTGGGTACTGTCACAAGTAAACAAGCAGGGTTATTTAAAAGATATGCAAACATTTAATAAAAAGATAGTAATGATAAGCAGAAATCAATTAACTGCTATAGTTTCAAATAACTCAGTAATTCCAAGGCTGAGATATGAGATGTGCTTGTTTTCACTTTTGACCATGTGTAGATACATTCCTTGTTTGGTCATATAGCTCTCACATGTTTTCAGTGATGCACTCACTGTTTCAGGTACACATTTGATGACAACTCCCTCAAAATTGTGGATGTCCAGCCAGAGGATGAAGCTGAGTACACCTGTGAATTCATTACTAATCTGGACTTGGCCAGTGCCAGTGCCTCCATCATCGTAGTAGGTATGGCTTAATGCCCACACAGCCACAGAGCAGCTTCAGGTACTGAGCCAAGGTCAGTTTACCCAGTCATTATATGGAAACTGATCCAGTGTTTAAAGCTGCAGGTAACTCACCCCGGGTGAGCACTAGGGATGTGCAGAGAGCCCAGTATTTGTATTTTTATCTGTATTTGTTGAGGCAGCAAAATTATTTGTATTTGTATTTGAATAAAAGTGGAAATAGGCATAACAATCCTGTTTTTGTTGTTGTTACACTTCTAATTTCAGGATATTAAAGTGTTAATGTAAGTGTTCTTTAATAAACTATTATAAAAATTATGAACACTTAAATGTAATATCGGTTTATGGTTTTCATAAACCCAGCAATAAACATGTATAACCATTAACATCATTGAAAAGAAAATCATTTTAAAACTAACATTCATTCAACATTCAACTAACATAACATGGTCAAAAATAGACTGCTAACTATGGAGGTAACTTAACTAGTAGACAACGGAGCTAACAATGGATAACAAAGATGGCTAACAAAGATCTTGCTGTCTGCAAAAAGGAGAATAGCCTAACAGGCTGTGCAAATATCTCAATCCTTGTCAAGTGTAGATACAATTCGAAACAATCACACTGCCAACAATATAGACTAAGTTACAGGGCTAACAGGCAAACGCTAGCCTAATCTCCTCCCGGTCAAACAAGCTCCGCTGCGTCTGCGTCTTGTTGAAATAGTGGCACAGGAACTTTGCTAGAATAGCTATAAATAGCGCTCTGTTTCTGCAATGTGATATCTGCAACCTTGCACAAAAGTCCTGATAGTTATGATAATGTGGTCTAAAATAACAGGTAGCCTAAAATTACAACTTTATTCTCGTAATATTATGACTTTTGTCTTGTAAAATTACGACTTTATTCTTGTAATATTACAATCTTATTCTCCTTTTTTCCTCAATGTAGCCCTAATACTCCGTCGTATAAACTATCTCAGCTCTGCAAACCAGTTAAGGTAAAAAAAAAAACCTAATCGAAACAATATAGTGGCGTAGCAATGTACTACGTTTTGCCTATATCTTAATCAGGCTGCGCTGCTCCTTTTAAGTCTGTGCTCTCTCCCCTCCACTCTCCTATTGTCTTCCTGTCACGTCAGCACAAGCAGGCGGAGCACAAATACCCACCGCGCTCACAGTTATGAGGAACACCAGCGAATGGACATGGTTTTATTTTTCTTCCTGAAAACAAATAATTTTCGTAAACACCCACTATTTTTGATTTGCCGAATACTGCATTCGGATTCAGCTCCACCCTTAGTGAGCGCACTCAGTCATTATATGGAAGCTGTAATCCAGGCACAGGTGGAGGGGGAGCAGTGAGTGGAGGGGATATAGGGGGGTGGAGAGGGTGTAGGAAGGTGGAGGGGGTATAGGGGAATGGATGTGGTATTGGCAGATGGAAGAGGTGGAGGGAGTGGTGGGAATATGGGGAGTGGAGGAGGTTGAGGGGATGAAGGAGGATGGAGGTGGTATCAGTGGTGGAGGAGGTTGAGGGGGTGTGCCTGATAATAGGGGTGGAGCTGAATCTGAATACGGTATTCGGCAAAGCACAAATAGTGGGTTTTTACAAATATTTATTTTGTACAAATATTTTAAAAATTATTTTAGTTTATTTTAGTTTTCAGGAAGAAAAAAACATGTCAACTAGCTGGTGTTCCTCATAACTGTGAGCGCGGTGGGTATTTGTGCTCCGCCTGCTTGTTGTATCCACACTTGACAAGGACTGAGATATTTGCATAGCCTGTTAGGCTACTCTCCTTTTTGCAAACAGCAAGATCAATAGTTTAACAGGCTCAAGAACACTTATATTAACACTTTAATATCCTAAAAAATATTATTAGAATTATTAAAATAAATTAGAAGTGTAATAAAAACAAAAACAAAAACAGGATTGTTATGCCTATTTCCACATTTATTCAAATACAAATACAAATAATTTTGCTGCCTCAACAAATACAGATACAAATACAAATACTGGGCTCTCTGCACATCCCTAGTGGGTAGGTGGAATGGATATAACAGTGGATGGGGTGGAGGGGGTGGAGGGCTCAAAAACAGTGTATGTATCATGTTGAAGAAATTTAACAAAGTACTGGATAATTAGTTTGTCTTAAAACCTCACCCATGTCAAGAAAGTCAAGAGAGATTTTAATGTCAGGCCATCCATATACAAGTATACAGTAGGGTTGAAATAATGTTTCCCTGGGACCCATGGTGCTACATTCAGTCAGTAAATAAATACACAAGACAATAAACAGACAAATAATGAGACAATAAATAGACAAAATAACAAGACAATAAATAGACAAAATAACAAGACATTAAATTATAAAAGTGGCAGGCAGAAGAGTGCAAGTAAATTTGTAAACAGAATTTCACCTTTTAAAGTGGCTATGTGCATTTTAAATTTTGGGGTGCTCAGTCCAGGGGAGTGGGCAGGGGTATGCTGTGCTCTTGTACAGGGGCAGGAGGGGAGGAGTTGAGGAGCCTGACTGCCTGAGGGAAAAAGCTCTTGCAGTGTCTGGCAGTGACGCTACGGATGCTCCAGTACCTTCTGCCAGACGGCAGGGGGGTGAGCAGTCCATGTGAGGGGTGGGAGGGGTCTGTGGCAATGCAGGTTGAACAACGGATGTAGTGCTTGTGGAAGAGTTCATCCATGGTTGCGAGAGGGACCCCGATGATCCTCTCAGCTGTCCTCACTATCCGCTGTAGGGACTTGTGGTCTCAGACTAACTCTGGTTCCATCATAAAAAATGATGGAAATCTATGATCTGCAATTTCACAGCCAAACACACATAAGTGACTTGAAAATCAGTCATGAGAGTGCTGTTTAGCTCAGTGAGGCGAGAAGAGGAGAGTTCCTTAATACATATGACATGTTCATAAACAGAGGCAAATGATTAAAGAACAAATCCACATAACTGATTAATTATGTAGGTGAAGGGCCTGTTATGTCAAGGCAATCTGTCTTGACTGCACACAGGAAAGATGGCCTTGGGTTCAATCACAGTCTGTAGAATTTAGAGACAAGCACAGACACTCAGGCAGGCAGGGACACTCAAGAGTAAACTCTCCTTCAGCAGCAATTCTCACTTTCAGACCGACCAGACCCGCCTCTGCACCTGAAGCTCTCTGATCTCCAGGATCGCAGCATCACCCTCAGCTGGACCCCAGGGGATGAACACAACAGTCCTATCCAGGGTAACAGACTGTGCAGTGCACGGCACATCTAATCCATGTCGTGTCTGCACCACATCCACGCCATACCACATGTATAAAACACTGTATCCATAGCCACACTGCACTACATCTACATTACATCTACACTACACCACATCCACATTCACACCACACTAAACCATATCTGCACCACATCCGCATTAAATCATATCATATGAACATGTCACCACATCTGTACAACACCACACTGAAAGGGACCACACAGTCCCATCTGGCTGTTTTCCCTTGATGTGACCTACATTACATCTGTGCCATTTCATACCACACCTCATCCACACCCACATCACACCACATCCACAGGACACCACACCCACATCCACATCACACCCATGTCACACCACACCATACCCACGCCACAGCATACCACACCCACACCACATCCCACAGCACACCACACCACATACACAGCACACCATTTTCACACCACACCCATACCACATACACAGCAGACCACACCACATCTACACCACACCAAATCCACACCACACCACATCCATGCCACACCGACACCACATCCACTGCACACCACACCACATCTACATCACACCACATCCACAGCACACCCACACCACATCCATGCCACACCATACCATACCCACACCACACCACTCCACACCACACCAGCACACCATGTCCAAAACACATTATACCACATCCACACATACCTACAGCATTCCACATCAACACCGCACCACTTCCACACCACACCACATCCATAGCATATCACATCACACCAAATCCACATTGCCACCCCACCACAAAGCCACCCCACATCACATCCCTATCCTGCTTATAGTGTAAAGGACTCTTCTTGCTCAGTACCTGTATACTCATTCATTCATTCAGAAGGTGATTTTAATGGAAACTAATGCTCTCTACTCAGATTCTAGCACTCCTGGCTAAGTGTTTCCCAAAAGAAACCAACATGACACTTGTTGTCTGTATATACAAATGTGTATCTACTTATTATCTTTATGTACGGATTCTGCTCCACAGATGTATTATACTTTATATAAGGTATATCCTTCCTGCAACTAATTATCTTAACTGTCTCCAGTTCACTATCCCAGTGTATAGACTTACCTATCTCAGTATTAATTTACCTGTCTCATTACTAACTTCCCATTTCCAATACTTTACTTCAACTTGCCTAATATAATAGGTTTATTTTACAGTGTATCTGATTATAACCTCTGTAGAATAAACTTTCTGTCTTACCTTCCTGTCCCTTGCTCTTCCCAGAGTTTGTGGTGGAGTCTGAAGAGCTGAGTTTGGGGGAAGATAGGTGGAGGGAGGAGATGCGAGTTGAAGGGGACATCAGACAAGTGGAAATCCAACTGCAACCTTTCTGCACCTATCGCTTCCGGGTCACAGCTGTGAGCGAGCTGGGGAGCAGTGACTCCAGCACTCCCTCTGAGGCATACAGCACCCCTCCTGCTGGTCAGTATTGTCACTGTACCTGCCCCTTATACATACAGCAAGCCTCCTTCTGGTCAGTAAAGCCACTGTCCTTGCTGCTTTATGCATACAGCACACTCCCTGCTGGTCAGTGCTGCCACTGTCCCTGCCATGTTGAACAGCTGAAACTGAGTAGGACTCAGAGAGAGCTTGGATGGGAGACCTCTAGAAAAGTGGTGTTGGTACACTGCACTCTTTCATCTGGGTCAAGTACAGTCCAAAGCCAAAGTGATGGTGGCGCTGTGCAGCAGAAGGTGTTGCATCCCCCTACAGCTACCTTGCATTGCATCCCCACCTGGATTACCCAGGTCATATCTCTAACTGAGTTCTTAGGTAACCCTCCTGGTTAAATTTATAAATTAAATCTGTGTGTTCACCTCTCTCTCTCTCTCTCTGCAGCTCCTGACAACAATCCTACACATGTAAGGAGTGAATCAATAGACCCGGATAGCCTGGTGATCACATGGAAGGTCTGTTTAGAGACAGCTGCAAATGTTTTAATATGTGGAACTACAGTGAGTGTTTTAGTGTGTAAAGGATGCAGTGAGTGTTTTAATGTGTAGCACTACAGTGAGTGTTTTAAGGTGTTTAATTGTACTTTGAATGTGTAATTGTACAATGAGTGTTTAACGTGTAGTGCAACATGTGCTACACATTAACATGTACATCAAGCACACAACATGTACGCAACAGTGTATTAATATTTATGTGATGCAGAGTTTTAAATTTGTGCATGATGCAGAGTGTTGAATGCTTTAATGTGTAGTATTACAGTAAGTGTAATATCTATATGATGCATAGTGTTTTAATGTATAATACCATAGTGAGTGTTTAATGTGAATGTGTATGTTAATGTGTATAGAATACAGAGGGTGTTTTGATGTGTAGTACTACAGACAGTATTTTAATATGTAGTACCACAGTGAGTGTTGTAAGGTATAGAGGACATATGTAGTACTACAGTGAGTGATTAAATCTATAGCTGATGCAGAGAGTGTCAGTGGAGTACTGAGGTCCATGAAGCCCTGGATTTTACCTTCATAAACTAAAATGGTTATGGCTGGATCACCTGTACCAGGACAAGCACTTGGATGCATTATTTTATGTGTGATAGGCTCTGATATATTCATCTTCTCTGTGTTTCTTTGGACTGTTCCACTGATGTAAACCTCTGTTGATCGACTTTGTTTTAAGGAGGTGACTGTGTCTGTAACAGGCATGTCAATCACTACTGTCTTCCTGTCTTCACAGGAGATGGACCAGCAGAGCTTTAATGGACCTGGGTTCCAGTACAGAGTGTTGTGGAGACAAGCTGAGGGAAAGGGACCCAACTGGCAGAGCAATTTCACTAGAGCACCTCCTTTCATTGTCCACAACACGGGTACCTTCACACCCTTTGAGATAAAAGTGCAGGCTGTCAATCAAAAAGGGGAGGGACCACCCCCAAATCCTGTGATTGGTTACTCTGGAGAAGACCGTGAGTTGCTCCTTTTTGTCCGTAATTTCCCTCTTTATGCAGACCCAATTTTTGTTTTATTATACTTGGGTTTTTTTGGTGACAGATGTCCTACAGTAAATTTTGTCTTGGCTAGTCTGTGTCCCCAGCCAGTCTTTTTCTGCTTTCCACTCCCACTCGTTGCATGGTTTTTAGTCTTTGAATCCAAGCTGTGCTCACTGTAGTATGTTCATGGTGGTGTGTTTTTTCTCTTGCTCTCTCTCTTTCTCCAACCTTGTCTCCCTTTCTCTCTTACTCCTTTTTCCCTCACTACATTTCTCTCCTCCAATCTTTGTCCTTCTCTTTCTCTCCCTTCTTCACTCACTCTCATCATCTCTCTCCCTCCTTTGCTGTCTGTCCCTCTCTCCCTGACCCCCTCCCTTTGCCTGTGCACAGTTCCCCTGGCGGCTCCCACAGATGTGAGGGTGGAGCAGGTTGACAGTTCCACTGTGCTGGTGAGGTGGGAGGCTGTGAAGAGGGAGACAGTGCGGGGCCACCTGCTTGGCTACAAGGTACTGAGAGGGAGCAGGGCTGAGCTTTTAGGGGTGTCACCATTGCACACCAACTACATCACACTGTAAGTCAAGGTTTGATAATGAGGAATCTACTGGTGCCAAGTTTGAAAAGAAGATACCCAGTATTTATTTGCAAAGACTTCCCATGTAGTAACAGGTTTTGTTCAGTAGGAAAACAATACCATCCTCAATACAAAAAAAGTACAATAAACATACATAAATACAATACACAAAATATTACCTATACAGGTAGAGTTCTCTTGTTTCATTTCAATAAAGTATCAACAGAAAAATTTCAGTGTCAAAGTTTAAGTTTGTGTTCATCTACCAGGGTGGTATGCTTTTGTTAGAAAAAGTTGGAGATCTCTTTTTTCTTTGTGCTCATTGGAATCCTCATCAGATCTTGCAGAAGAGTAGAAATCCCAGTTCATCAGAATGGAACAGCATCAGCACATCATACGTGTTGCTCGCCCTCTTCTTGTGATCAGGTTTCCTGGTTTGCCTTTGGTTTTGCTTGGAATCATACATTCAAAAAAAAAACAACCAGAGTTTATTCTGATAAAAAAAATGAATATTAAGATTGCAGGCATCCATGGAGGAGTATATACATTCTCATCGATGGCAAAACTTAAATATGTGTTTTATATATTTTCTTTTTACTTCATAAGTCTCTGAATGTACACTCACTAAATTGCTGAGTTTTTCTAGAATGATTTACTTTGCAGACTTAATGCCCTTTACAAAATGATGTATACCCTCAAAAATCAAATATCATCCCTTTCCTTCCAGTCGTAAACTTAGCTGCAGAGGTGTGAAGGGTTGAGTGATTCAGGAGGTGGGCCACATCACCTGTTCCCATAATGTGGCTTTGAATGCAGGGTGGATGAGACATCTTCCAAGATATAACATGTTCAGACATAATTCAAAAGGAAAAATACTTAAAAAACTCTGATTTTAATTACATTGATTTAGTAGACACTGTTATCCATACCAGCTTCCAGTGCAGGAGAACAGAACTGTATCCATCCAAGTTACATGAGCAACAGTGACAGACCTGGCTTTAGCATGCAAAAATTACAATGTATTAAACAAAATACAATATTCAAATGTTACAATACATAAACTCTCCTCTTCCTGGTCCCACACTACCTGTCTCTCCCCTCCCCCTCTTTTTCCACCCCACAACCCCTGCTCTATCCTCTTAACTCCCTCCCTCCCTTTCTCTCTCCACCCTCTCTCCCACTCCTGCAGATCCACTTGCGGCGCCTGGGCTCACTGGATGGACGGGGCCACCTTAGGCATAGAGGAAGGGAGAGGAGAGAGAGGGGGCCCGAGGGGGATTTGGACAGCCGGGTGGTGGAGGTTTTGGGGGCCAGCCGCATGGAGCAGGAGGTTGGGGGACTACAGCTCTACTCTCACTATACTCTGACAGTCTCTGCCTTCAACAGCAAGGGGGAGGGGCCACATTCTCAGCCACATACCTTCCACACACCCGAGGGAGGTGAGAACCTTTTGGAACCTCTGTCACTATATTCCTCTCCCTTCTAAACTGTGTTCTGTTTTATATTGTATCTGTATCTGTATTATAAGGGGACTGCAATTTACTACAGATATGGCTGTAATCTTAAACAGTTTAGGAGCATTCTGTTTATGTGCTCCTTTGTTTATAATGGTTAAGGTAGGTTTCAGTAGTCTTGAGTTCATTATGGTCTAGGTTTCTTTGGTATTGCATTCATGAGGATATGTGGATGTGCGGTTTTATTCCTGCAGCACCAAGTCCCCCTGCCTCCCTGGAGTTTGACAGCCCCTCTGAGACAGAACTGGTCCTGCACTGGAAACCTCCAACACAGCTCAATGGAGTTCTGATCGGATACGTGCTGCAGTACCAAGAGAGTAAGTTCCTCTGTCTGTCTATACCTGTTGCAGTACCAAGAGAGTAAATCGCTCTGTCTGTCTGTAACTGCTGCAGTACCAACACAGTAAGTTGGTTTGTCTGTCTATACCCGCTACAGTACCAAGGTCCATTGTTCTCTCCGTTTCTCCACATATTCTAGCAGTGTGCCAGCAGTTGAGGTATTTTCACTAAGGTGTCTCTCTCGCTCTCTCTCTCGCTCTCAGTTGTGGACAGTAATGACAGCCCACTGCGGGTGCAGAAGATTGATGACCCCATGGTCTCTCACTTCAGACTGGGCTCGTTGGATCCACATAGCCGTTACCGCTTCTACCTGCTGGGGCGCACTGCTGCTGGGTTGGGGAAGGCTCTTGTCAAGGAAGCTGCCACCCTGCTTGATGGAGGTTTGACTGCGTCATACCCTTAGCACTTAAGAGAGCTCAGCCAGACACACAGAATATCAATGTGTATGTGTGACCTGGTGGGACGTACAGTGAAGGTATTGCCTCTAAGGTTCTCACATGCAGGTAAGGTAACAGTGATGACAGAGAGGCAGTATTTCGGTTCGAATACAAAAGTTTATTAACACATAGATTAATTAAAATACAAGCCTGCAGGTTACTTCTACAAATTCGTAAAAATCGGTCTGAGTATAATAAGGGACTAGCAATGCTGCCAAAGGAAGGGGTAATGGCTGCCACCAGATCTGAGAAATTACAGAAAAATGGCAGGGGATGAGTAGGCTAACCGCTGGGGAGGCTACCTTTGCTGGGAGAGGGGAGAGACCGATACACCGCGTGTGCCCTTGTTCCTGGTGCCTGCTTACACACACACACACAGCAAATAGTGACCACAGTAAATGGTGAAGTGCACTTTACCACTACGAGCACTGCATACAATGCGTGAAGGAGGGGACCTAGATCCAGCGACCCGCCCCGCAGACCAGCTGCTACACTCCCTGATAACTCTATGAAGGGGGGAAAAGGTAGGAGAATAATTAGAGCCCCAACCAGCTGGTTAAGGACTAAATACAAACTTCGTATGGAAACACTGAGCAAGACATAAAAACAATGAAATAGAGAAACACTGGGGCAGCCAGTACCACGCCTAAGGTCGGTCCACAGATAAAAACCACACCAAAGGTGGGCCTACAACACACCAATGAAGGCCACTTATATTTAGTGGCAAAAGCTATACTAAATCTATAGGAGGCAAAGCAGCAGTGGAAAATCTTCCTAAAGAGGTAAAACAATATTCATCACGGTTATACATTCTCATTGCAGAAATATGAGCACACAACACACGTTACCCCCAATTGGCACGAGCTACACACACAGGAGAAGGCATCCCAAGTTTAATTTTACCTCTACGTGCCTTCCAGTCCACGCGAGCGAGACTGGTGCTTATTCGGCGTCTCCAGCACAGACCTAAATTAAAACATCGCCGTTACATACACGCATATTTGAAATACCGAATCACTCGTTGGCAACACGGATTTAAACTAGGCTACGAGTGCAACAGATTGATTTAAAACGCAAATACCTTCGATGGAGCACACACATACACCGACCGCAAGCGTTTGTAGACCCGCACACACCTGTTGCCGATCAGTTCAATTTTAGACACATGCGTGGCAACAGCAACGATTTAACGGCAATTAAAAACCAAACAGGGAGCACATACCTTTCAGCATAGATCGCAGCGCAAACTGGAAAGCAATAAACCAGGGGACTTGAACTGCTGTACCTGACGAAGCTGCTATATACATACAAAATGTCACCTTGGCTTGTTAGTAGTTAGCCACCCGAGTGCTACTTGGGGGGCGTGGCCGAGAAGGGAAGGAGTTACGGTGGCTAAGGAGGACAAACTGTGAGAGGCAAAAGGGTAACTGCCGGTTACATATGTATTAATAAAAATATAGATATATATGGTATGGGAGGTGGGTTGTGGGGGAGCCCTTAAGACTGCCTCAGGGGACGCATGCAGCACATCTGCTTACATAGTAACAAAGTGGATGTTTAATCTTCACACTGTAATGTGATGATGTCTACCTGATTCTACCTGCTCTGCATCACACAATGTGGCTGCAGTGCTGAGCCCACAGTTAGATGCTCTGCAGTGCAGGTTAATTTCTCACCAAAATATCTCATTTTAATTTATTATACCTCGGTTAACAAAGTAGATGTATTCTATAGAACCCTAAATAGTATGGCCTCTACAGTGATGCATTTAAGGTCAAAATCCTGCCATTTGGGCAGCTCCAAGGTGCTTGGACATAATTGGAGTAGCTCCAAAGAGCACCCACTTCGCTGTAGTGTGCTGTGTGATGTGCAGAGCAAAAACTTTTGGGTGAAAAAAATCTTTTGGGTGCATGTGAGTATATATGAGGCATTAAGTTTCCTTAAATGGAGATATGATATTTGACTAAGAAGACTTAAAGTTTGTTTCAGTTGAGCTAATTGTCAAGCAGTGTGTGCTCGCTAGACAGAGATGTCTGTTATGGGGAGTGAAAGCAGCAACAACTATAACAATTCAACAGTCCTCAATATGAATTCATGTTTGTATATCATTTCAGTTAAATGGAATGAAATTAACAAATGAAAAAGATCATTGAAATTCGATTAAATAGATGAATGGTTTGATGAAATAAAGTCATGGCAAATTAAACAAGTTAATTTATTGAAAATAAAACAAATAAAATATTTCTCATGAGTGATTAAATAAAACAGATCAATTTGTTGAGTCTCTTTTTAATTAGGTTGAATTCAGTTCAGACACCTTTACTGGCATGAGAAGATTTACATTGTATTCCCCATGCATAACAGCATAAACAATATGGGGCCAATTCAGACCTGACATGTGTGCATGCAAACCCTGCCTAACTGCTTCTATGGTGAGGTGCAGACCCCTGTTACAACATGGGCCACATTCAGATGTGGGCTGCTCAAGCTCCTATGTGGGAGATTAAGAGTTACCCACCTAGCTTGGCAGAGGTCTGGAGAGCAAAATACTACAATCTCCAATTGCCTCTACAATTTTGTCTGGCAATGACAAAGGCGGCAAAAGAGTTTAAAAATGAGGTACGAGGAAATGCCCAGCCTCATTTAGATGTCACAGTGTCCTCAGTGCATTATGACATACAGGATCTCCAAAGCTTTCGTCCCCAGTTAGCAGACTAACTAGCTAGTAAATTAGCCAGTGCTTGGCAACATTTTCCTAAGCGTGTTAGTTGTGTCATTATGCTGTCTGTTACACAATGTCCAGCAAACATTTTATAGTTTGTTCTTGTTTTTTCCTGAATCTTTACCATGGTGCTATGACATAGTTGGGAAGGGAGGATTTACTGTTCCCTGAACACAACCAGCTTATTTTATCTGAAAATGCAGTAACTAGCTAGCTAGCAAGCAAATACAAATTACATTTATTTTGTTATACTACATTACAATTTAATGCTGTTGCTGTTGTAAGCAACATGTCAATCCAGTTGTAATAACGTTCACTGCATTTGAAATGGTAGCTAACTAGCAAGGCTACATTGAATGTAGACCCTTTCATACTGATGATCATAACAGAACCACCTTATAAATACAGATACAAACAGAAAAACATGCGGTGCCATGAAAATGCTGACACAATTGTCCTAGAAAGCTAACTAGCTTGCAGTCTGAACAACTAACAATCCATGGATGGACAATCAACCCATCCATAACCAACCAGTTCCCATACAGGATGCGAGGGCCAGGGCCAGCCCAAGCCCTTATGGGGTCTTAAGTAGAATTTGATTTGGGGGCCCCCCACCGCCTCGGCAGTAGTATTAGCTAGTCAGCCTGTTAAGATAATATTGCGTTTTTGTATGATTACCATTGACATAATATATTATATCACAAAAAAACATTTCAAGCTCTCTTGTGGGACATTTCAAGCGCTCTTGGGGGCCCTCTGGTGGCCATGGGGGCCCTAAGCAGGCGCTTGGATCGCTTATGCGTCGGGCTGGCCCTGGATAGGGCACACACGCCTTCATAAAATTCCCACACACTTAATTTTAAATCGACCGTTTCATCATTGCATGTAGTTGAATTTCCTTCCAACGTATTCACAGTTTGAGAGAGGTGAGTAGTGACATTCCCTTACTCTGACTACTGCCTGCAAACAGCCACTCCTGATTTGTTCAGGTCTTAGGTGAATGTCTGTCTGGAATTTTCAGAGTTAACTTCTTCAGATTTTGGTCCTGCTGCAGCTGCTTTTGCTTCAGTTTCTGCTCTTTAAATACAGCAAAATTGATACATTTAACTATCAAATTTACTGTTAATGCCATTATATCAGCAATGAAGTTTTACAGCTGTTTTTGGTATGATTTCACCAACTTCATACAACCACTTTTACTCATTTTCTAGGTATATTGAATTATTAATTGAATTAGATCTTAATCTTCCAGTGTTCATCCAATTTTCCCCTTAAACCACTATTTAATTACAAGAAATCAAGTGCATACTTTAAGCATAGATCCTCTCTTCCTTTCCTTTGAGCTGCCCTTACAGTGCATGCAGCTGTTTAATGTTCTTAAACTGGCAGTGCAGACATCAGTTTGATGACATCACTCTCTCTGTTTTCCTATTTCTCTCAGGTCCTCCTTCTAACATCAGCCTGTCCCTGGGGGAGACATTTGTCAACCTGAGCTGGGTTCCCAAGGAGAGATACAGGAACATTGGCTTCTACATCTACTACCAGCGGAACAGTGGTGAGACTAGGCAGGAGGGAGGGCAGCAGTGTGGTGTAGTGGTAAAGAGCAGGGCAGAAGTGTGGTGTAGCGGTTAGAAGCAGAAGACTGGTGTAGTGGTAGGGAGCAGCAATGTGGTGTAGTGGTGCAGAGCAGCAATGTGGTGCAATGGTATTGCTGGTTTCATTCTCTGGTAAGGCACTGCTGTTGTACATTAAATTGCCTTAGTTAATATCCACCTATATTAATGGTTAACATTTAAAGCATGTAAGCTGTAGCAAGAGCTCTGCATCGGCTAAGCATAAAATAATGAGAGGGACACAAATTTGGAATCATGATCTGCACTCATAGTATCACTGGTGTCATTGATTTGGTGATTTGTCTGTCCAGCTGGGGCTCCAGTGGAGGTGTCAGATGAGGTGAACTCGACCCAATCCTTCTATCAGCTCCAGGGTCTACAGCCAGGAACCCATTACCTACTAAACTTCATCTTTAGCAACAACACCTTCTGGAAAACAGATATCCGGACTGAAGGGCCAGGTAAGAGTCTGCCCCTGGTCCCACTCTGTCACATGCATGCCTGCGTCTTCTGCCTATGTCACACCCACACCTGTGTCCTTTGCCTGTGTCACATACACACACCTGTTTCCACTGTCTGTGTCTCACACATATTCCACCTGTGTCAGGCATATGCCTGTGTGACTACCTGATGTGAACTGTAATATGGTGATATGTTTATGTGTTTTTAATGCTCTTTTCCCCCAGCTATTTGTGTGTTATGTGCTTGCCATTTTCTGTGTGTATCCGTGGTAGGTTATTTGTTTCATCTTGTTGCTATTGATGAATAACACCCATCTCCCTCTCCTAGGGCTGTCAGAGGTGCAAGGGGGCTTTGCCACGCAGGGCTGGTTCATTGGCCTCATCAGCGCCATTGTGCTGCTGCTGCTGGTACTGCTCATTCTCTGCTTCATCAAAAGGAGCAAGGGGGGCAAGTACTCAGGTAACACAGCTGTACAAAATTGCTCCCCCTCGGCACTGACTCACTTAGTACTCAATCAGTGAGCAAAGGTACTGCCTCACAGAGCAAAGGCGGCAAAACTGGATCTCTGAGCATTAACTGACTAAGCAAGGGTACTGACTCAATGCAAAGGGGTTACATTGACTCAGGGAGCAAAGGGAACTGACTCACTGTAAACCCATACCAAAAATATCTCTATTTTACTCTCTATTTTTCAGTCAAGGATAAGGAAGAAGGCCAGGTGGACTCTGAGGCGCGGCCAATGAAGGATGAAACATTTGGGGAGTACAGGTATGTCAGGGTCTGCATTGCACTGAAAATGTTTTTTTTTTCCTCAAATTTCCATTTTTGGGGTCATTTTAGGAAGGTACATAGGAGGCCATGTACTTAGATTAATGTTTTATATCATTTTCTTAGGTTTGAATATGATTTCAGGTCATTATGACCCCAGGACAATAGGAGGGTTAAATCCATAAATACATTTACTCATTGCAAAGGTATCCCTATGCATCATGTGTCTGATTTGTAGTTCTTCTTTATTTCCTTAAAATTAGTCCCTTAGTTTGTATACTCACATGGTGTAACACCTTGTGTTATTGTTGTTAATAGTATTGTATGACTGGTTTCCAAGTAAACGTAAAATAGGCATAAAATAGACAGTTTATTAACATTATAACAACCTGAGAGTTGCTAAAAACACAAATAACAATGTTTCTACCTTACTCCCTGAATGCTGTCTGAATGCTTTTGCAATGCCTTGTAGATCTCTCGAAAGGTATGCAGTGTTTGTTTTTATATCTCTTGGTGTGATTGGTTGCTTTTGTGTGTCCCTTTGTGTTATCTGTCTGAATGCCTTTTATGTGTGCTACCTGTTTCAGTAGTTATGTGTGTGTTTTGCTTTAATAGCCTCATATGTGAGTTAGGCAGTAGGTTTTTCTGTGAGTTCTGATCCTGTGAGTTAATAGCCTATGAGTTAATAATAGTGACTTAGTAATAGAAGAGTGAGTTCATAATAATTCTGTGAGTGTATTGCCCTATATTTGAAACTGCTTTAATAGCTCAGTCTGTGAGTTTGCTTTAGTAGCTCTTCTTGTGAGTTTGCATCAACAGCTCTGTGTGTGTCTGCTTAAGTAGCTTTTTATGTTGATCCACATGTGCCATGTGTCTTGCTCTTGCTCCATCTTATGGTGTCTGCTTATGCTGGAATCTGTGGTGTGAGTGTATGTGTTTGCATGTATGTATGTATGTATGTATGTATGTTTTTGCTTTGTTAGCTTCTCTTTGCATATCACATATACTGCACCATCACCCATGCAACACTCTGCAGCCACACTGACTTACTAATGGACCATCCACATTGGTGCATGTTTTAACATTTAGTGCATTAATAAACTTGGATTGACATTGTTGTGACTTTGAGCCAAGTCATGACAGTGTTAATCTCTCCTGCTTTCTTTATCGTTCTCCTCCACTCTCTCCCAAATTTCACACCACTCTCTGACCCCCAGTGATAATGAGGAAAAGCGGTCAGCCAGCCAGCCATCTCTGTGTGTGGAGAGCAAGCTTGGCAGTGAAGACAGCCTAGCGGAGTATGGTGACAGTGTGGACATCCAGTTCAATGAGGATGGCTCCTTCATCGGCCAGTACAGCGGCCACCGGGATGGGCCAGGACCTGGAGGCCCTGACAGCTCAGGGGCCACCTCCCCCATCAACCCCACCCTCATGCCCCCTGCCAATCTGGGCATCCCCAATTCTGTCACAGGTGTTCTAGAGAGGGGGCATTAGACAGAGAGATACACCGACTCACTTACTGACCCAACCGCATGCTAACTGACCTAACTGCATGCTTACTGACCCGACTGCATGCTTACAGACCTGACCACACACTGACCAGACCTGACTGCAGGCTTACTGACTCAACCACACATTAACACTGACCTGACCAGATGCTGACATTGAAGACTGCCACTCTGACCTCACTAAAATACTCACACACTGATAAACTGGTTTCACAGAAACTGACAAAGCTCACAGTGATAGACTGAGGTTACAGTGATTGAATGACTCACAGAACTCTGGGACAGACTGTGACATGACGCAGTAGGTAATGGCTGACCTTGAACACACCTCTTGTGACTCTGAAAATAGCTAAACATTCCCACTGGACTGACAGACACACAAAATACACATCTAATCAACTGCCCTGCAAAACATTTTTCAGATTTCACCTGACGTTCTCAAGGTATCTTAAAAGTGTACTTGAGTGACATTTCAAACCTTCAATGCCCCTGTACTCTCTCCAAACTTCCTGTGCTGCATTTACACTGGTGTACACAGGTGTCTCAACTGTTTTAAGGAGGAGAGTTGGTGAACAGCCAGTAAGATAAAGGCCTAATTGGTCAGGGTTCAGGAGGGAGGGGGACAGAGAGAATGGTGGGCAGCACCCTTCTGCTACAGTGAGTGGTAGAGCAGTGGGATTGAGAGAGAGAGGGAGAGAGATGGGAAGGGGGCCAATGGAGGGGATGGCCACTAAACATGGTACATTGTATGAGTTTACCAAAATTTCACAAAACCCTGAGCACTCAAAAGCCTCTTACAGGCACATGGACTAAAAGTGAGAGTGATTCTTATTAGTGTATTGTGGTGCCAGGGCTGCACCCAAATTTTCTTATTTGAATTGTCTTTCAGCAGGCCAAGCACTGTGGTGCCATAGGCACCCTGTTGTTTCTGTTTGGATTATGAAAAAAATTGGATCATTATCACAGTCATTACTCTGCCTCAACGGTTCACCCAGAGCAGTCAGTATATCTTGTGCTGTTGTAGACAGCAGCAAATCCTCTCACTAATTCTTCTGCCAATCAATTCATTTTATACATATGTCCACACAATCTTTGCAAAAATGCAAAGTAATATTTCTTAGATAAAAAATTAAATCAATAAAAATAGGCAATTCTGACCTGTTGAGAGACAGCTTTTGCAGATTTATAAATTATTGCAATGTAGGGCACAACGTGTCCAGTATAGAATATGTTAGCTACACAGTGGTGCACACCTACATATCATTCCATTTATCATCTGACCTTTAATGACCTGTAAGGGATCAGAGAGTGTGTTGCTTGCTGTCTCACTGCTGCACGCAGCTTTAATACTATTAATATTATTACAATACTTGCCATTTAAGTGTCTTGAAAATTACAGTGCAGTGTCTTACTAGCAACTTCCAGTGTGATCGTCACTGTCATCAGATATAACTGTATATTATATTATTTTTCTATTTTTTTATGTTTATACAAAGGCATTCAGTATATTTTTGTTGATTACCAGATTTATTATGAATTCAAGCATTCAGTTTGATATATTTTGCATCATAATAATTGCGATTATTTAATATTCTGCCACATTGTACACAATTTTTTTTTTCTTTTTGTATCCATCTCTCTGTCTATTTTCAGTGTATGTACATGCCTACATGGAAAACCAGTTTGCATTGGACAAACTATAAATTTTCCACAAATATTAAAGGAACACTGATACTGTATGTGATTGTCAAAAATCATCTTATGATACTCCAGTTGAAGCCGTATGTAAAATGTTGGCCCAATGGAGTAACACATCCATGCACATGGTCACGTCCAGCATGCTTCTTCCTTAATGGCATACATTCAATCAGGAACCTCTCCCTGTCTCTGCTGTCATTACTGTACTGTCATTATACCTTTGAATTAGTCATTCTTTGTTTGGTGTCCTGTACTCTGTTTTCCCTGTGTTGTATCTGCGTACTGGCCCATTGAGGTTCCAGATCTGGAACGTCTCTTTACCTGTTCACCATCAGAGTATTGTTTCAAGCGTCTTGTAGGTTAATGCATCGCAATTGACATGTGAGGATGGCTCTGCTGTACCTCCGTTTTCCCTCTCACAGTAGCTGTCTATACTTTCCGTCTTGAGGTGGAAATAGTGCCCCTTGTGGTCACTGTGACCCCCAGTGAATCCATGTGTTAGCTCTGATGTGTTGGCCATGTCCTCACCAGTCCTGAGTACCAGTCCAATGTGCAAGGAGCAGTGCTTAGCTGTACAGAGCTGTGCTTTCTGTGTGCTCCGCTTTAATGTAAACACCCTGTCACTACATATGGAATTAGAGAATGTACAATTAGGATTAGCCTCAACCTGTTTTTACTGTTTCTCATAATAACAAGCTGGTAGATTTAATGAAGAATCGCACACAAACAGCTGAGTCCATTTCTCCATAGATGTGTGTAACAAAGCATCATTTATTTATTTTTTATGATTGAAATGATAACAAAACAAGAGTTAAAGATCAGTTGCCACTGGGTGATCCATATTTAAACTGGCCCAGTTCAGGATGGTAATAAACAGGTTCAAATGTGATAATACAGTAAGTTCCCTGTTCAGGGAACTTACTAATGGCATCATCTTCAACAGTTCTCCCTTAGTCACAGGTCCAGCCTATACCCATGCTCTGCTGACCCAAATATGCAGAGAGATCTGTCTCCTGGACACTAGACTCAGTAGGGAACGGCGTACTGGTGAAAATAGGGTTGTGTCACTGATACACACACACACACACACACACACATACCACTCACAAATACACAAATACTCGCTCACTCTTTCACATTCACCCACCACTCATACACACATTCACACATACACTTACAGCCTACACGCATACACACCCCACTATGAAATGAAGGGTTTACAAAAAATGGCTAGTTGAGATTCCAGACGACTTTATCGTGACTCATTGAATATCATGTATATTAAACATAAAGCAGCTATCTCATGTCATTCATATTAAACATATAGCATTTATCTCAGTAGCAGGACTGGAAAAGAGGAGCAGTGTTTCTACAAGCATTCTATGTTGGGAATTACAAACAACTACACAATGTTGAATATAAATGGTCTGAGCAAGAGAAAGAGAGGGAAAGAGTGCTGGAGGAGGGAGTGTTGCAAGGTTGGAAAAGAAAAGACATATAAGGAGCGAGGAGAGATAAACAGAGGATCCGAAAGGCTTTCTGAATGTAAATAAAACCCAAAAGATTGTGTAATTTATCAAACAGTCATTCAGGATGTTTCTTTTTTTGGTTTAGAGCTTGTTTTTTTATTAATGCACTCATTATATTAATGTTGCTGAACTAGAGGGAAGCTGATTTTGGTTTAGATGACAGACCACTTGTGATTTTTTTCATATTCCTTTTTGTTTCTGGTACATGTTGATAGAATTCTGGCTGTTTTAGAAATATAAAATTTGAAAAAAGAATCCTTTGTCCACTTGCCATTTCTTTAGTAATAGATACAGCGAAGAAAAAGAATAATTTAAAATGAAGACAAAAGTAAACATGAGTAGCAAAGCTCAAAAATCAAAGAAAAAGGCAAAGCCAGTCCATTCCAGTGAAGCATCTTTTAATCAATGTCTTTTTCAGTCAGGCAGTCGAGCGGGCACCTCTTTCTTCTCCCATTAATGCAAAGTTTCCTGATGACCAGCAGGGGCCCAAATAACACACTCCCATATTTTATATCTGTTTGCTTTGCTAACATGTATTTAGTACTTTTGGCCAAATATAATAGATGCAATGGCAGTGTCTCATTTGGGAATTATACCCATGACCTTGTATTGCAAGCCTGGTGCCTTAACTGCTACAACACACTGCCTATTTGTCCCCCTGTCCACAAGGGGGCAGTAGTATAATATAGTATGCAGAAGCTTGGTGCGCTCAGTTGGAACTCTGATTCCATACATGAGGTATGGGCCTGAGTGCAGTTTTCCTAGACATTCCTTTGAACACAAAATTTTAGCTGACATTGCTGGCAGTCACAGCTCATGGCATTGTCTGTCCGATAATCATTTTACTGACAATGCACATGCAAATCTGCGCATACACTCCAGCACCACAGGTCTGGCAGATATCATATGTGCTACATGAATGCATTTAAAACCTACTTTGAACATGAATTCACCAGAGAATACTTGCATTATGGGGACCAGAATAACAGAATGAATCTTTACTGAGATCTTTACAATATGCTAATGAACTGTCTGGTGAGTGTCAGGGCCATAGCGTCAGGGTGTGGCCATTGCAGAGTTTGAATGTGAACACCAAGAAGTGACTCACTCGCTCCACTGCCTGATTGATTCATTTGAGGGTTTGTTAACATTTTGTGTAGCTTTCTTCTGATTGCATCATTTCTTTTCTAAAATAAAAAGCTAACATAGCTGAAAATGTAAAATAACTGCTTCTATGACTCTCAGAGGTGCGAACACAGTGATGCTGAGGGTGGAGAACCTCACCCTCTTCGGGCATGACGGAGCAATGACACAGAGGTCGTGGTGGGGGGGGGAAGGTTCACTGAGGCTGTCACAGGAGGTTGCATTGTTGTTCATTGAGGCTGGAATAAAGGGGTTGGAGTAGAGGGAGGGGTTTGCAATGGGGCTATCATGGGAAGCATTTTGGGAGCAGCGATATTGTACATGCTTATTGCATCAGCCGATGTATCTAAATAATAAATGGATTAAGCAGACAGCAAAGTGTGTCTGGTCATCTTCCTGTGAGCATTTAGAAGCATCTACGCAGATGCCAGTGATACACACACTCACTTTTACAATAATGTGGTCACGGTAGGAGCGTCCGAGCATATATTCACACGGCCCTGGATAACCAACCAATCCTACCTCCACCATGTACAACAAGAAGCAACTACAAGAACATCGAAGACCAGAAATGCAAGCAGATGTAACCGTAGACCTGTTCTAAGACCTGCACTCCCAGTCATCTCTGCCAACGTTGAAGGGATTTCTACTGCGAAAACAGAACATCTTAGCTGAGCTCTGCAGCAATCTCCAGTGCGATGTCCTGTGCCTTCAGGAGACACACAGAGAAAGTTCAAACCACCGTCCATCCATACCTGGTATGGTCCTGGTCACTGAATGCCCTCACTGACAACATGGCAGTGCCATCTTTGTTAAAGTAGGCACAGTTATAGAAGCAACATCAATGTCTGAAGAGAATAACATTGATTTCTTACAGATGAGCTAAACAACATTGTAGTAACATCTGTCTACAAACCACCACCAGTAGACTTCAAGTTCCCCCACTCTGTTCCAAGAGCACACAACAAATCACAAATCATCATTGGAGACTTTAACAGCCAAAGCACCCAATGGGGGTACAAAGAAACCAACAAAGATGGCGAAGCTGTAGAGAGAAATGGATGGACACCCACCAACTCAGTCTCATTCATGACCCCAGGCTCCCACCTTTGTTTCACTGAGCCCATTGGAGACATGGCTACAATCCAGATCTTGCCCCTGTCACCAACAAGATTGCTGGAGTGTGCAAAAAGTTTGTGTCGAATTCAATCCCCAGAGTCAGCATTGTTCAATCGGCATTAAAGTTAATGCTGCAGTAACACCTACAAAAATGTTTTTTAGAAGGTGCTTCAACTACAAGAAAGCTGATTGGAATGGTTTCACACTAGAACTAGATCAGAAGAACTATGATAAGTTTGCTGAACTAGTAAAGAAGACTGCTCGAAGACATATCTCACGGGGCTGTAGAGCTGAATACATCCCTGGACTTTCTAAAGAAAGTGCTATACTCTATGATGACTATGTAAACATGTACCAGACCAATCCTTTCTCAGATAAAACAACTGCCAAAGGTGAGGAAGTGATGGAAAGCATCTCTCAGGAATGCAAGAAAGCCTGGCATTCTTTGAGTCAATGGACATGACACACAACAAAAAAAAGCATGTTCAAACATCAGAAAACTTTATGATGACCCAAAAGCAGCCCCTCAGAACCCAAAGGTTTCTGCCAACCAAGTTGCCCACCAATTGCTTGTCAATGGTAGAAGTGGAAAGAGTAAGAACAAGATCAAGCTCGACCGCAAAAAGTAAAGCGATGACCCTGGTTTCACAAGACCCTTCACCATGGAAGAGCTGAAAACGGGCATCTCCTCACTTAAACCTGGCAAAGCTATTGGCTTGGATAACATTGCAACTGAGCAGATGAGGCAAGAACTGGCTTCTGAAACTGTACAATTACTGCTTGAGATCCCATGAACTACCTGAGATCTGGAAGAAAGCTCATGTTCTCACTCTGCTAAAGCTGGGGAAAGATCCATCAGTACCCAAGAACTATTGCCCCATCTCGCTACTGAGTCACACCTACAAGATTCTTGAGCACTTCATTCTTAACAGAATTGCTCCTGCCATGGATGAACACCTCATCCCTGAAATTTCCCTGGCAAGTCAAATGACTGAATGCTCAACCTCACACAGTAGTCAAAGTTATGAGGAAGTGAAGGTAACCAGACTTGTCAGCTGCCAGATGATACATATCAACCACAGATGCCTTCTCTATAAAATCTTGGAGATCACTCAGGACATCAATCTGATGGAACTCATTGAATGCATGCTGGCTAATAGGCACTTCTTTGTTGAGTTGGGTGGGAAGAAGAGTAGATGGAGAACAGTCAAGAATGGTCTTCCACAGGGGAGTGTGCTTGCACCACTCCTCTTCAACATCTACGCTAACGACCAACCACATAGTGAGGGAACCAGACAGTTCATTTATGCAGACGACCTCGGTGTAGGAGCTCAAGACACTGATTTCAGAGTTGTAGGAGAAAGACTCTCCAATGCTCTCAATGAGCTGACACCAGGGTGTGAAATACGGGGGGTCTCGGGGGGTCCGAGACCCCTTGATTGACACTTACGACCCCCTGAAAGCATCAACAGCAAAATTTTGGGGGGGTCTCTGGAAAAATCTTTTAAAAATTATTAGTCACTTGCAATTGTCACTAAAAATGTCTTTTAACCCTTAAAGCCCAACAGATGCAGCCTGCATCCAAATTCACATCCTTCCTTCTTGGTTGAATTGCTCACGAAGTATTTATCGCTAATGATAGTTACAATCTGCATACAGCTCTGCGTCCATCTCCACACCCATTACTCTTGTTTGAATTCCTCATGAATTTGTCATTGCATAGATATGGAACACATATCACAAGAAAGAGTGGAACCGGAGCTTTGTAATGATGCTAGTCACATATTTGTACATACCGAAGTAATCACGTTATGAAGACCAAACTTCTGCAAAGTAATATCTTTACTAATTTCTTCACCCATTTTCACACGCCTGCTTCTCGGTTGAAATCACGAAGTCCCTATCGCTAAGACAAAATAAACAGCAGAACTTACCCTTTCCGATGATACTAGTTGTTTCTCTGTGCGACAGAGCGTTGTCGAGTAATCCGGTTTTGAAATCACAGCAAATTTCTGCATTGTCTCCAACATAGGGCTGACATTACATCCCACTTTGTATGAAAAATAAACACAAAATAATGTATTTGCTTTTCATTGCAATGATTCAAAAGTTGCCCCATGTGGAATTTCCAGTTCAAATCCAGTAGAAAATCCCAGTAGACATCCAGTAGAACACCAGTAGAAAACCATTTAAAAACCAATACAAATTTTAACTGGTTCTTATTGGTTTTTATAGGGAAATTGGAACACATTCCACTGGTGTCTAACTGGTTTCTACTGGAATGTATTGGTCTGGTTCCAGTTGAAAAAAAAAAACTGATAGAGGTTGCTGGTCTCAAATGGTCTGTATTGGTTGAACTGGTCTCAAATGGTCTGTATTGGTTTTAGCTGGAGACAACTGGGTTATTGAGTTCACAATGGTGTCTGAAGAGAGACAGGCAGGGTAGATATAGGGTAGGCTGATGAGGTGATGGGAAGCAGGTGTGCAGGCAGGCAGGTGGAGATGATCAGGTGGGCGGAGACAGGGTGGAGAGCGGGGCAGGGCTGGAACACAAGGAAAAACAAAAGCACATGGACACAATGACAGATGGGGAGAACATAAACACAACCGCTAGGGGGCCGGAGTACTGACAGATTTTTTCAGAAACATACTGCCCAATTTTTCGGCTGCGAGCAGCCACCTCTCGTTCCGGCACACCTTTTTCAAGCAGCCATCTCTTGAAAGAGTCTGTCATTGGAAAAACAGAACATAGAGAAACAATCTCACATGAGACAGTTGAAAATAGTAGCATTGGACTCAATATGTATAAATATGTATAAATCAATCAGCTGTATGCAAAAGTCTGGGCACCCTGAGCAAAATACGTATTTTATTCATTTTCTTATGTCGAGTGTCACAGTGTAATTTTAAAAAACAAAAACATACATAACAAAACTCCTGCTAAGCATACACTTCTGTCATTGGACATATGCTTGGAAGTCCTACCTCATCATCCAAAGACAGCACTCTTCTTTTTTTCTTCTTCTGTACCTTCTCCGAGGTATCCTATAGACAGGTAGATCAATCGGTAAACAGATCTGAAGGTTCATTATTCTAAAAACAACTACAGTTTTCAGTATGTTGATGTGATATGCAGTACATTTTAGAGTTACATGGCAGTCACATGACATATGTAGACTATATAGTATATACTATATAGTATATATAGTACTGCACTATCTAGACTATATGTAGACTAGATAGTGCAGTATGTCAGGCATAGGAGAAGCATTGGAGAGTAAACTATTCATTTACCATACCAGACAAAGTTTCTCCACACAGTGGATTTTTTCTTTTGGTAGCGATTTTTTTCATCAGCACATTGGTGCCTTTCTTCTTAGCCTACAATTCAAGAAAATTTGTTGAATGACCAGTGTTATTTTTTTCCCTATGACAAAATGGGATCTTCCTCAAGTGGTTATACACCCTGGCTAGTGTTGTTTAAAAGGAAACACTGCATTACTTTGCACTAGACTTATTCAACCACCTAAAACATTGACATCTGATTGTTGGGGGTTTGGTCATGTGCCAGCACAGAGTCGCCTACAATCAAGAGAGCTTTTTTCACAGTGTCAACCCGCTAGAAGCCTCATCAGAAAGTACCAGAGTTCTAAAGTGGGAGGAAAGTCTACAGCACCTCTCACCAGCAGACAAAATGTTCTTGAGTATACAAGAAGGTCTTCCACCAGGCTCTGATCTACATCAGACAAAGTGGAAATGCCTTAACAGATTAAGATGTGGCGTTGGACGTTCCAAAGTGTGTCTAAACAAATGGGGATACCAAGACAACCATGATCTCACTTGTATATGTGGCACAGAACAACAAACCATGGAGCACCTAGTAAGATGTCCATCACTGGAGCACCAATGCACAGCACAGGATCTCACAGAATACAATGATGTTCAAACTGAACTCTTGTTGCAACTCCTGATTTAATTGTGGGGACATCTGGTGGGAGCTGTTGCTATTCGTTATTGTTAAGGTGCATCCTCACAAGCCAATTAACTAACTAAAGGATTTCTTTACAGAGCCCTTCCTAGCAAATTAACTAGCACAAAGGGCTGCATTGCTGAGTCCCTGTTGGCTAGCTATTGAGCACAAGGGTTTGTGTTGCTGAGTCCTCATTAGCTAATCAGCTAACACAAGTGGTTTGCATTGCTCAAACTAGTGGACACTGGTAGTGAAAGGGTGGTCTATACTGGCATGTCTTGGTCCCCAAATCACTTTAATTTTTGACAGGGGTATTTGGCTTTTGGGAGTAATGGAAGCACAGTGGTAGGGCTCAGAATGGATTTAATGCTTATTTTTTTAACTCATCAAGGCAAAACAAGGGTCAGCTTCAAACCAACAAATGCTTTGCATGTTAATATGCATATTAACAGGTCTCTCACTGAAAAACAAGAACTTCTAGCACAACTGAAGTGTAACCATAACATAGTGTGGAGTACCTCTAATGCCATGATAGAATCCACCCAGCAGTGGCTTCCATGCCGTACATACAACACCATAGTAACATTGTCATATTAGATTGGATTGGTGCTTTCTTAGTATAACCAAGGTCAAGGTTTCTCCCAGAAAGCTTATGAAGTGTAGGGGGATAATGATGCAAAAAGAAAAGAGTAAAAAAGAAATTTGTAAGGAGAAGACTGGGGAACACAACTATCCCAGGAGTATGGAGTCTGTCGGTGCTAACAACAAATGCAGGTTTAGTGACATAGGCTCGCCCCTTACTCCCGAAAAAGCTAATGCTCCTAAGAAGACGCGATCAACAAAGCAAGAGATGGGGATGGAAGAACCTGATGTAAGTAATGCCAGGATATTGGCGGCTGTCAACAGTAGGGGTGTGCAAAAATATCATTTTTTCGATTAATCTTTTTTAAAAATTTGTCCGATTCGATATCGATCTGTAAAATTTATGGATCGATCGTTTAGCCTAATATGCATTTTTTCCGGTTTTCTAGGTTCATTTCTGCAATGGTTAAACATAGCCAGAGAATTAAATAGACGGGCTCTGACAGCCTGTCATTTTAAAGGCAATTACTATTTCCCCCCATTAGATGTCGCTCTCTCATTTAACTTTTAACATTTAAAAACGACCTCTCACCATGGCTAACCATATGGTCACACGGACGACACAGGAGAGAGACAAAGCGACCGGCTGCCATTCATTTTCAATGAGAGTTGGCGATTTACAGCGACAAGAGACAAGTGGCCGTTGCAAAGCCAATTAGGTGGGGCTAAAATAGACTAGAGGTCTATTTTATGTAAATACTGAGCGATGCGACACGGCGACTACCAATGGGAGCGAAGGCAGCATGACATATGTTGCTGAAACAAATAATCCAACATTTTGGTTCCAGTCAAACATGGAGGAGAAACTTATCGTGGCAGTGTCGGGTTTCTCCATACTCTGCAATTTGTCTCTTGATACGTACAGAGATATAAATTTTAAAAAATGATGCGTGGGGAAGGGTGTCCGAAATCGTGGAGATGCCTGGTATACATATTCATATATATGTACACTGCAGTCACAGCTTTTTAGCTTTAACTTTAATACAGCGCACAACCACTACCTAGCTACTTAACTAGCTAGCTAGCTAAACTGAACAGCAACACCTGCTCACAAATGGAATGTAAGCTTCGTGTCATTAATGAGTAGGCACTGATACAGGTTGGTTTTGTTTTTGAGGAACTATACCCATGTGTTCCTCAAATAAAAAGATTTTGGTATACAAGCCTTTGGCCTTTTCTTTAGTGGTTTTCACAATTTGTTTCCGGTGACTCTGCATTTGTAAATGTGTGTTCCCTTTAGAGCTTTTTAAACATCTCTCCAAATATGGAAAGCTGCTATATAGTATTTCATATCTCATTCCTATCGAATCGATATTGAATCGGAATCGAATGGAATCAGATTGAATCGAATGGTTAGCTTGTGAATCGTAATCGTATCGAATTGGGGCATCTGCCAATACCCAGCCCTAATCAACAGGCTTACTGAAAGATTCGACAGGCAAGAGCAGAGAATGGATGCTTTTTCGAAAAAGATGGAAGAAAGTTGCAATGTTGTCAGCAAACTGTGAGGATTTGGGTTTCCCAAAACAGAAGTTGACAGAGGTTATTCAGTAAGTAACCCAACTTCAGGAGGAAAATAAGGAGTTAAGGGAGGGATGAAGAGAAAATGCCTGTGACCAAAAAAGATTATCATCAAAGGAAAGAAAGAAAAAGATAATTAAAATTTTAGGAGTGAGGTGATATCCCTTCTTCATGTGATTGCTCCTGGGGTTTCATGGGGCATCGAAGATGGTGTGGATAAAGTTCACTATCGGAAAGAAGGAAACAACCCGCACACGTCAAGCAATTATTCATTTTGTGAAACAGGACTATATGAGGCAGATCTGGAGCCTCACTAAAGACTCAATGCATGAAAGAAGGCTGGAATTCGGTTCTGTGAAGATCTGATTAAAGAGGATAAAGATGCTAGAGAAGTTCTGTGGCCATGCAATAAGGAAGCAAGAGTTAAGGGCAAGATAGCTTCTCTTAGCTTCTCTAGAGGCCCTCATGGGTTCTTGCGCAATACAGATGGAACCCTACCACAAATTTCTCCATCTGAGGGAAAATAATATGTCTCAAACAGATTGTGTTCTAAGGCATAGATGAGGGACTTTTTGTCTGGTTTAGTGCCATTGAGGGACTACTTATTTTCTTTTTGAGATTAAAAACAAGCAAACTTTAGGTTAATTCATTTTGCACTGCTGGGTTACTGGTAGGTTATATTCTCAGTTAAATATTTCACTTATTTCTTTAAATGCAAGGGGGTTAATAGACCTTAAAAAGAATAATAAACTTAAAAAGAAAGGCAATATTTCTGTTTTGCAAAGGACACAACCACATAGTACATTTGTACAAGAGACTCATTCATTGGAGTAATTGATGGGGAGATAAAAATCATGTTCAGTCACGGCTCCAACAGATCAGCAGGGGTCGCCATTTGCTTTAACATTTGCCCAGGTAGCACTATAACATCCAGAGGGGATTTACATTTACATTTACATTTATTCATTTGGCAGACGCTTTTATCCAAAGCGACGTACAAAAGTGAGAATAGTGAGCAAACAACAGGCACAAGGGCAAGATGTGTACAGTGCTGATTTAAATGAACATTGGGTGACAGCAGTGCTTAATATAGAATGAGCTTTTCTCATTTTAATGAATGTTTATGGTTTTAATAATACCCAAAACAAGGCTTTGTTTATACAGATTCCAAAGGTTATTGCTGAACTGAAAAATATTATAACCTACTGACTTCATTCTGGTGAGTGGTGACTTTAATCTGGTTCTGAATGAATGGTTGGACAGATTCCTCTTAAGATACACAGATCACCTGCATAATAATATTTCATTGGACTTCTGTAACAACAGTTGTAACAACAACAAATGTGTGGAGACATTTAAATCCAACAGAAGGAATTTTCCCATGGATTAGGTCTAATGGAAACAGCAGATCAAAAATAGCTTTTGGTTAACAACACAAGAAGACTTAAAATTTGTTACCAAGACAGCTATATCTGATGCTCCTACCACAGACCACTGTGTTATTGCAATAGAATTTACTACAGACGTTAAACTGAATTTTAAGAAAGGATACTGGAAATTTAATGCCGGGCTTTTAAAAGATGAAGGTTTCTGCAGAATGGTAAGGGAATTATTTGTTGGAAAATAGTAATGACAATAATACTCAGACTCTAGGTAAGAAACAGGATTTTTTAAGTTCTGAATTAGAGAGTACTCAATTAAATTCAGTAATATGAAAAATAAAAAAAGAATTGGAAAGAAAACTTATGCAGGATATTAATAAATGCAGTAATAGAGCCAACTGGTCAGGAGAAAATAAGATTGAATTGGTTAGTCTACAGTAGAGGCCAGATCATAATTATATTAAGAAAGCACAAGGAACATTTGCTCAATCTAAAGTGAAATGGATAAAAGAAGGGGAAAAGAATATGGCATATTTTTGTCGACTCGACAAAAAGACAGGAGACTTATAGTAGAAAACTGTGCAGTGACTGATCCAAAAATTATAGCAGAGGAAATATTTAAGTTTTATGCTGATTTATACTCATCAGACTACTTGGTGAAAAATCTGTCCAGTTTGTTTGATCAATTTCACCAGCATGTCCCTAAGATTGAAGAGGAATTTAAATATCTATGTGACTCTGAGTTAACATCAGAAGAATGTTAAGGCTGTAATGAAATGTCACCGGTGAAATCACCAGGCCAAGATGGTCTGATGACTAATTTTTACAGATTCTTTTGGGAATACATAAGGACAATGTTGTTTAATACACTAAAAGAATGTCTAAGAAATAAGACACTGCTTTCAACGATGAAACAGGGAATAATTACTCTTGTACCAAAACCAGGTAAATAGATAAGAAGTATATACTGTAGATAACCAGTTACCCTTCTTAATGTGGGTTACAAAAATTTTACTCATGTAAAGCAAATAGGTTAAAAGAAGGAAGTAAGACACAGTCTGGGTGTATTAAAGGTAGATCCATTCATAATAACATTTCATTAGTATTTCATTAGTATTTGATTTGCTGGATTACAATAATTTGATAGAGGTTGATGGTTTTATTTTATTTTTGTATTTCTGAAAAGCTTTTGATATGATAGAACATTCATTCATCTTTAAAGCACTGGAATATTTTGGGTTTGGACAAAAGTTTATTGATATTATTAAACTGTTATATGAGGGGATAACAAGTTCGGTGTCTCTTCCAAGTGGCACAACAAAAAGATTTGATGTAAAAAGGTGAATTTGCCAGGGATAGGAACGAGACACAAGGTTTTAATGTCTTGGGGTAGTCATACATTTTAAGTCAGCTGTCATGTGACACCACTTTATTCTTGAAAAATGTTGCACAAGTGCCTTTGGTTTTACAGGCATTATCTTTATTTATTGGGGCCTCTGGCTTGAAACTAAATTCAAAGAAATGTGAGTTAATGGCAATTCATGACCATCCATTAGGTACTTTGCACAATATACCAGTCAAAAATGAGGTAAAAGGTTTCTTTTGACTTCTGATTTTGACCCCCTCAGGTTTCCCATTAAGCTCTCTGATTGCCACAAGCAGATGTTGCTATATTGGAAATTACTTTTTAAACATCATTTCACACCACGTAATATCCCTATTTGGAATAACAGATATATCCTGTCTAAAAGACGCTCTTTCTTCTATAAGGATTGGATGGTTAAATAGGTTTGGACAGCTGTACATTTCTTAGATGACTGACAGAACCCTTAGAGCTAGATTTAATAATTGTACAATTTGTGTTAATGAAATCGGAATAGAAGAGCATTTGTTTTTCTCATGTGCACCAGTTAATTTATTTTGGGATGATGTACTAATGTGGTTGACAGAAAAAAGGAAGGGCTTCTGGATTTCCAATATGGCAACATATTGCTGTAACAATCTTAATAAAATGGATAAATATTACATTCATAAATGTAGATTTTTTAAGACTACCCCCACTTTTATTGCCTTCAAGAATGAGGTATCATCATATTTTCAGTCCTTGAAGAAAGTTACAAATAAAAATGCCCACAAACTTTGTGAAGAAATGGCTGTATATGTGGAGAGTTAGCCCCTTGCAATGTAATTTTTATATGTGTGTATGTGTATATATGTGCATATGTGCACGTGTGTGTGTGTGTGTGTGCATGTATGTGGACAAAAAAGTTGGGGTACTTGCCGGGCGGACTGAACATTATCTTATTAGCTTGCCAACGCGATTGAATGTTGATGTCTGTTAACATTTATGGAACAAAAACTCATCTACTCACGTTAATGTCTTTGCAATTTAATCAGTGTTTAATCTTAATATTCACAAAATGCCTTTTAAAGCACATCTACACCCACCTCTCACAGCCACCAACCTCCTACAGGGCGCCGCCATCTTTGTTTTGTAAACTCATCAGGCTGCCCCTGCGCATGCGTAACTTCAGATGCGGTGTTCTCACAGAAAAAAAGGAACTCAAAAGACACTTACGGCGTAGTGATGGCGAGATGAAGCTTCACGAAGCCTTGAAACTTTCCAGCCAGATGTGTCGAAAAGTGGTTCATTTCTCGAGGCTTCGAATGCACTCTAGGGACACCTGCTCGTCAATGGAAATACGATACGAGAAAAATTCTCGGCACGGTGACAGCGCCGAGATGTGCGCTAGCCTATGGGTTAGCAAAGGCCTGATGCATTAACATGCATAGGCCTTCACATGAAAGTCATGTCAAATAAAGAAGTAGTTCATTTTAAGTATTTATGGTCAGTGTTATTTTGTAATGAAATTGAAACTGTTCACGTATGATCTAGGTATTAGTCTTTTCATAGTAATGCAATGACTTTGGCAATGCCTGCCTATATAATATAATATAATATAAATCATCTGATCAGTGAGTGTTTATCTGGGTAGTGTAAGCCATTCTGACATTGAAGGTTCTTTAAAGTGGACAGAGTGGAAAACATGTTGCAAAATGATCCATGACAACACGAAATAACAACATAATAATAAGGCTTATGTTATATTTCATGGAAATCGTAGCCTACAAGCTGAAGAAATCAAATCAGAGTTGTCTACACGTTGCTGGCTCCATCTCAATATACTATTATCACAAAATTGCAACTCAAAATCTCTTGACAACACTGACAACAACCCATGCATTCAAGAGAAACAGTCGAAACGTTGAGCCAAAATTGAAACTTTTCTTGAAGCAGCGGTTAGGCTTCGAACGCCACTGGTGACGTCATTTTGCCAAAACAACACAAGCCTCAATACGGAGACCCGACGGGATGTGCTTCATGTTTTTGACACAAGCTTCGAAGCCTTGGTTTCAAGGGTAACACCACTACCTGTTTGTTCTCAGCAGCAGTTTTAACCCACATGGGAGTCATTTAAAATTTTAATTACAATTAACACATTTGCCTTAAAGTGTAAACCATAATTACTTGGCTGTTATATTAGCAAACATGATTGCTTGTTTTCGTGTGCACCTGAAAACAAAGTGTTTGTGTTCGCTACGTTATAGTTTTAAAAACCCAGAGCAACAACAAACAACCAAACAATGCTATACATTGTTGTAACAATATCTTCTTTCTTTTTACAGGACTGAACACAACACAGCTAGCCAGGATAATTTGCAACAACGAAATAAACAGATACAATTGAAAACTAATTCTGTGTATTATTTTACACCTGTGCAAATAAATCTATTGCTGTACTCCCCCCGCTTCCTCATAGCGAGGCGGATGCGCATGTTTGTGCGGAGGATTCTTTCTCCATCACAGTCCCTTCAAGATTAGTAGCAAGGTCTTGAACTTGATCTTCATTGCAACCAGTAGCCGGTGGAGGGACTCTAGGAAAGGTGTCACATGGGCCTGCTTTGGGAGGTTGAACGTCAATCAGGCTGCTGAGTTCTGGATAAGCTGCAGCGGTCAGATGACACACACCAAGAGGCCAGCAAGTAGTGAGTTCAAGTAGTCCAGATGTGACAGGATGAGAGTCTGGATCACCACTTTGGCTGTGTATTTGGAGAGGTAAGGTCTGATCTTCCTGATGGTGAATAACAGGAATCTGCAGATCCTGGTTGTGGCTGCAATATGATCTTTGAAGGATAGATTGCTGTCCAAGGTTATGTCGGGAGCCACCAACGTTGGCCCCCGCTACCCCAGCACAGGTTCCCCCAATAGATCCGCCCACCACAGACAACCGGACACCAGGAGTACAGGTACAAAAACTTTATTCTTTTTTTTCCTTTAAAAAACAACAATTCATAGGTGGACGGCTCACGCTCTGCAGACCTCCCCTCCTGACTTTCCTCCCCCCTTCACCACAGCGGCCCTTCCCTCGTCCCGTCCTCTCCCCACGAGAGCCCAGCACCAGGAGCGAGACTTCCTTCCCCCACACAGCACCACAAGCCTAGGCACACCATAAGAATATCCCTGTGCACACTCACACACCACACAGTGACCACTCCGACTCATCTCCTGCGCCGACACTCGCAACAGAGGCAAGACCCCTCTTGGCCACCCAAGGGGGGGTACCACACACCAAGGAGTAGGTCCACTCACAAACACGTACACACACACAAAGAGAAAAGGTGGGGCGCAACTCGGCCCGTGCCTCGATGCAGGGCCTCACTTGCACCCCAAAATAAAAAACAAAACCCCAAAGAAAAGGGCAGAGGGCTGCTGGTGTTCTTGGTCCCAACCGCTGCCTCCAGACACTGAGGTTCGCTGCTTGTCCACCTCATGCAGCTCCGGAGCAGGAACTTCAACCACACTGGGGGGAAGAGAACACACGCGACAGTTCACCCTCTCTGGTAGGCTGGGCAGATTTAAAAAGGGCACGCACACATACCACGGTAGCACCGCCAGTCATGTCCCATACTACGCGGGGGCACCGCCCCGATCCGCCTCCTGCCCAGCCTGGGGCTCTGCAGTTTCACATGGTAAATGCATAAGTCCATGTTCCACGTTTTCCCAACAGCCAAAATAAACGACGTTGTGACTCAGTCTACTTCTATTTTAAATAAATCACGCCTCTTTCATGAGCTCGCCTTCATTCTGAAGTTCTGTGGGCATGATTGGAGGGCGTAGGGGAGAATACGTGTAACTGAAATGCGTGTAACTGGAGGCGCGCAAAAAAGGACTTCAGCACAAATGGGAGAATACGGCCCAATGAGAGGGCTAGCTGCCTTGACATCCATATGACACTAGATATCAGCGGCGTCGCAGGCTCAAGTGTCTTGACACAGTGAATCTGTTTAAAAACAATTGATTCAAATGGTTCATTATTTCAAAAAGGTTTGTTTTCCCCATTACTAACACTTGCATGCACAAACAGATATTTGCCAAAGCATTTTCACATATTCCACTTTTCCACAATACTTATATTCCCTGCATAATCCTGAACTGGAATGACTAAAGAATTAGTGTGATGGATCTTTACATTTTCACAAGCAGCAAACCATTACTAACACATAGCTACTGAAACAAACACCTCATATATCCTTGTGAACATATATGGGTGCAGCCATTTCTAGTGGGCATTTTGAGGCTTTTTACTGAACTGAATCATTTAATTCAGTTCAGCATGAAATCACAGATTTGTTGATTCGCTGCTCTACCCCTCTAAACCAACCCCAAATTTCACAAAATTCCCTACATTTGTTCCCTTACTTTTGACACCAATAGCTTTTGATGTGCTTGTGTGTGTGTGTGTGTGTGTGTGTGTGTGTGTGTGTGTGTGTGTGTGTGTGTGTGTGTGTGTGTAAAAATAATGTACATGAGTTTCACAGTTTCACCCCACTCAGGCCTGAGAAATCTGGAGCTCAGAGACAATAAGGATTCAGTAGTGAAAGCGCTCTCTGGTGGACTGGAGTACCCACTAATAAACTACAGATACTGGGATAAGGAACACTCCAGTGCTGATTTTCCCGATCCTTGCAGTTTATCTAGAGCTGGGAGAGTGAAGAGCATTTGTCTCCTCTCTGCAGGCTGTCAGGCTGTTGAGTCACAGAAAGTGGTTGTGTTTCTCTGGCTTCAGCTCTGTGTTCAAACCCCTCACACCTGATCTGAGCTACAATCACCCAGGACACTCATTAGTGAGTGCACTCTCTGCTGGACTGGAGGACCCCAGCTGTAAACTGGAAACCCTGCTGTAAGTACAGAGAACTGCAGGGTTGTGACAGTGTGTTGAGCTGTCCCATTGTCACAGGGCTCTGAGCTGACAAGCTGTTGGCTTGGTTTGGTTGAAAGATGGTTTGTGGCAACTCTCCCATTGAAGAGCAATGCAAACAAAGTTATCAGCAGTGAGAAGAGAGGGGGGAGGAGGGAGAGTATGGAGGATAAGGCACAGAACAGTTTTCAGGGTTATTGGATGACTCCTGAATTTTGTTATGAAAATGTGTGTCAGACAGCCATGGGCTGGAGAGAGATGGTCAAACAGAATTGGACACAAGACGACAATAATTATCTAGAGCTGATAAAAGGGAGGGACAGCAGAGATGATACAGCACAAGCAGGTGACATATTTGAGAAAGATTCTATGCATGGGAATGATGCAGTAACCACAGAGGGAGGACAGCTGGGAATAAACTGTTAAGTTACTGTGATAGGTGACTGAGAGGGAGAATTCAGGTTGAAGGGGTTTTTCAGAAAAGGGGGGAGTAAAGGAAATGAAGTAGTTCTCAAGTTATAAAAATAAGCAATGTCATATTGGCGGTGAAGGCACTGAGCAGAACATCCAGCTCATCCGGAAAGCACCCCAAAGGCCCTGGTGGGTGGGAGAGGATGATGATGGACAGTAGAGCTGGGTGCGTGACAGCATGAAACTCAAAAGAGGAGATAAAGAGGTGGTAAAGGGGAAGTACAGAGAAGTTCCAATCAGACAAGATTAGTAAACCTGTACTACCATCCCATCCAGAAGGATGGAGCGTATGTATACAGAGGAAAGGGCAGTGGGCATGGCAGAATTGTCAGGGGTAATTAATGATTCTCTGAGAGCCAGGAACTGTAGTTAGAGAAAGGAGGCAAAGGCTGAAATCAGCCTTGTGGCTGACTGACAGTTTGAGAGGCCATCTGCAATGGTAAGACTGACACTTGAAGATTGGTCCTGGGAGAAAAGGTTAACTGGGTCTCTGTACCATGGGGATGAGGTCAACAGATCTTCTAATTGGTCTGCTTATACAGTTGGTTAAATCTGATCTAAACTCTCTCCACACTCACTGTAAAAGTAAAATACATTACACAAAGCACAAAAATAGATTTGAGACAGTATCAAACACATATTCACAATTAGAGGCACATATTCATTCAAAATAGACATTCAACATTACTTTAAGGATATAGACACATTAGGGACACAATACTACACAAACATTCAAGGCACTATAAAACCACAGCTTTTAGATTCCATAGAATCTACACACAGAGGACAGACTTTGAAAAAGCCAGCAAATCTCATAGCTCTTAAGAAAAAGGGTTGTTCCCAGTCCTTTCTCAGGGGGATTACCCTGGCCCCAAAATAGAGACACCAGAAAAATTATGACCTTAATTACAATCTACTTCCAACTTTGTATTGCAGCTAATGAAAAAAACAGTTTTACACAGAACTTAATAAAAAAACTTCTGTAACCCATCTAAAATGTAGAGCCAAAAGTGTTGTAATTCTCCATTCCCCTAGATGGCGCTGCCTCTAGAGTTTTAGCTGAGTCATTCGATCGTGGTTAGGTAGATCAGATCAGTCTCCCTTTTTCGGAGTGAAAATTGTGAGAAGCTGCTGCAAGGGAAAAGTTTTACATAGACGGCGAAAACGACCGCTTTACATTTTAAGGAGTTGGTTTTGGTTATTGTAATTAGCGAGTGATAATCGCCAGAAGCCTTTTTGTTGGTACATTATATTTTCTTTTTTTTCTTCTGGACAAAGTTCAAGCGATTCTCCGATTGTTTTTTTTGTTGTGCATATTCTGCCACTTTTCATCGATCTGACGGCGAGCCAGCGATTCCGGATACTCTGGAGTGTGTTTCAACTACATCACCTGCGTGAAGTTGGCACCCCAAGTATTTAAAAAGTTCGAAATGGTATTACTGTTCGTTTGTGCTACGTTTGTGCCGGTTTGTGCCGTAAAAATTTTCGTTTGTGCTGATATGGATTTGTAGATATAAAGATTATATTTTTAGGCGATGACGTCACCCAGCACCCCAACCTTCTCCGAATTTCTCTAAAATGGTCCCATTCGTTTGTGCTACGTTTGTGCTGGTTTGTGCAGTAAAAAGTTTCGTTTGTGCTTCTATGGGTTTCTAGATATAAACATTGTATTTTTGGACGATGATGTCACCCAGCACCCCAATCTACTCCGAATTGCTCCAAAATGGTCTCATTCGTTTGTGCTACGTTTGTGCCGTAAAAATTTTCGTTTGTGCTGCTATGGTTTATTTAGGTACAACAAATTATATTGTATGTGCTGTGATGTCACCCAGCACCCCAACCTCCTCTGAATTGTTCCAAAATTGTCTCGTTCGTTTGTGCCGTAACAAATTTCGTTTGTGCTGATATGCATTTGTAGATATAAACATTATATTTTTAGGCGATGACGTCACCCAGCACCCCAACCTTCTCCGAATTTCTCTAAAATGGTCCCATTCGTTTGTGCCGGTTTGTGCCGTAAAAATTTTCGTTTGTGCTGCTATGGTTTTTTAGATATAGATATGAAATGCCAACATCCCAACCATCTCCGAATTGCTCTAAAATGGCCTCATTCGTTTGTGCTGGAAAAAAATCCGTTTGTGCGGTCATGCTTAAGATGTAGGCCTACACACTGTATTCATGGCTACAATTCTATGACAATGTCAAGAACGCGTTTTCTCCAGAGCGAAGAAAGTGGTCTGCTGTGCAACATTGTACTGGTTGGTGCCATGAAAAGAAATATTCGCGCTACATTGTTTCCTGGTAGGCCTATTGCATATAATTTCCTCCAGGTTAGCACATCAACACTTTTCAATGCCATAATTTCTCAAAAATCTTTGTCCTTTGATCAATATTTGTGTTATTTTATGCTACATATGTTTTAATGTTTAGAGTTTTGGTAGCCAAAATAATTTATGTTTTTTTTGCTCGAAAAGAGAAGTTTTCACTTGGGAAATGTTGTGGGTGGTTGTGCTCACTGGATATTAACTAATTAACTAAAACCTGATCATGGTATCGATAAAGCACATCACATTTACATCAGAGGTGCTTTGCAATTTCCAGTTTTATGTGAATGATGTAGCTTGCATCTGCACTTGGAACTTCTCTTTCGGGGAAGGAGGTTTGGATTGCGTGCGGTCCCTCTTGACCTTTAGTGCCGTGATCACCGTCTAAAAGGGAAAGGCTGGGGCAATGTCACATTTAATGATATCGACTTAGCCTACAGTTAATATCTGAATCCAACCCAACCCACAGAGGCTATTTTGGAGCGTTTCCAATAAAGTTTGAATGGTGTCAGCAATGATCACGTTATATCCATCTAAAAAACATAGCAGCACGAACAAATATGTTTAGCCTACGGCACAAACGTCGGGGTGCTGGTGACATCACAGTCCATAAAATATGTTTAGCCTATGTCTTTAAAAAAATGAAAACATAGCAGCGTAAACAAAACATACAAACGTATAGTTAGTTAGCTAGCTATCTATTTTGGACAATTTGTGAATCATTACACACCCACCCTTACGTTTTACAACACAATTAGCTCCCTCTGAGCCGATTAGGCCTACAACTTTGTCCAGGTTCTAGTGCTGCACAAGCTGCGTTATTCGCGTCAAATCTGAGCTACTGACTAGATGTAAGTAACTTAAAAAGTAGGACATATATCAGACAGACACCTTTAAGTTATATATAAAGCGCATTTATTTTTGTGTGTTTTATTGCCAGCGTTAATGTATTATTTTTACCCAACGTTAATGACACAACGTTAATTACCTTGACGGCTACTATGTAACTAACATTAACCAGCTAATTAGCAAATGCAACTCAGGCCTTGTAAGTAATTAGCTGGCTTAAAAAATAAAAATTTCTGGATATTTCCAAATAGGGCTGCAACGTAAGTTTACTGGGATCCCATTCATACATCCCAGTCATACATGCGCATATGTAATGTCATTGCTCTTGGCATTGAAGCGCTCTGTGTAGGCCTATCAGGAAATAATGTAATGCCAAAGTTTTTTTTCAGGGCACCAACCAGCAAAACGTTGCACAGTAGAACCCACTTTCTTTGTTATGGAGAAAGCAGCGTTCTGGAAGTTGTCACAGAATTTTTGCCATGAAGTACAGTGTTTATCCAAAGCATGACCGCACAAACGAAAATTATCATGGCACAAACCAGCACAAACGTAGCAGAAACTAACATGACCATTTAGGAGCAATTCGGAGAAGGTTGGGGTGCTGGGTGACCTCATCGCCCAAAAATATAATGTTTATATCTAGAAATCCACAGAAGCACAAACGAAATTTGTTACGGCACAAACCGGCACAAACGTAGCACAAACGAACGACACAACTTTGGAACAATTCAGAGGAGGTTGGGGTGCTGGGTGACATCACAGCACATACAATATAATTTGTTGTATCTAAATAAACCATAGCAGCACAAACGAAAATTTTTACGGCACAAACGTAGCACAAACGAATGAGACCATTTTGGAGCAATTCGGAGTAGATTGGGGTGCTGGGTGACGTCATCGTCCAAAAATACAATGTTTATATCTAGAAACCCATAGAAGCACAAACGAAACTTTTTACTGCACAAACCGGCACAAACGTAGCACAAACGAACGAGACCATTTTAGAGCAATTCGGAGGAGGTTGGGGTGCTGGGTGACGTCACAGCACATACAATATAATTTGTTATATCTAAAAAACCATAGCAGCACAAACGAAAATTTTTACGGCACAAACCGGCACAAACGTAGCACAAACGAACAGTAATACCATTTCGAACTTTTTAAATACTTGGGGTGCCAACTTCACGCAGGTAACTACATCAGCCTACCCCCAGCCGGTGGATTGGACGCGTTCCCTTTGGATACAGATAAGATTTATAAGATCTCCAACGTTACCAATACACTACCCGGGTAGTACTAGCAGTAATATTAGTGATAGTAGCAATAATACATGTGTACAAAGGATCTGAGCTTGGAAACACACGCCAAGGAACTGAACTGAACTGAGTATATACTGTATATACCAGTATATACTGACTGGACTGTTTATACACTGACTGACTATTAAGGGAAAATTGTTTTATTGTTTTCCACGTGCGATTCCCAACTTTGTGGAGTGCTCTTAAATAAATATTGTTACTGTTTTTTTTTTCTACTCAACCAGTGGTCGTGACCAATTCACTTCTAGAGCCGAACCTAATGTAGATTTCTGACCCGAATGTTAGCAACCCATGTTATGGTAATAGTAATGGCAGGGCTTTTGCATGTCCTGATTTTCAGAAACTACTGTCGAAAGTTTTCCAGCACCGTGCCGGGTCTCCGGCGTGCGGCGTTTGGCTGCGGAAAAAAATGATAGTCCTACATTAAAAAAAAAAAACTTGTTGATATCAGTTTGAGTTCATGAGTTCGCCTACCAATGGTATGAGAGGAACACAGCTTTCACTCTCAACCAGACTAACATTACTAGCCAATCAGAAGTAGAATGGGACGGGTCTTGGAAAAGTGTGGTTGAGATCCAGCTGCAACCGAGTCCTACTAAGCATAGATGCTGGAGCAAGCAAACATAGTCGGCAGGATGGAGAGTAAGTTTATGAAGTCTGGGGAAGACATCCTAATTGATAAAGGACTTAAAAATAAATGACGCTGGGCGTGGATAGAAGAAATAGGCAGACACGGCAAGCCTTTTGGTAGCTGGTGTAAGAAATTAAGAGAACCAGGTGCTTGCTTCTGCACGTTGTGCTCGTGAAAGCTAATGTATGCAACTAGCGGTAAAAAAGTGCTACCACGTCACGAATTAGACCCCGGTCATAGAGCAGCTGTCCGCGCTCTCCGCGCTCTCCAATAGACAACATGATTACCGGGAGCAACAACCACAGCTGACGTACCGGCGTCAATGACTGACCGTGTTTGTGACTTGAAAATATGCGTGTGCACGTTCATTGCAGAACACGATTTATCATTTAAGATCTCTCAACCGCTTGTAAATCTGTGTAAAAAATTAGCTAAAGACAAAAATGCTTTGACAAAACTGTCCGTTTCAAATCAGCATGCCAGTTATGTAAATATACATGGCATAGCACCAGAGTTTAAGAAACGTCTGTCTGAGAAGCTCAAAAACTGCATGTTTTCACTGAATATTGATGAAGCCTCTAGCCAGAGCATGGACAAAATTCTCAATGTCCTTGTTCGCTTTTTTGATGATGATGTGACCAGAGTAACAACCCAACATCTGGCAAGCAGGAAAGTTAATATTGCCAATGCCTCAGCACTTATGGTGGAACTAAAAGATGTCCTGCAGTCTTATGGTCTTGAGTGGAAACAAGTCACCAGTATTCTACTGGACAATTGTGCAGTCATGAGGGGAAAGAAGACTGGACTTGAGACGCAAGCTAGGAAGGAGAACCCTTACCTCCTAGACATATCTGGAGACACTGTCCATATGGTGTCCAATGCTGCCAAGGCCCTCATGAGCCCGTTCAGCTCAGAAGTTGAAGATTTCTGCTCTTATGTATATTATGATATTGAGAAGTCACCAAAACAGAAGGAGATTTTTTCAGAGTTTCAGAGTCTGCTCCATCTTCCTCCCAAGAGCTTGATCAGACCGATCAGCAACAGATTTCTTCAGATGCTGGAGGTGTGCAACAGGCTGAATGAACTCCTGGATGTACTGGTGGTGCACTACTACCATGTGCTGGATCCAAGTGAAGAACATAAATACAGGTAATACAAATCATGTAATCTAACCCAATTTATGTTAAGTATTTTTAATGTACTGCCTCTGTTAATCTGTAGTAAGTGCATTGCTTGTGGGCTATAACGCTGTATGTTATGATGTGCTGCCTTTTAATCCACAGTTTAGAGTGGTTAGATTTTATTTAGGAAGGAGCAAATCAGCAGTGAAACAATGTCCTCATATGTGTGTATGTATGTATGTGTGTGGGCATGCACCCGTGTGTGTGTGTGTGTGTGCTACAGAAGGCTTCTTAATCAAGTGCTTGAAAGAAATGAGGTGACAGTTGAGGAAAAGGCCAGAATAGAAGTTCTTCAACAAGAACAGGCCACAGCATCCAGAACACAGGTTAACCAGAACCGGAAGGCTCGGATCTCTGTGCTCTTCACAGAGTTCGAAAGACTGAAGGTCATGGTCGACTTGTTCAGAGGTATCTTGTATGAGTAGGCAAACTCATGGCAACTTAATATAAATGTAATAAGAGTTATTAACAGTGGTTATGGTCCATCTGTGACTGATGACAAAAGTTGTTGTTTTAGACAAGGTACAAATGGAACAGTCAGGTCTCTTCCCCTGGACAACAAAACAATCACCTCACTCTCTGCCCTGACTCCATGTCTTATTCAGTGTGACTCTGTCTGTGGAGCTTTTATGACATTAGGAGAGGCCTTGCCTAATGTTGTTCCGCCAGAAGAGGTCGGTCAACTAGAGGAGTAGGTTCAGGCATACCAGATTGATTTAGACCTGGTACCTCATGCCCAGAGCTACGTTGAAGAGGACAGCCGAGTGGATGTAGACTGGTGGAGCCATGTTGCATCTTTGAAAAATCCAGAGAGAGGTGTGAGGAATCCCACTCTGATTAAGCTGGTTAAAGCCCTTCTTTCTATTTTCACAGGCCCCCTGGTGGAGGGATCATTCAATTTAATGGACAATATCCTCGAAGCTGGGAGGTGCTCCTTGAATGTGGAAACTTATGAGAGCCTCGCAGTTGTTAAGTCCACAATGAAAGCCAGGGACTGGACAGCCTCAACGATGACCATAGACCAGCCTTTGAGGTGGTCCTGCCTGTCATCGTACCAAAATGATCAATTACACTTACAAAAAAAGAAGGAGAGTGAACAGGCACTAAAGCAGAAAAGGATGAGTGAGGCAGTAAGGATGTGGTCATCAGAGGTAGCAAACAAACTAGTTCAACAGGCCAGGAAAACCAAAAGGCCAGCCAAAGCCTCCTCTGCTGGACCATCCAACGCCTCCTCTACCTCCTCTGGGACAGCCAGACGACCACCCTCCTTTGGGACAGCCACCACCTCCTCTGGGCCAGCCAGACGACCTCCCTCTTCTCGGCCAGCCACTACCTCCTCTGGGCCAGCCACCATGTTCTCTGGGCTACCCACTTCCACCTCTGGACCAGCCACCTCCTCTGGATCAGCCACCACCTCCTCTGGACCAGCCAGACGACCTCCCTCCTTTGGGCCAGCCACCACCTCCTCTGGACCAGCTACCTCCTCAATTGGACCAGCCACCACCTCCTCTGGGCCAGCCAGATGACCTCCCTCCTCTGCACCATCTACCACCTCCTCTGGACCAGCCAGACATCCTCCCTCCTCTGCATCATCCACCACCTCCTCTGGGCCAGCCACTACCTCCTCTGGGCCACCAACTTCCACCTCTGGACCAGCCACCTCCTCTGGATCAGCCACCTCCTCCTCTGGACCAGACAGGTTCTTTCCTCTCTTTTATGGCCCAGGCAAAGCCTCCCCTACCTCCTCTGCACCAGCCTCATCAACTGCCTCTGCAAATATGTTAAAAAGGAGGAGTTCTGAGGACTCAAAACCCAATCAAAAAAGAAAGAAGAAATAGATCACTGTAAGCTTCAGCTTAACAGTTCTTGGAGCACTTTAATGTTGTTTTTTTGTTAATTGAATGGAACTGTAGTTTTCTGTAACTGTATTTGTGTATTTTCTATTTTGTATTTATTTCCCATTATTTAAGTTACCAGTTCTTGGAGCATTTTAATGTTTTTGTTGTTGTTAATTGAACTGAACTGTAGTTTTCTGTAGTAAACTGTCTTTGTATATTTCCTATTTTATATTCATTTCCTAGTATTTAATTTACCATTACTTCTTTTGACCAAAACAATTATGGAAATGTTGCAGTTTAGAATTACAGTATTATCTACAGTTCACTGTTGCACTGTAACTGTTTACAAATTGTTTTTCAAAATAAATGGAGCAAATGGTGCACATTCTGTTAAAAAAAAAAAAAAAGTGAGTCAATGTCCTTTTCCATATACCCTTTACTGAATGGTTGCTAATCAAATCTTATTCCACCGCCTGACTGAGTTTCACATACCCTTATAACATTATGACCTTTAATTCAGAAATTTCATGTTTTAGATTGTAGGTCATCTTGTACCCTGTCAAGGACAAATCTAACCAGCAAAATTTGATATCAAAAGCATCCTAAATGTTACATGTGTTTGCACCATATTGTAGTGAGATTGAGTACTATTGCCACCTACTGACCTTTCTTGGTATTGCTGTTTCAAATATCTGTAGTCTGAGCCTGTCAAGGGCTAAGGGCAATGGCAGATACGTTACTAGTTAGTTTCAAGGAAAATCATTTTCAAATAATGTTCTTTTTTTTGTTTGCCAAATAACCCTGCGTACGTGTCCACCCCTGCGCCCCCAGAAAAAAGTTCAGGCTCAGGATTTTTTTTTGCTTTAACCCCTGTAATGTGGGAATGTGATAGTAACCTTGGTTACACTTCATAAAGACACAATAATCTCAGCCTACAAAATAAATAAAATAAAATTCCCATGCCAGCACTGAGATCACTAACAGCTAAACTTTGGGGTCAAGCCACATTCTCTGTCTCTTCACTGTAACTAGCTCAAATTTCACAAAAAGCATAAAAAATGCAAATATAGCATCACATAGCACATAATTACAAAATAAAGTTTCACTTCTTGTGTATCTCTCCTCTGCTCAAGAAATCAACATGGTGAGTAACATGCCAATAACGTGAAACGGGACTGAAAGCAGTATAGTTCAGAGAATAGTAGCTACTCAGATCAGATAAGCTATCCTGTAGGGAGCAAGTTTGTTGCAGGGGTGAGCTGAGTCTGTCTTCTGTTTGAATATCAAAATTTCTCCAGTCCGGTAGTCCTGTATCTTGTGTGGAGCTTCCAGGACTACCTGTGTTAACTTACTGAACACTTTCAGACATTTAGAGGTAATTTTTAGAACTGTTAGCAGCCTTACCTCAGGTTGCCTAACACTTTGTAAGCCTGGGAGATGGGGAAGGTAATGAGAATAAGGCTTCACCTATCCCTGTGATTTTACACTTCAGTAATGGTCAGTAATGTGTGCAGTGATTTAATTTGTGAAACTGAGGCAATCCTAGAACCTTTATAACTTTGAAATCATAAATGTAAATTAAATGTGACTATACCTTCACTTATTAGATAAACAAGAATTCTTTGTTTGAGATGTGGAAATGACACATGATTATGAGTGATTTTGCATACTGAGAGATGTTATATGTTGAACATAGAGATATGCATACTGACTGGTTTTGTCTCATAACAGTTCAGCTTGATGCACACCCAATTACCATGCTAACACTGCACCTCCCTCATATTAGTTTACAGATAAGCAGCAATCAAGACAGTCCTATACTTGAAACCAAAACCATTATTCAGGGATATACAAATAGTACATTTTTCTCCAATATTCATACTAATTGAATACACACAGCAATATTCATATTCCTCCCACTTCATGTGTGTTTTCAGTCTACAGAGATGTGACTGGTATATAAAAGCCTCTGTGTTGCATTGTGTCTGGGCCATGGGTTGTTTATTATGAGGTGTAATTACACAGCTCTCTGGAGATATGGACTGAGTTTATGGACTGCTGAGGGTTGTGTATCTCTGGCATTGTTTAACAATTTAAGAATTTAATAATTATAATAACATTTACACATGCTTATCAAGAAAACATTTAACTTACACATTATGAAATTAATGGTTAAACCATATTAAAACATAAATAGTTCTCAACCATACTGTCAAAGTAACACTTTGACAGTAACACATTGACAGTTACATTAACATTACTGCAATAAGCAGCTGGCAAAAGCATTACCATGCCATTACAATTTGAAATATCTTATTAATATGAAACAGCACTGTTCTTTATATCTGGAAGTAAAAGGTGAAAGACTTAGGCCAATGAACTTTTAAGTGTTGTATGTCTCTGTCCTCTGAAAGACAAATGGCAATAGGTGGGCTGTTATCTCAAAAACAGCATGACAAATAGCATGCACATTATTTAGTAAGCTATTTAGTCAGCTAGCTAACCTGACAATTGCGCTTGCTTTTTTGCACCCCGATGATTACCATTGTGCTTCAATTGGTCAGTTATTTAGAGAATCTATTACATAGCTGGGGCTGAGGTGAGAGCCCACAACAGTCAAAGCAAAGAAAAAAACACCAGTTTCAAATATCAGTAATTTTACGGACCAACTACTCGTGCAAAATAAATGTTAATTAATGCAATAATGTATTTATGTTACTATGACTAATTAACTATGAAATATGTTCAAAAGACAAAGATCAAGGGTGACAGGATTGGAAAAGAACACTTTATACAAGCATGATGACTGTAGTATTTGACAAAAATATTGTAGGGGGGTAACGACAGTAGTTTCTGAAAATCAGGACATGCAAAATCTCCCTCAAACAGCAAAAGAATAAGCATGTTTCGAAATTAGAACATCCATTTTGATTCTCATGTCTTCTTTGATAATTGCAGGTAACTATTCCAGCCTCACCAGTCATTCTGTGTTTAGGTCAAATAATTCACACAGAGTTGCGCCATTCAGCCTTGTATTGAAATAAAGTTTTTTGGTCTATTTGGGTTATGGATAGTCAATATTAACATTTCAGTATTAACAGTGCCTATGTCTGGTTTATCAAACAGCAAAATGAATACATACTGTATGCAGATGCTGCAGAGACAGATAAGCAAGCTGTATTGGCCCATCTGTATTTGGCAACCCTGTAGCAAAGTAAAGAGTTAGCTAGTTGGAAAACTGCTATTTAACTGGAACAGATCTGGGATTATTAGAGAGCACAGAGATGATCATCACTATAACTGATTGAACTTATCTTGTACACCCACAAATATCTAAATTCATGCTTACACTTAGACCATAATGCATCACTGACAAAAAGAAAGCTTTATTATTTATACAGCAACATTTACTAGAAAACTACAAATACTGGGTTAAGGGCTTCAGTTAAAATGTACTTATTTTCAATGTACTATTCAATTGAAAGACAGACTGCAGAGGGAAAGCTTTTAAAATCTTCAAAACAGGCAGTTTATTTGCTAATCAATCCAGCAATTGTAGTATTTGTGAAGTCTCTTCATGCCTCTCTCCTGTAGCTTGCTACTACTGCTGGCAATTCAACATCAGTGGGAAGGAGCTAGGGCATCAAGGATATCTCAAGCCATTTTGAAAAAGACTACAGTAGTCACATTTGTTTTGTTTTAGTATCTTGGACAATAATGATTCGGCAGTGACATAAGTAGCTTGCCATCAATGTAACTGATTTTTTATCAGCAGGGCACCAAGAGATATTACAAATCTGTTTTTTAATAAAGTGCACCTTCATTATTGCCATGTCCCAACCATATCAGCAAGAGGAAGCAGTGCTCGTTTAGGACAATTGTTATGCTTTGCGTGATTGTAGCTTTTTGCAGCTATGGCTGGTGAAACTGTCCAACCCACCCCAAATTTTTAAATGCAGATCTACACCCATCAAAGAACAAAGTCCACTTTCAACATCCTCACAATGAAAATCTCACAGCACTGGAAAATATTAAGTCATAGAAATGGGAGCAGCGGAATGGGAACCCTCCTTTTTGAGTTTGCTGTTGTTGTGTTAAATTAGATTGAACTGACTGAAGCTCTTCCCACTCTGATGAATGGATGCTTCCTTGCATGAGTTAACTCATGTTGTGTCAGAGTACCCGACTGTGCAAAGCTCTTTCCACACTGGGAGCAGTGGAATGGGCGCTCTCCTGTATGAGTGCGCAGGTGTGCTGTCAGGTTTGATGCAGATCTGAAACTTTTCACACATTGGGAGCAGTGGTATGGGCGTTCCCCTGTGTGGGTTCGCTGGTGTGCTGTCAGCTGTGATGCTGATATGAATGTTTTTTCACACTGCAAGCAGTGGTATGGACGCTCACCTGTGTGAGTTCGCTGATGTAGCATCAGAGTCCTTGACTGAGTGAAGCTCTTCCCACACTGGGAGCACTGGTGGGGGCACTCTGCTATGTGAGTTTGCTTGTGTGTTGTCAGGTGTGATGTTGATCTGAAGCTCTTTCCGCATGTGGAACAGTGAAATGGCCGCTCCCCTGTATGAGTTCGCTGGTGTGTCGTCAGGTGTGATGCAGATATGAAATTTTTTCCACACTGGGAGCAGTGGTATGGGCGCTCCCCTGTATGAATTCGCTGGTGTGTTGTTAGGTGTGACACAGACCTGAAACTCTTCCCACACCGGGAGCAGCCATGTGGACGTTCCTCTGTATGAGATCGCTGATGTAATGTCAGGTGTGATGTGGATCTGAAACTCTTTCCACATTGGGAGCAGTGGAACGGGCGCTCTCCAGTGTGGGTTCGCTTGTGAATTTTCAGTTCTGATGGAGATCTGAAACTCTTTCCACAGTCAGAGCAGTGGAATGGATTTCCTGTGTGGATTCGCTGGTGTTGTGTTAGAGTGCTAGACTGACTGAAGCTCTTTCCACACTGTGAGCACTGGAATGGGCGCTCCCCTGTGTGAGTGCGCTGGTGTCTTGAGAGTAATGAAGCACACCTGAAGCTCTTCCCACACTGGGAGCAGTGAAATGGACGCTCCCCTGTGTGAGTTCGTTTGTGTCTTTTCAGTTGTGATAAACGTCTGAAACTCTTCCCACACTGGGAGCAGTGAGATGTATGGTCCACTGTGTGAGTCTGCAGATGTAAAGTCAGCTCAGATTGAAGAGTAAAACACTTCCCACACTGGGAGCACTGGGTGCCTATGTGGGACTCTGTCGGGTTTTGGAGGGTCTTAGTGGGTGTGGGGTGCTGATGTGTGCTGCTGGGAGGCAGTGTGTCCTCTGCTCCATTTCCTCCAGATCCCAGAATCCTGCTGTACTCCTCTGGGTGAACCTTGTCAATGTGCTGGTGAAGGTTCATTTTTTCTGTGTGAACGAATGGGCACTGGGGGCAGGCAAAGACATGAGATGATACCTCACCAGTCTCCCCTACAGAAAGAAAAGACAGGAGAAATCCGTACCTGTTAACATCTGTATATTTATATGCTGGTGAAGGTTAACACCTGCATGAACAAATGGGCACTGTGAACAGGCAAAGCCCTGAGATGGCACAGCCTGTGTGTGTGTCTCTCTCTCTCTCTCTCTCTCTCTCTCTCTCTCTCTCTCTATATATATATATATATATATATATATATATATATATATATATATATATATATATAGAGATAGATAGATAGAGAGAGAGAGAGAGAGAGAGAGAGAGAGAGAGAGAATGTATATAAAGACACCACCACAAGCCACCAGAACAGCTTCAGTGCGCCTTGGCATAGATTCTACAAGTCTCTGGAACTCTACTGGAGGGACGGAACACCATTCTTCCAAAAGATATTCTCTCATTTGGTGTTTTGATGATGGTGGTAGAGAGCGCTGTCTAACACGTCAGTCCAAAATCTCCCATAGCTGTTCAATTGGGTTGAGATCTGGTGACTGCGAAGGCCATAGCATATGATTCACATCATTTTCATACTCATCACACCATTCAGTGACCCCTTGTGCCCTATGGATGGGGGCATTGTCATCCTGGAAGAGACCACTCCCATCATGATAGAAATGTTTCATCATAGGATAAAGGTGATCACTCAGAACAACTTTGTATTGATTTGCAGTGACACTTCCCTCTAAGGGGACAAGTGGACCCAAACCATGCCAGCAAAATTCCCCCCACAGCATAACAGAGCCACCGGACCCCCTCACTGTAGGGGTCAGGCCATGTACCATTCTCTTGGTGTACGCCACACATGCACTTGCCCACTTGTCAAGAATATGGTGAAGGATGACTCATCTGACCATATCACTTTTTTTCCCACATCTCTGTAGGCCGGTGCCTATGGTTTTTGCACCACTGAACTCTCAAATGTGCAGTCATCTTTGTAATGAGGGGTTTATGGACTGCAACCCTACTATAATATCCCTCTCTATGTAATTGTCGACGGACTGTTCTTGCTGACACAGTCTGATCACAGACTGATCACATTGACATTCTCAGTCACCTGAGGAAGAGTTGCTCTTCTGTTTTTCCTTACATATCGCACTAATGCACGAGCATCACGGTCATCGCATGTGCGCTGTTGACCACAGTTTCTGACCCTATTTACTGATGTCTTTCCCATAGATCTAAATGCAGATGTCACCTTAGTCACTCTTCCTATTGAAACACTAGTCAGTTGAGCAGTCTTTGTGACTGAAGCTCTGTGCCCCAACAATGAACCCTTTTTCAAAGTCACTTAGATATTTTCCTTTTGCCATCTTGATCCAAATATATATATATATAAAAACCAACAGTAGGAAAACCCAGATGAAAAACATGAGAAAAAAAAAACAAATAGATGAGGAAACTCACCATTGTGACAGAAACAAAAACAGAAAACAAGAACAAGTCCAAAGTCAAATGGAGTTAAACACAATCTGCAGCATTCGTATGTGCCGTAAACATATAGCACTAAAACATTCTCTGACATTAATGTTAATATTCCTTCATTAATTGCTTCCAAATTTTCTTCTGTAGGCCTTCTTTTCAGTCACCTCAATCTATTAAAAATATTGAATATAATTTCACTAGTCAAAAGTGATTACTAAATGTTCACAGAACTGTATTCAAAGTGTGAGCCACACACTTATAGCTGGCCCATGTTACAGAAGGTTGCATTTTAACATGGAAGAACATCAGTACACAAACAATACTTTGTAGTTGCCATTGTCAGTTTTTCAATTCTTCTGTTTTTGTGTCGCAGAAGCAGAGTAGAAACTTTTTGTCCTGCAAATAATTACGATATGAAGAGTTTTGTCCCAAAATGTTATATATCCATTGACAAATTTTGGTAATTTGGTTTTAAATAATTAAACAACCTATGGTAGAGATTGGCATGATTTTTTTGATTAAATTATAGCAGAGGTTTGTGCTGTGATTTATTGGCATTACATCTGACTACACTTGCTACATTGTTTTACTTTCAGACTAGCATAAACTGAATGGTGTTGTGCATGCACTTGTGGGCCTGGAGTGTTGTTAAGCAGGTCTGGCACTGTTGCTCATATAACTTGGATGGACACACTTATTCACTTGTACTGGATGTCGCTCTGGATAATAGTATCTGCTAAATTAATGTAATGTAAAATGACATGCATTTGTTTCATACCACAAGATGGTTGAACTTCACAAATACAGATCATCACAATTTTGAAAAAATTCTACATATCCACCTCACATCACATTACTCTGTAAGAAAAAAGCACTTTTAGGTTTGCAACAGTCAAATATGATAAATATTGTTTTAAAATAATCCATTGAAAACTTCTGGAAACTCAGATACCCATACTTATCATGGGAAACTATGGCCATGAGAAAACTGGTTTGCTATGCTGCTGCGGTAAGAAAGGAGTGTTTGCTCCTGCAAAGCAGGAGTCAGAGTTCCAGCATTCCATTCTAGCTCAACAATGGATGCTGCATGTTTTGGTAAAAATGTACATATTTTCATATCCAATAGCTGTTTTTGTGCAAAAAATGCATTTTAAAGCAAAACCAAAGCATGCCATTTAAAAGAATAACAGAAACATTTTACACACACAGAAAGCTTCCAATAAGCATTTATTTCCGATGGAAAAATGCAATTGTGGAAAAACTGGCTTTTACTGAGTTTTGGAACAAAACTCTTCATATGTACACTAGTTAGATGTTTATATCAATAACACACTAAAAGGAAAATGGTAGGAAATCTTTCTTCACCTGTGTCTCCTTTCCTGGAGGAGATGACAGAAGATCCCAGAAAGCGTTCACCACAGATGCTGTAAAAGGCAAATAAAAGCATGTTATTTGTTTAAGCGTGACTGCAACAAGAAAGAACAACACACAGTCCACAGATCCCCTTCACTTACTCTTTCTCTGATGCATCTGTCAGGGGGTTGTCCAAGCTACTCATCATCTCTCTCTTACATGTCACAACCTGTCCGTTCAACCTCCATGACCTTTCTTGGACCATTGGTGAGAGTTCATCCTGCCTACATGGAGATCTCACTCCCTGGTCCCTGTTAATGTCCACGGGACAAGGAGGTGACCTGTCAGTGAGCAAACAGGAAGTGACCTGAGGTGGCAGGACTTTCTCTCCCCAATGCCTGCAGTCTTGATTTTCTTCATTCTTCAGCTCTCTTTCAGTTTGGGTGGTGTGATCAGTATGATCTCTCTCCATCTGTTCATCCCTCTCTTTTCCCTCCTCACTCCACAGTTCCTTGTCCTCTTCATCGCTCACACCATCCTCCCTCTTCATCTCCTTACTCTGTCTCTCCTCACCTTCCTCTTCCTCCTCCTTTATACTGGATAGTACATCTATTTCCTCCCTGCTCATCCCATATCCAGTCTTCCTTTTTGTCCTCTCCTCGTCTTCACTTCTGTTAAGACTTGATGCCACCTCCACCCCTGTGTAATCTCTGCTGTCAAGCACAGATTCTGCCTTTACCTGCAGAGGCATGGCTTAAAAAGTTTTCTGAACCAGTCCTGGAGTCTGACTGGTTATAGGAGTGAGCTAGGTGGAAACCGCCACTCCTGTAGATATACAGACAGACAGGAGAAAATACAGTTGTTTATAGTGGGTAGAGCTGTTTTACATTTTCCCTTGACTGCTAATTCAATGTGAATGACACTGTGGTTCACAGGGCCAACACCTTTCTTGTATAATAAGCACTGGCCCTTGAACAAAAAGACTAGATGTTACTGTCCTTTTCCAGCACTGAAATGTGTGTGTCTATTCAAAATGTCAGAAATAGCTTTTTTTAACCTTAAATGTGACAAATATACACTTTGTACTTCCTGACACATTCATGTATAAACCTTGTCTATGTCAGGTGTAAAGCCATATTGCTTTCATGAAAAATGGATCCATACTTGGCTGAACTCAAGAGTGCACATAAAGTAAGAAGAGAGACCAATGTAAACAAGTTGAAAAACTAAAATACAGTTACAGTCTAGCCAGTCTTAATCCAAGAGATGTGATAATATATTTTGAAGTATGTTCTCAGGCCATGAAACATCTTTTTTTGACTGCATTCAAAATTATATATTTATTATTATATATAATATTTTGTCTCATTTTGTCTCTCAGAAAAAATTAGGCAGAGTTAGAAACTGACCAATAAATGTGCCAAATTAAATTCTAAATTGGCAATGATGTCAATGGAAAAACAATCATGGTTTTCAGCATATATGTAAATTGTAAGAGAATGTGTAGTCTAAATGATCCAAAATTATATCAGAACATGATATGCATGGTAAAACTGCATAATTTGATTATTATGACATGACTGAAAAGTAGTAAAATGCATTTACTGTTAGCTTTTGTGTAACAACTAAGCTTGGATTCTATACTGATAAGACCTGCAAAGCACATTTTTTTATATGTGATAAATTCCTTAAACATCAGCAGAGTTTGCAAATTGAAATTTTACTTCCTTCTTTTCTTTCATTCAGAGAAGAATTTGTGATCACACAATTATCTGGATGATTCAGCTTTTTAATCAGGACATTTTGAGCAGGCAGTTAGAAACACTGCAGTGCTACTTGCCACTACACACCACACTGTTGCCCTGCTCCTTACCACTACACCACACTGCTGTTATAAGTAGCTGGTGTTTAAGGCTAGTTACCTTGCTATTGAGTTAATCTGGGTGAGGGGATTTGTTAACAATCTTTCTTTGTTTTGTAGCAGTAAGAATAATAAAAAGAACCAGTTAGACAGTGTAATAGCACCATAGGCAACTAGATTTGTAGGCATTTCCTGAAGAGAATGCAATGTGTGGTTGTCTGTTTGCATTATCGACCATACACACAAATTTGTTAGCATTGGGGGTGCCGTCTCCTTCCCCCCTCCCTCTGTATCTGGCGCTGGAACCTGAGACAGAGCAGTAACTTGACACCAGCTGTCTCTGACTGGCTCCACTGCAACAATTTAAATATCAACTGTTAAACTGGTCAGAGTGAGGGGATACCAAAGACCAAACAAAGGCTCATAATGTCTATTTTGATTTATACTTTATGTGTGTAGAGCCAGAATTCGCAGAGATAAGGCAGTTCAAAAAGTTTGTAACAGAAGAGTGAGGACCAAAGGCACTCTAAAATCCTATCTTTTTGAAAGGGGTAAAATTAGAGCCATTTTTTAAAATATCATTTAAACTACAAAACTATGAATTTATAAAAATAAGAAGCATACCAATGGTTTGGTGTCTGTAGAGCGAATGGTTTAGGTGCAGTTATAATAATAATAATAAGGGACACAAGAACAGTAGTGTGCTTGTCCTTTGGGCAACCGCACTAATAATAATAATAATAAGAGACACAAGAACAGTAGTGTGCTTGCCTTTCGGGCTACCACACTAACTAGATTTAGACGCATTTTCTGAAGAAAATACGACGTGTGGTTGCCTGTGTGCATTATTGAGCAGATGCGCTATTCAAGTTGCCATGTGCCGTCTCCCTCCCCTCTCTGTGTCTGACGCTGTGAATTCCCTTTGACAAAGGAATGTGTTTACATCAGAGCTGAGACTGAACTCAGCACCCATTTTGGCTCATAATTCAAAAACCGTTCATCACAGCACTGAACCGAATCTGGTTAGAATCTGCAGAAGTGTGCCTCTATTTTGATGTATAATTTAAAAAAAAAAACGTAATTGGAAGCAAGTGTCAAACCGTGGTCTTGCCGCTCGACCCTTACGGCCAGCATCATTACCTGTTGAGCTGAAGGCAATCTGCCTCCAGTTATATCGAAAACAATGGTATTTAATCAAGTGTCAGGGAGTGACCTCACTGCTAAAAGTTCTCGGCTACCTGTTACCCTACTGGCTTTACACAGGGTTCACACAAGCTATTCATTTCAGCTCTACTACAAGATACATGTAGAGCTTGAACTCGCAGTGATACGGCAGTTTTAAAATACGTGTTTTTCTAACGTAGAAGTGAAATTGGGAGTTCTTGTGCACTGGGCTTGCCGTCTCCCTTAGTGATGTTCAGTACATGAACGAACAAATCTTTTTGAACGAATCTTGGAGGTGTACTGAAACGATAGTCTAAAATATTCGTTCCTTCCTCTTTGCAAACATGCGCGCTGATTAGCTGGCATAGCAGCTATAACTCTCCCTCCAGAGGATATTAGCTATGCGGTCTGTCCATGAAGCAGCCTATCACAAAACTGTATCAGCAGTACGTTCATGACGACAACTAGCCAATGGGTGAAATGCTAAAACACTCGAAGCACTGGCCATCTCGGCACAACAGCTCAGTGACTATGCTGATTACATGGTGACTACAACATGTGACTGACTCTGGAAGACTCGAAACACCCCCACTGTGTACTGTGTACTGAATGACCTGATGTACTGTTGACAAGTTCTCAGTACAACGGTTCCCTCAGACTCGAAAGATTCTCTGACTATGCTGATGATGCGGGACAGTGCAAAAGATGACTAGGTGACTACGAAGATTCTAAACTCCCCCTACTGACCTGATGTACTGTTGATAAATTCTCAGTACAACGGTTCCTTCAGAATCGAAAGATTCTCTGACTATGCTGACTGAGACCTGAAATGCCCCGAAAGAGTACAGTGTGAAACGCCCTCTACTGACCTGAATCACTGTTAAATAGTTCAGTAAACTACAGTGCTTTTGTGGATTATTTTAATTATGATGCTTAGACTACATAATATATTGTAGCAGTTGATAGTTAGCCACTGCTACTAAGGAAGTGTGTTCCCATGATTCTTTTTGTTTTTGTCGTTAGCTTTTCTTTTTGATTAATGTTCTTCCTTTAAGACTTTGTTATGTAGGCTATGTTACTTTGTTACACAGTTATGTTAAGTTGTGTGTGTGTGTGGGAGACCCCATGTGTTTGCTTGGTGCGTTTAATGAACTATCATATGTGTGACAGATAGCGGGGGCAGTGACATGCCTTAACTGTCACATTACAATTTGAGCAGTGACTACAAGTATATTACAATGTTTGGGCTCGGTTAGTTCGCTTCGCATATAAGCGTGGCTCTCTTTTCCACAGAGCATTTTTTTTAGTTTTAGCAAATGACATATACTTATTATACACGTTAAAATCTGGGGTTCCTTCCTAAAGACGAAGTATACTTTGCGGCGGCATGATTGTTTGAATAGCATGATGCAGTTTCACGTAATGGATATTACGCTTTAATTATTATTAATTTCATTGACTTTTGGTTTCACACATGGTGTTTTGCCGCAGAGCAGGCTAATAATGGACATGATGTTTGGAACAATGTAGGGTAATTTTTAAAATGCAACAAAACTATTTACTGATTCGTGGATGCCACCGGACTGGATATGGAAATGAACAAATCAGTGAGTCAAAAAATTCGAATCATTTTATTGTACTGAACGAAAGGAACCGAATCACCAAAAAGAATCATTTTGAATACCACTACTCCCTATCCCACTCCCTTCAAATGTGCTCTGTCTCTCGCGGTGGAGCCTGACATACAGGAGTAAGTTCACACCTTGTCTCTCTGATTGGCTCCGTTGCAACAATTTAAACATCGAATGTTAATATGGTTAGAGCGAGGGGATACCAAACATCGAACTAAGGCTCATAATTCAAAAACCATTCATCACAGCACTGAACCAAAGACAATGAGAATATAGTTCGCTTTGGGAAACCACACTAATAATAATAAGGAACACAAGAACAGTATTGTGCTTGCCCTTTGGGCAACCACGCTAATGTGTTGTGGGTCGTGGGCAGAGCATTGCCCAGCATGCCTTGTGGCAATGTTCTTTTCTTGTAAACAGTTTCACCCACCATGACTGTGTCTGCATTTCCCTTTTGTCTAGTCCGCTCCTTTCTACTCTGTGTGTCTGAGTGTACGTTCCGTGCGGTTGATTAACCAAATGTATTATTTGGCAGTGTCATCCTTCTCTCGAAAAGAACCAGCACACTACAACAAGGAACATAACTGTGGGCCAACAGTGTAGCATAGTGGTTAAGGAGCATAACTGAAAGGGGCGCCAGTTTGATTTCCCACAGGGCACTGCTGCTGTACCTTTGGGCAAGGTACTTAACCCACAATTGCCTCAGTAAATATCCAGCAGTACGAATGGATAACGTTGTAAAAACCTGTAATTGATGTAAGTCGGTCTGGATAAGAGCATCTGCTAAATGCCAATAATGTAATGTATTCATGTAACACAAGCATAGCAGTGTGCTTGCCCTTTGGGCAAACACACAAATAAGCCACACAACAACAGTGCTAGCTGGACGGGCAACCACACTAATTACCTAGACAGAAAGTCAAAATGAATTTGAAGTTGAAGCTTGTAGCCTAGCTAACTGAAACATGTTAATAGAAGGCAACTCAAAAACCATGCACATGTAAGGAGAATTTTTATCATTACCTATTCAATGCAAATTACTAAAGAGAAATACCCCTGGCTTGCAAATTAATGCAACTGCAATAAGAATTCTCTTACATTTCAGAAGACAGTTTCACAGGACTGGCAAATGATCATCTTAAACCAGTAATTTAACATAAATTCAATAAATAAAATTAAACTGAGGAAAAGCTAATCAATTTCGCTAATCATTTCATTTTTCCCACCCATAGACTGGAACTGATGAAATGCACTTATCCACTTTTCCCAGGGTCGGAAAATAATTTTTAGGTTTTTTCCCCCCATTTGGCCCTGGATTTTCTGGGAAAATACTCCATGATCAGCTCTTATCCAGCGCGACTCACAAGAAGATGATTAAATGTGTACCTTCTGACCTGTATCATCTCCCTAAATTACGTTTTTCCAAACGATCAGAAAGAAATGCAACGCAAAATATTGTCTTGCTGCCACCCACACTCCACGGACCTCGGGCAGAGGAGGTGGCACGGGCCTGCTCATCTCCCCATCCTGGAGATACTCGCCTCTGCGCCTCCATACTCTCTTCATTATCTCATTTGAATTCCATGCCATATCTGTATCTCATCCTCTGAACCTCACCATTGTTGTTCTTTACCGTCCTCCAGGTCCCCTCGGCCTCTTCATTGACAAGCTCGACACTCTTCTGAGCGCCCTCCCCGAGGACACCCCACTGACTCTACTGGGAGACTTCAATATTAAATCTGAGACCTCCCCGATGACCAGCGTAATCTCCCTCCTCCAGTCCTTCGCCCTCAACCTCTCGCCATCACATGTGACCCACAAGGCCGGCAACCAGCTAGACCTCGTGTTCACCAGGAGCTGCGCCACAACCCACCTCACGGTGACTCCTCTCCATCTATTGGACCACTATTTCATATCGTTCTCCCTCACTCTCCCCTCCACCCTCAACCCCCCTACTGACCCCCCACCTCCTCTCTCAGAAGAAACCTCCACACACTCTCCCACTCCGAATTCACCTCCACTGTTCTCTCTACCCTCCCTCCCCTTCCCTCCTTCTCCATCATGCCTGCTGAGTCTGCTACATCAGTCTTTAACACATGTCTCTCTCAATCCCTAGACGCACTCTGCCTTACTGTCTCCAGGCCATCGCGACGGTCACCCTCCTGTCCGTGGCTGACCGACTCCCTCTGTTCAGACAGGACTGCGCTGCCAGCTGCTGAGAGGAAGTGGAGGAAATCCAGATCCTCTGTGGACCAGGCTACCTATCACTCTTTGCTAACAGCATTCACAAACGCAACAACATCAGCTAAGTCCTCATTCTACCAACACAAAATCAATGCTAACATAACTAACCCACGAAAACTTTTCTCTACCTTCTCCCTCCCCCTCTCTCCTCTCTGCCAATGATTTCAGGGTTTACTTTGAGGAAAAGGTGACCAGCATCCGGAACTCCCTCACTCCCTCAACAACACCCTTGACCACCACGACCATCTGCACCAACCACCTGTCCTCTTTCACGCTGATCAACGATGTGGAAGTGCTTCAACTCATCTCAGACCACCACGCCACAACCTGCATTCTGGACCCCATCCCCTCTACCCTGCTCCAATCTACATCCGGTGAGATCGCCCCATTTCTTTCCTCAATTATCAACACCTCGCTAACCTCTAGTATTGTCTCCACAGATCTCAAGAAAGCTCTGGTTACACCACTCCTGAAGAAACCATCCACTGACCCATCAGATGTTACAAACAACCGACCAGTATCCCTCCTCTCATTTCTATCCAAAACCCTGGAACGTGCAGTACTTAACCAACTGTCCCCTTTTCTTCTCAGGAACAACCTCCTGGACCCCCACTAGTCAGGTTTCAGAGCTGGCCACTCAACAGAAACCACACTCCTGGCAGTGACAGAGGCTCTCCACACCGCTTGAGCCTCCGACCTAGGGCTGTGACGATAACCGCATCACTGCAATACCGCGGTCATGAGACGCCTACCGCGGGGTTGAGCTCATTACCACATCACCGCATTTATTTATTTATTTTTCTAGTGAAAAACTGCCCGTGTCGTGCCGCGTTCTGCACCCCTGCCGTGAAATGCACCCCCTCTGATTGACTCGCGAGGATATTGCAGTTTTTGATGACTAAAAGCAACTTGACAGTCAGATTGTCTTGAAGAGACTGCACAATATTTCGCAGTCTATATATATATATATATATATATATATATATATATATATATATATATATTTTTTTAGCAAAATTAATCATTGGTAAGCACAAAACACCCTGTCAGCATAGGCTACGCCGATGTTATTGTCCCTCTTTTCCAATGTATAGCTTTGTAATCTGTAATAACTACTACAGGAATATACGACGGCACCTTTTATCAAGTAATTCGTTAAAGTACTAGTTGGTTATTATTTTGAAGCAGTAAAAACACGTATATGAACTGGTTACTTGCAGTATTTTTTTTAACAAATATGAAGGTTATTTCATTCCAGGTTTTTTTTTCCATCAAAAACTGCAATCAATCAGAGGGGGTGCATTTCACGGCAGGGGTGCAGAACGCAGCACGACACCGGCATATGATGTGAAACATAAGCTATCAGCTATGTTCACTGACCATCTTCCTTCATATTTTGGTGACTCTGAACTTTTTCACACTTGCTGGCAAGACTATAGCGCAAACACAAAGTTTGGCATGTTAGGGGGCGGGATGGTCCATTAAATTTATAGCGGACTCCTTTGTGTATCTGATTATTAGTAGTAATTTGTAATTTAATTTTGTATAGGCTTGACTACTTATACAATACAATGATCAACTTATACAACTTATACAATGATCTAGAATACACACAACACACACATATAAAATACCGAAGCATGGCACGACTTAAAAAACAGGGACTTCTAATCAGGGGCGCCGGCAGGATTACATTTCATAGTACGCACAAGAACCGCCCGCCCCGTCGTAGGCTACCTTTAATGTGTAGGTTCCAACGCAGGCACATATGACTACTCAGCAAGCGAATGAGCGAGTGATTTTTTCAGGGTTTTTTTTTTGCACGTTACCGATACAACACCACCAGAAAACTGATTACCTTGCCGCTTGCATTTCAAAGACCAGCCAACAGGCTTGAAATTCAACAGTAGCAACACAAGCTAAATACGGCTAAATCCAGCATTGCCAACATCAGGATTAAGCGCCAGAAATGTTGATCACACAATGACCTATAGCCAGTGACGTTAACACCAATTATACAACAGTTAGTTCCGACCAACTCCGACCAAGTAATTTGATTGGACAAGAGGCGTTCCATGAGTGCTGATATAGAAGTTATGCGCGTGACATCACAGTAGGCGGGGTCACCGCGGGTTACACCCACTGAGTGGCAGCGTATGTTCAGCTTGAATGCCATGAAAACACAAAAAACACATCTAAAATGGGAAAGAGCTGTTGTGCGATTGACTGTACAAATAGATTCAACAAAAAATCGGAGCTATCTTTTTACAGACTGCCGAAAGCTAAAGAAAAGAGAAGCAAATGGATCGCTGCAATTCGCAGAAACAACTCGAATCCAGGCACCGAAACGTGTAGCTTACAGTTTTCCAAATAAAAGTTGTAATTAAATAAAAATATTTGTACAGACCTGTCCACATACAACCAGAATATCCACTGTCCTCGTCACTTTCATTTCTCCAACAAATCCCGCCTTGGTTTAATGTCCTAAAACAGCGATCAATGATCACCAAATTTCTCTCGGACATCTCTTGTCATAAACACTTCCACCTATCAAAAAATCAAAACCGAAATCCTATGAGTATGGACGTTATCTTACATTTCCTCTCCGTTGACGCCCATTATAAGGAAAAGGCTTAACATGGCTTAATGTTCCAAACTAGCGTCCAGTGATCACCAAATTTGTCTGACATCTCACATGTCATAAACACCATCTCTTATCAAAAAAACAAAACAAAAATCCAAGGAATATGGTAGCTAGGCTGACGCTACGTTAAGCGCTGTCCTCTCAGTATTGCTTTTTTTGTTAGTTGATCGCTGTCTGGAAAATTAAGCTACGAAGCGTTTTCCTTATAATGGGCGTCGATGGAGAGTTTTGCTTTTTTGCTGTGATTATCATGTACAAACGTTATGGGTTGGCTTTTTGTGTTGCGGGGGGGCGGTAAACCGCAAAATCGCGGTAATTTGTTGCTTTATTACCGCGGGAAGAAATAATCATTACCGTCACAGCCCTACTCCGACCTGTCATCTGTCCTCATCCTCCTCGATCTCTCTGCCGCTTTTGACACAGTCAACCACCAGACACTTATCTCAAAGCTGTCAGAGATGGGGACTCTGGGTTCTCTGGGACCGCCCTCTCTTGGTTCAAGTCCTACCTGACTGGTAGATCCAGATCTACTGGAAAGGTTCCACCTCTGCACCCACCCCTCTCACTACAGGAGTCCCACAGGGCTCAGTACTTGGGACCCCTGCTTTTCTCAATTTATGTCAACTCACTTGGCTCAGTTATCAAATCACACGGCTTCCCCTATCACTGTTGCGCTGACGACATCCAACTATTTTTCTCTTTCCCTCCCTCTACCCCCCAGGTCAACGAAAGAATTTCCTCATGCCTGGCTGACATCTCCAAATGGATGTCATCCCACCATCTGAAGCTCAAGAAAACCGAACTGCTCTTCATCCCAGCCGGCCCTTCCCTCCTGCAAGACCTCTCCATCACCGTCGATGACACCACAATACCATCCTCCCGATCAGCAAAGAGCTTGGGCGTCATCCTTGACAGCAACCTGGACTTCAAGGAACACATCGCTCGCACGTCGCGGGGCTGCCGATTCCTCCTCCACAACATCAGGAGGATTCGTTCCTGACAACATACGCCATGCAGCTCCTTGTCCAGGCCACAGTGCTCCCTCTCCTGGACTACTGCAACGCTCTCCTCGCAGGCCTCCCAGCCTGCACCACCCAGCCTCTGCAGCTCATCCAGAACGCAGCTGCCCGACTAATCTTCAACCTCCCCAAAGTCTGACATGTTACTCCCCTGCATAAATCCCTCCACTGGCTCCCTGTCGCTGCCAGGATCAGATTCAAGATGCTGACCCTCGCCTTCTCTGCAATAAACAGGACAGCTCCTACCTACCTCCAAGACCTTATCCAGCCCTACACACCTGCCCGGCCCCTACGCTCAGCAGCAACTGGACGTCTCACCCCTCGCACAGACAGAGTGGGAGGTTCTCGCTCTGCAAGGCAACGGCGTTTCTCCTACGTTGCTTCCCAGTGGTAGAACGAACTCCCCGTCCCGCTACGGACAGCTCCATCACTCCAATCCTTTAGACGTGGTCTGAAGACACACCTCTTCAGACTCTACCTGGACTGACCTGCCACACAATCACTGTCCCCCGGATCAGTGCTGTTATAAATTGCTATGTGTTTTTTTGTTTTGTTTTCTTGTTGCCTCTACTCTGGTACTTATTACGCTGTTGGTATAACTGTGTAACTGTAACTGTATAAATTAGAAAGTACTGCGTCCTCAAACAGACCTTGCTCTCAGCTGAGAACTGTCTCAATGTGGAACTGTACACATCCTGTCCCCGTACTGTCGCTAATACTGACTGTATGCACTTTTGTACGTCGCTTTGGATAAAAGCGTCTGCTAAATGAATAAATGTAAATGTAAATGTGATGATGATGATGGCACCCAGCCTGACACATTGCTTTAATATCCCTCGCCAAAAACATTTATCTTGTTCAGACAGTGCCTTTCAGATAAAGAGAAATGTATGCACAGAATTCTCCTTCTCTGGTGAACTTCAGATTTCCATCGTTACAAATCCTCCAATCTAAGACGTTGGAGCAGTCAAAGTAGCGAGCTAGCGCGCTAATTAACCAGTACAAGATACGAGCGAGTTTGATAATATGAGCTGCTTGCTCATGCGCCTGCTAGGTAGATTCCCGTGGAAGTCGAATTCCTCGGCTAAATCGGTTGGGTCAGACTATAAATACCTTACGTTAATGAAATGGAATCTAAAAGGAGGTATAATAACCATTTCAGGAAAAAAATGGGTCAAGAAAATTTAGCCGACCTTACCTTATCTAGAGCGAGTACGCTCTCTGTGTCTGAGTTTGCACTGTGACTGCGTATGACGTCAGAACGTTAAGGCGAAAACGTGAAAGGAGGTTGCCTGTCAAATTAAGAGCCCTTTCCTTATGTAAAGGCTTTAGCATAAATTTTTGCAATTTAAAACATTTTGAGACAAAATACATTTTGTGTGCAAATATGTAGTATGGCTATGAGTGTGTGTATGTGGGTGTATTTGTGTCTATGTATATGTATATGCATGTGCATGCATGTATGTATATATGTATGTATATGTGGATAGGTGTATATGCATGATTAGATACCATAGTTCACAATAGATTATATGATTATTGTCAATGTAATTGCTACTTCTATATTTGTAATGTGTTTTTTATGCTTGGGGAAAGTTTTATTCATCATGTCAATAAAGTTCCATTTCAATTTCAATTTGATTTTCATAGTATATTATTTCCAGCTGAAGCTTGTGGGGTGGTAATACATTATAATACAGGTGGTCTGCCAGTATAGGCCTACTGGTGTGTACCAGTGGCTAGCCAGCATCATCTTCCACTAAATTCCATTAATCAGCTCTACAACTAGCTGTGTTTTCCTCAATTCTGAATCACACTACAGTCAAATATCTCCAGCTGTAGGTCCACAGGCGCATCAGAAGATTTTACTGTGAATGATGATCAAAATTGTATAATCCCTCTAAAGCTCACCAAAGACCTGAAATTGCTTGTTAAGTAGTTCTGTAATCTTTTCTTTGTAACAAATCATGTCAGCATCACTCTGAGTGCCAGATGTGTTGTTCAGATGAGGGAAATGAACAGGGTCACCATTTTTCAGCTGTGTTTCTCACAAAGGTAACTTCAACTGGAAAGTACATATGCTGACACTATGTGACAACTTTGTTGCAACTTTGCATCATTATGATGATTCAAGTGTTCTATAATATCCACCATAAAGCAGCGTCCTGTATTCATTCTGGATCGAGTAACTCAGCCATTGTCTTCCATATTTAGTCAAATTGTCAAATTTCCTCAGGCTATCAAATTGATGATGATGTGGCCCTCTGGCTTGAATGAAATTTGATGTAGACCACACATCCATGGTGTGGTCCATTCTTAATGATTTTCTGTGCAGTACTTCAAAATACAATGAAAATTCCAAAATCCCTGCCCTCCATTTTTTGCCAGTACTCTGTCTTTGAATTTTACAACATCACCTGACTTTTCTCCGGTCACTGACAGTACACCATCAGTCGGCAGGTTGACAGCACAGGCCCAGTCCACCCTGAGTCTGTCCAGCACTCCAATAAGACCTGACAATGTCATTTGCTGCTGTGGTGTCTGACCGGCCCTGAGGAGTTTGAGTTGGTGCTGATGACAAAGTAGCATCAGAACCATGTATGTATATCGGCAGTTGAGCAACATCTGTAAGGTCAAAATTCTCATCAATTTCAGTCAAAAAATCTGCAATGACTTTGTCCTTATGTTGGCTGTCCAAATCTCCAGCAAGATCTGAAACCCTATCTGCTACCTTCTCATCAGGCTAATGTTAGCAAAAGCCTGTCTGGGTACACAACTTCTGCTGCCTTCAGCATGCACATCTTCACAAATTCACCCTTGATTTATGGCTTCGATGCTGATGCAATTTCATGAGCAATAAGGTAGCTTGTTGTCACTGCTGCGTCACTTGTGTCACAGGGATGAGTAAACACAGCCTGCTGTTTCCTCAACCCCACCAATTTGTTTATCATCTCTGTTTGCACTTGTCCTTGCAAGTCATTGTATTTTCACCATGATGCGACTAATACTGGTGCCAAATATTATATTCTTTCAGCACTGGCATGGGCATGGGACATATGAAACACACTGGTTTCCCATTTATCTCAGTGAAAAAATAAGAACTTGTCCATTTGCCTTAAAACTCAACACTGTGTATCCACTTTTCTTTTGTTTAACATACAGTACCAGTCAAAAGTTTGGACACACCTGATTAAGATAAGGGGAAACATGCATTCAAAGACATTTTGATCTTGAAATGTGTTCCTTAGACAAATATAAATAGTGAAGTTGATGCCTGTGTATTATTTTTTTTCCAAATAAAATTTTAATTTTAAAAATATTTTGGCTATGTTAAAGAATCTAAAATATAAGAGTGTTTTGATGTGTTTTGTAATACTGCATAATTCCATTTGTGTTATTTCATAGTTTTCATGTCTTTACTATTATTCTAAAATGTGGAAAATAGTAAAAGAAAGAAAAGTTTGTTACATTATTGTAATAATAAATACCCAGAGTAAATCAGTTTCAATCCCATCCATTTACAGCTAGACATTTTGTTACTGAGGTAATTGGGGGTTATGTACCTTGCGGAAGGGTACAACAGCAGTGCCCCAGCAGGGAATCAAACTGGCAACCTTTTGGTCACAAGTCCTGCTCCTTACCCACTATTCTACACTGCCACCCATGTGTCAGGTTGAAGCTTGGTAGGGTTGTAGTGTGAAGGGGTCTTCTGGTGACTATACCATAGACCTACTGCTCACACTACAGCACCTAGTGGTCAAACTAGGAATAACAATGCATTTTATTTGGAAAATTAGAATTAATGGGCCTTTCAATAAAATTTCCACACATTGTAAAATCATCCTGTGGACCAGATTGGACCCCATTAGCAGGCTGAATCCGACCCACAGGCCATATGTTTGACATCCCTGCCTTAAAGACTGACTTCAGAGCTTCACTTGTGCTGTGAACTGGGAAAGAGAACAAAGATTTGAGAGCATTATTACAAAACATTATTACAAAATTCTCTAAACCAAATGGAGCATGGGGAGGCAGGATGCTTTTGCATGGAGATGAACAAATGTAAAAGGGAAATTAGTCAGCTGAAGCTGAAAATCACCCAGACAAATTAGACGGTTGTGCACCCCTACTCCAAACATTAGCAAAATCAGAAATCACTCTTCTGGCAATGCTTCTTGGTGTCAGACGTTTATACCCTACTCTGCAGATATCACTGCATTACAGATCGACAGTAAAAAGTAGGGGTTCCCAAACAGCTCAGTGGTTAAGGTGCTTGTTTTGATGCAAACTAAGCTCTGTGGCCCAGGTTTGATCCCTGCCGTGTCATCCGATGCCAGTGCCTAGAAGCCCACAGCAATGTAGCAAACTGGTTTCTTTCCCCTGGAGATCGGAGCGGGTAGGTTAGCCAGGGTATAGTGGGTTGGATGTCTTGCAGTGTGAAAAAAAATTTGTATTCATATGTTAGTGTATTCAAGCATTGCATTCACCATGCTCCTCATTCCTGCATGGGTACAGTGATCGTGAGGGTGAGAAATGACAATGTTCAATTTCCAATGAAAAAGTCAGTTATGATTAAAAACATGTTGGGCGGGAGTTTTTTTTGTTTTTGTTAGTTGTATTTAGTGATGGGCGGACAAAGCCTTGTGAGGCTTTTGAAGCTTCTTCCTGATGGTGCCGAAAAAAGATCCGAAGCTTCGAACGAAAGCATCAAAGACAGACACAGTGACATCTGGTGGTTTGCAGAAATTACAGCAGCCATGAGCTCAACACTCCGGAGGAAGACTGCACACAACACCTGGTTGATTTCAGTTTCAGAACGTTATGTACTGTGAAAGCCTAAGAACGCGATGTGTCTTCAGTTTCATCTTCGATCACTCATTAAAGTCCTGCAAGAAATGTATGTTGCTACCTGTCTCTATTTGCTATAATAAAATGATGTTTAAATGTGTTGTCCTTGAATTATAGCTGCCATGACAGCATACAGTATAGCTACCATCGATACTTGTGATGGCCGAGGCTTCATGCCTATTGACTCAGGTTGGGCATGTGCCCACCTAAGTGATTTGACCTAGGCTAAAGAAACAAATTAAATATTAAAAATATTTTTAAACATATAATTGTGGCTACAATGTCTGAACATTACAATTAATGGAAAGGTGAGAGTTTTCATGCGTAGGCTTAGACTACATCTCGCCCCCTCAAACAGCCATCACGACCCACAAGTTTGTAACTACACAGTTCATGTATAAGTCGGAATAAAGTCATAGTATGATAAACAGTCATTAGTTAACCGCAATTCATGTTAACGATCGAAGTAGTCTACGTGTGGGTGGGCTAGGTAGCTAATGTCTTAACATTATTTCACTCAGACTCACTAAGTACACTAGTCTGTATGAGGAATAACAATCAAATATATTGTTAACAGTGGTAGGTGATTGTGCTTAGCAACAGTTCAGACAAACGGTGTAACAGGGTTTGGGGAATGTGCTTGTGCGACACTTCAAACAGAAAGGAACAGTGAGTAATAGGGTTTGGGGAACGTGATTGTGAGGCTGTTGAATAATAACAATAATAACATAAAACGATACCAGAGGAAGGACCTCCAGCATTGCCTTCATCACATTGGTTCGTTGGGAGTGTTGCATGTTCATGCTTGGCACGAAGGTCCCTCAACATTGACGAGGTATTGTTATAGGCCAACTCCTGAGGACAGAGCTGACAACGAACCTTAAAATAAGGAAAACACAGTATTGAAATACGACCCCCAGCAGGATTAAGCGGTTCGAGAATGAAAATTATAGGCTACAGTATTAATGACAAGTGAAAAGTTCTACTGCAAAAGAATAGTTTTGTATTACCTTATTGGGGGATAACAGGTCGAAAGGTTCCCACACTCGCGATCGACGCTTTCCACTTGTCATCTCCATATTTTACGCATCAATTTATCTCGGCTCACTATGAAACACCGAAAACCTGCCGGTTCTCTCTCCATTGATTTTATAGCTAATGGGGTATGGGATAGCGCCAAAACTTCGAATCGTTCAGTGAAGTACGAAGCTTCGGACGTCATCAGTCACGTGGAAATGGCAATTTGATACAAGCTTCATCACACTGTTTCGAACCAGTATGGTTTGCGAAAGTGAAGCAAGCTTCGGTGCCTCGGTGTCGAACGTCCCATCACTAGTTGTATTTATTTTTGGGGTTTTTTCCGTTTGGTGTTTGTTGCATGTTTGTGTTCGTGCGGGACTTCGGCAGGGCGGAGCGTTGCCGGAGCAGAGAGCTGGGGGAAAGGAAGATTGCTGAACGCAGACCCGCCGTGGAGAAGCTGCTGCCCGGCTGGTCGATTGGCGCAAATAGCAGGAGCGTCCGCCCTGCTTCCCGTAAGGAAAGTGTTTTATTTCGTCCTGCATGAGGTGTGTGTGTGTGTGACCAGGGGTGGCTCCGCTGGCTTCTCAGTTCCCTCTTCGCGTTCGTAGGGATTGCAGAGCGCGGCGAGGGATCAGTTTGGAGAGGCAGCGCAATTCCACCCGGCAGCACGACTACGTGGGCCCTGGCGTCCGGACAGCAAAGGACTCTTTATGGGACACGAGGGTGTTTTTGGGGATTCCTTTTTGTTAGATTTAATTTTTTTTTTTCGGCGTTGCTGCTGGAAGGAAGGTGATCAGCAGCAACGCCTGTTCTGTAAAAGTGTGTGTATGTGTGAGCGCTCCCGGTGGCAGCCTGCGACCCCCACTTGGTCAGCCCCGCGTCGGGACTGGCTCACTTGTGAGGGGAAATTGTAGTGTTTGCTTACTGCCTGAGTGTGAAGTGTGAGGGACCACTGTGTGCTGTGGACTTGGTGTGTACACTTACTTGTGGGGGGCACTATCCTTTAGGGGGAGGGGTTACGGTTCCGCTGGGGCTTACAGTGGGAAGAGTAGGCAAAGGGGGTGACTCCAGGGTGTGCTGTCAGTGAACTTTTTTTTACTGTAAGTTTCAACCCCTTGTGAAAATAAAGCTTTTTTTTTTTTTGCTACCCTACCTGGTCTCGCGTTGTGGTGGGCTGACAGTGGTCAGAGCGATTTAGTGTCTGGGTTGGCTAACCCTTGACAAACACCTGATGGACTGTTTGATTACACTGGGTAGGAGGTTAACCAGAATGTTTGTGAAGGAGGATACCTGTTAAAGCGGTAGATATTAAATGTCAACTGGTATCTAGTGGCCTTTACGAACTCATGTTCCAGAACTGCAATAAAGACTGCCTCTCCTAGTTTCAAAATAACCCACAGGTTGAGTATTCCAGAGGTGGCTTAGTCTGAAAAGAAATTTAGCAATGTCAAATATTGTACTTGTATGACAACAACATAAATTGTCAACTATAAACCTGGTGACAAATAACCAGCATAGTTTTCACATTCCACCAAAGTAGATGAAGCAGGATCGCAAGAAGTAGAACATAGGGCATTGACTTAATGGGCTATTGTCGCAAGTGTATGAAGGGGAACAGTCATATGCTCATCATTGTGAATTACTTCTTTCTTCTTTAGGACAATAGGAATCACCCCTTCTGCTGATGAGAGTCCTGCAATATATCATCTCAGACTGGGTACCTCAGTTCATCAGCAAGCTCCTCTCCACCATCCACCAACTAACCACACTGAAAGGATCAACCAGCCACTATCCACAGTCTAATGACACTGAAACCAGACCAACTAGCCAACACACACAAATGGACCACACTATAACCAGATCAACCATAACCGGACCCTAAAAACTACTATGGCTCCCTGTGTGAGGGAATATCTTTGAGAGAGAAGGGAAGGGAGGGAGATTTACTGGTGTCCAGTGAGGGAGGGAGATTCAGTGGTGTGCAGTGAGGGAAGGAGATTTAGTGGTGTGCAGTGTGGGAAGGAGATTTAATGGTGTGTAGTTTGGGAGGGATAGTTATTGGTGTGCAGTGTGGGAAGGAGATTTAATGGTGTGCAGTTTGGGAGAGAAATTTAGTCACGTGTAGTGTGGTTCCATTCAATCATGCCAACCTATAGAGGGGCATCCTGGGTTGGAGAAGTAACCAGAGCAGCTTGAGGCAGAGCCAGGAGGGGGTAGAGATTAGATCATTAGCATTTCCATTATTATTCCTCACTTTTTTGCATTGTTTGGATGAATTGTTATAGTTGTCCTTGATTTTACTGTTGGGCAGCCCACAGCTGAACAAGCTGCAAACAACTCAAACCATGCAAAAACAGGTCAGACACTAGCACAAATGGCTGTGGACATTTGAAATGTCCACTGGCGAAGCCTATTCCTAAATCTTTGGTACCTCATCAACTGAAATACACCATTTTTTGGAATGGCAATGCTACAGGGAGGGAGCCGCACCTCTTCCCAACCGTCTTACCTTACAAGAATCCACCCAGCACCACCAAACAGACTACAAAAGCAGTGATTACAATAGAGAGCAATCTTTATTATACACGTTCAACACACAATCCCCCAGTTCCAATTAACTGTACATCTCCCCTTCTTCCCCTCTCCCCTGGAAGCCCTGCTGCCAGCCAGAAGAGTCCACTGCAGGTAAGCATGCACCCTTCCACCACACACACACACACACACACACACACACACACACACACACACATACAGTGCAGGTGTACTTATGTGTGTATGTGTGTGTGTGTGTGTGTGTGTGTGTGGAGGGTGCATGCTTACCTGCAGTGGACTCTTCTGGCTGGCAGCAGGGCTTCCAGGGGAGAGGGGAAGAAGGGGAGATGTACAGTTAATTGGAACTGGGGGATTGTGTGTTGAACGTGTATACACAAGAAAGTACAGTGAAAACAAAGGAACTGAATATCCTGTTAGAATACAGACCATCTGTGGTGTATCACCTCAGTGACATCACAAAATGTGTATCCTAAGTAAAATAATCCATCGTCTCTGAGAAAAACAATTCTTAATTTATACTTAACAGCCATGTAGAAATGTGATTACATAACTACATGGACTTCAGTGTCCCCTGTAACAGTGACATTAAAAGCTCCAAAAATATGAGGATGAGGATGACGCTAACTTTGACATGCGGCAGTACATGATGCCATGTGCATTTCCAGGAGGAAAGCACCATTCCTTTTCCTCTGTTGTTTGAGTAAAAGCTTTTAGTGAAACTAAAAGTGTCAAACAGCTTTAGTGTGCCAAACAATGACCTAATGATGCAGCATGACATCACAGACTTGGAATCGACTAAGGTAGTATTCTGTTAAAACCATATTCAAATGTGCATGCTTTGCTTTCATTGTCTGAAAACTTTTTTGATAGTAGAAATGATCTCAGATACCCTTTTTGTACAGAGAAACACACTTCAGAGAGCCATAGATACATGTATCAAACTCTGGACATGGGGAAACAGTTACATAAATGCCAGTCAGATTCACTAGGATATTATTTTTCACTGCAATGGATTAAATCATTTAACATAGTGGTTAATAATAGTCCTGACCCACAGTGCCACTGGATGCAGACAGGAAATCACATATGAGGGTACTTTCAGAATAATGTTATATTCTGTTTTAGTTCCATCATTTCCTTGCACTGCACAGTGGCACCAGGACATCTGCAAAAATGTGAGACAGAAAAAACACATTCTGGTCAGTTACTGCTGTGTGCTGAACTGTGAGAATGATCACATACTCTCATGACAAAATTAACACAATCTGTGGAACCACAAAGCATTAACAGAAATACAGCACCAGTAGATCTGCTGTCAGTTGCTTTTTTGCAATAAACCTTTCACACTGTGCAAATTTGACTTTGTCTTTCATTGTCACAGGATAGAAATAATGAATAATGAATGATGGCTTTCCTTACATGGACTCTTATGAGCTTTTCTCCAATGTTTGGCTTTCATATTCTAAAACATTAAATATTTTTGTCTAAGTTTCCATTAGTTAGAAATAGGTAACAAACATGGATTTATCTTTATTGAAAACTTAAGTAAGAGGCTTAAGCCTTTGTATAATTAAGCACTATTATTGAAATTATTATTCAAAGTAAGTAGCCACCTAGAATCAATGTTCAGATAAAGTCCATTTTGCTTTTGGAAACTGGTATGAGGTATTTTAGATAAAATGCAGCTACATTTGAATTTGTTTCAAAATAAAAACTGAGATGTGAGTGGACTATCAGGATGTATTTGATCTAGCAACAAGATCAAGAACAAAAATGATATAGTATATAGTATTATATACCATGGAACTGTAATATTCATGCAAGCTGAATTAATAGTACCCTAAACCCAAATGCCTGAAAGACAAATTGTAATATTGCTGATGCCATACCAGAGTTTAGGAAGCAGTCAGTGAATATGAAGGGTTAGGTGAATTATGGGAAATTTGGAGTGAAAATTCCCAAGGACCCTCCATCTTGTATGGAGTATGGTGAATTTTTGTACTGTCCAGCACACTGGCTTTGTATAGGCCTTTGGGATTACCTGAATTCTGTTGTTTTTTGTTGTGACCAACCCAAAAATTTGAAAGAACCACAACTGAAATACTAGGTCAGTTAGGCCAGTCTCAGTCCTCAGCCAGTATGAAAGCAGAAAATAAATTTAGCCAATGGTGAATTAGAGGAACTATAATAGTTTTGGGTTATTTATTTTTTTCAGCTATAGTCATATTTTTTAGAGTTACACTGATTGTATCCTTGTTTGATATCATTTCCTCTTTGTTTTTAGAACATACAGGACAATAAACACATACACAAACACAGACAAATATGATGATGAAAAAAGCAAAAAAAAAAAAAAAAAAAGACTGAGGGACAATAAACAAATATTAGGGTAATTAAAGCTTATCCATACAGCATTAGAAACTGCACTGGATGAGTAGTAACAATGATTTTAATAATCTGGACAATAATCATTATACTAATAAATAGTAATAATACTGATAACGTCAATTAAAAGTGGAATGAATTCACCCAGTTGCCCTTCCCATGAGTTTGTTGTTCTTTCCAAATAGAAGGAAGTCAAGGTAAACTCCAGTCCATACCAGTCCACTTATAGTCAATAAATATACTCAATAGCTCCAAGACCGACCCAGTGTCTCAAATTGTGTTGAACCACTGCAAAAATAAAAGTCTCTGTCGAAGCTGGTCAGAATTTTGGGGTGGCAGGCAATGAGTCTTATTATACTATGGTATGGGTTGGAGACCTTCAGGTGTCAGCAGTGGGAACAGGGTTAGGTTTTTTGGACAGAACCCATTCTCAAAAGTGAAGTTTTCTAAAGTAGTTCTACGTCCCCTGTTTCTCTTAGCAATGCCTGATTCTTCTGTCCCTTGCTGTGTCTCACTCCCCCCCCCCCCTGCCAATCCCAGACACAGTTAGTAGGAGGTCTCCACACCATACAGTGGAGCACAGAGATCAAGGAGTGTGCTGCTGTTAGCCTGGAGCATGGGGACCCCGTTGCCAATTGCATTGTTGTTGCGATTGGAGGTGACAGGGAGGCTGTACTGCCTGTAAGGGAAAGGCGGGCGCCGGTAGTGGTGTGGGGGCTGGGGGGGAGGGGGTGGGACAGGGGGCGGAGGGGGAGCACGCAGGGCTGGGTGGAGGTGGTTGTGCTTGGACAACTCTGACTCATCATCGATGTCCGTGTCGTCAATCAGCGGGATGTTGTGGATCAACTCATTTATGAGAAACTCTGGGTGCACCATGAAGCTGTGTATGGAGTTCCTCGATTGGGGTGTCTCGATGCCACTATAGACAGAGCTACGAAAGGCTTTCACCACTCGTATCTGAGCATGAACAGGAGAGAGGGAGAAACACAAGAAAGGAAAGGTGAATTGGCTTCTAACATCCAGAGACACTGTTCTCTATGACCAGTGTTGCATAGAGCCCCCCAAAATTACCAATCATATTTTAGATGTGTACATGACCAGACATTAACACTTTTCTCTTCATTCCTTTTCACAAAATAAATTTTAACCAGTGTGTGTATTTTTGTGTGTCTGTGTTTTACAATTTACATTTGCTTTTCATTTATGTCCATCTTTCTTTGTTTTTATTTGTTGTCGCTGAAATTTCTTTACGCGAAATTCATCAACAATCTATCAAAACGTATTATAGAGATTCCTTTTAAAGGGAAATTACACCCCAAAAGAAAAACTGACATGTTCCTTCTTACCTAAAGAAATGTTGATTTACTCATTGTTGGCTCATTACTGTGGTGAGCAGAGTGACTCTGGCTCATTACTATGGTGGAAGACCCTCTGGCTCATTACTGTGCCAACGGAGAGAACTGTGCGAACGGAGAGATGCTCCCTCTCTGGCTTATTACTATGGTGAATGGAGAGAATCTCCCTCTTTGGTTCATTACTGTGATGCATGGAGAGACTCCCCTCTCTGGCTCATTAAACTGGTGGTGACTCTCTGGCTCATTACTGTGGTAATGAGTCATGTTATAAATAAATTATTAAAAATATAAGACCTTTTTTAATATTTTAAAAATCTAAGAAAAAGACATTGTTTAAGAAATGTGTTGATAAACACAATTTGTCATTGCACAATTAAGCAATCATAACAGATAAAACAACTAACATTAAGAACAGTCAAAAATAGAAAAGCAGGTGATTCAGAAACACAGAAGCACACAATGGCAAATACAAACCAAACACTGTATGTGTGTATCCTGAATTTTTAGGTAAAGTTACACTGACAGACAGGTAGGAAAGTATGTGGCAGAGAGATGTATGCAAACAATGACCAAAAGAAAAGTAGGAAGGATATTGGCAAGTTAGGGGATGCTCAAGCAAAACACAGAGCAAGTGAAACAAATATGCATGTACAATCAAGCCATCTATCAGAACGCATGAAAAATAATGTCAACCCACAACAGGCAGAAAAATACAGGAGATGTTAATTCTACATTAACAGGAAAGATAATTAAACAGATGTGCAGAAAAATGACGCATGAATATCCATGAAATGAATAATTATCCTTTTATATTTTATTGATATTGATATGTGATGCATCCTGAATTTATCTGTTATCTTGTGCTGTTCAAACAGGATAAACAAACTGGGAGCTATGTTGAAGAACACAGATCTCATTATTTTACTACCATGCCCACTGTAACATCATATATGTAGCCCTGTAGAAACAGCATGTATGTAGCCCACCTAAAACCGCACATACTGTATGTAGCCCTGCTGAAACAGCACGCTGAATCAATTCAAGTAGGTATGTTCATTGGTTTCAATTCTCTCCAAACCTTTAAAAAGTTTCACCTTCTGTCTTACATGAAATACTTTTTTACTTTGCTGACTTTTTAATGAGAAGAGCATGAAGACAGCAATGCATAACTTCAATTTAAACTTTTTAAGTAAGTGAAAATAGCTGAGAATTGTTTTTATCATGCTGGTGACCAGAGGGAACATGATTGGAGCTTGAGGTTGCATTTCTTTTTCATTTGACAAGTGATATTTCTACACCCAGCCAATGAGGTCACTGCAGAGAACTGCCAATGTGGTAGGGAGGGATGTTACCTGGACTAATAAAAATGTGAGGAAATGAAAGCCGAAAAACATTACATTTAAGATATTATACATCTTTGGCAACAAACACAGTGTAATCTACCATTATCATTTTATGTGTTTACTATGAAAATGAATTAAACCACAGTTTTTTTCTCATATCACATTCCGGGAAGAGTAATCAAATGGAAAGTGGTGCAAGGCACTGGCAGCTATGCACTACCAAGGGACTGAACTGAATGACCGCATTGGTGTGCGTGACACCTCCCTGAAAATAAAAACACGTAGGATTGTGTGCAACATGTATACTAAGAGAGGTCACTGGCATGCAGCAGAGCAGCCTTGCAGAGTGGTGAAAACGGTGAAGGTTTGATCTGATTTACGAGGAAGAAAAAAGCACAAAATGGACCAACAACCAAAAGCTGCATCTTTCTGTCCATGAGTGCTTCTGCGCTTTGTGATGATGCCATGATAGTAGATCTTATGCTGAAAGACAAATCAAATGACAACATGTTGTATCTACACACCTCTGTATGTATTTAAAAGGCCTTCAAATGCATTCAAAGGACATAGACACCCCCCAGGCAAGACACTCCCTCAAAAATGGAAAATATAAATGACTGTGGGGAAAAAAGGAGCCAATGGCCCCCGTAAATCAACAGAATGGAAATGGTCAAGCATTTGGTATTTGTTTGGCTGCATGTAATACCCATTTAAAAAACTATATGCTCTAAATATTCTCCTTAAAAATTCTCTCTCTTCTTTCCATGGATAAAGTATGTTTCGAGTATAATGAGTATGGTTGTCAAATAAAACAAAACAAATTGCCTATGGGAGAAAAGCAAGGTGTTTTGCTTCTTTGTGTCTGTATGTATGCGTGATAGTGAAATGATCTATCTGTGTCCCCCTAATACCCATAAAAAATATATTTGATGGAAAAGATAGAGAGCAAGGATGATTTACAGGACAGAGTGAGTAAGCTATTATTTCTATCATGCTGTACCCCCCTGCTTTGTAAATGTGGAATTTAGTTTATCTCAACTGATGTGGCACATTCTTCCAAAAGGTCTGTGTTCTCAATACAGTTCATATAGCTGTCTAAACAGTATTTTAACTTGGTAAATCAGCCAAATTCCACTGCAAAACTAAGTATTGTTTACATTTCTAATAATACCTTTCTCAAAAATCAAACAATCTGCATCAAAATTATAAAACCATGTCATCTGTTGAGAAAATCATACACTTAACTATATCCCCACACAGGAATACTAATGGTAACATACATTTATGAGAATATTCAGCAGTCCCTTTCACAGAATTGTGTGTGTGAGTGGTGCTTGCGTTTTGTGTGTGATGAAATTTTGGATTTTTCTTCATGTAAAACATCTCATTTGATAATTTTGGGAATGGTGAAATATTAAATGTATTTTTTATATGTTGCTTTATGTAAGTTTAATTTCACAAGGACTGCACCATATGTTACATTTCTTATTCTTGTTGATTATACAGCAAGAGGTTTAACAGATTTTGATAGGATGCAAGTGAAGTCACAATTTACTTAAAAAGCAAAAACCACAAAACACATTTACTTAAGTGAACAATTACTTTATACATAACAATGTGCTGGTGAGGTAACAATTTAGCAATCTGTACTTTGAGCTGACCACTTTGCTAACCCACATGACATCATTATTATGGAAAATGAGCATGTGTTATCATAATGGAATATCAGACCAAACTGACTAGAATTTTGATCTTAAGGGCAGATTTTTGTTTGAGCATGGACTTCAGTTTTCAGAAATGTACCAAATCAATTGAAAACATGATATATAATGTAATATAACCCACATCATGGTCTATTTGACTGATCAGTGAATGAGACTGTCTTATAATACTCACCTGTTCACCATTTACAATGGACTATTCCATGTAGAATTTCATTTGTAATAATTGGCAAATAGCAGAACAATCATAAGGGGAAACTATGCTGTGTTTTGCTGGGATTGTGCGATTTAGAAGTGGCTTGGATTTGGGAATGTGGTGTGAGGGGAGGCGCAGACTGAACTCTGTGTAAGTCCCCAATATCTGAAACACAAGCTGCACCACTAGCAGGGTGAGTGGGAGAGAATGGCAAGAAGTGAAATCTGCAGGAAAGATCATTTTACACTCAAGAGCCATAGGAACAAATACAAGCTTCCTTGACTTTTTTACATGAACACTTGCAGTGTGACCATCTGAGGTGAAGAGGCAAAGAAACTCAGGAGTGCTAATGAATTGAAGAAAAAGCAAGAAAATAACAGCACCTTCAAAACCTTTATTAAGCTTATGCTGGCAAGTTTATCTGTAAGATCTTTTTTTATGACCAGAAGTATACAGCAAAACACCAGTTTGCTTCTTCCTCCCAGATAAATAAACAAAACTAAATAAACAGAATTACCACCATATTCTCTCACTGTTTATTTAAGAACATGCTTTAAATGTTCTATGGACTGAGAGCTTAGTTTCAAAAGTTTTTCAAAATATCTTTAAAACTATAAAAGTATACACCATAAACCATCCACAGGTCACAAAACCTGGAAAGCAGTAAATTCAATTTCTGAAAATATTAGTATGGCTTATTTATCCACTTGTAATTCTCACACTTTGAAATTTAAGATTGCCCTGTCCAATCGGACGGAGCTACTTGTGCAGAGAGAGACTATAGCTTGTTTGAAAACAACAGAAAAAGAACAGGGGAAAGGCATTTGCTGCGAAAGGAGAGGCTGGGAGGTAGAGGTGAGACACAAATGAAAATGATCACATAGCAGACGCACAAAAGATGGAATGCTTACAACACTGATCAGGGAGAGGCGACAGGAGAGGAAAAAAAGGGAAACCAAAGAAAGACTTATTATGGCTGAGGGGAGGCCCTTGACCCGGTAAAGTGCTAAATTGCCAAATTGCATGTAGGTGTGTATGCTTGGTCTGCATGCAGTTTAAGGAAAGCAAAAACTCACTCCCAGGAGCCCCGGTTGCATTGGCAGTGGAGAGAATTATGTGAGTGGGAGTGGAAATATTGGTTACGTCATGGAGCTGGCTGAGAACTGAGGAACGCTGCTGCACTGCACCCTGAAACGAACCACTTCTCTTGAAGGAACTCACTACCCCCATCTGTGGGAAAGAGAGAGAAGGACATCACAGCAACACTTCAATTAGCCAATCAAGAAAGAGGAGAGGGGGCACATTGGAGAGAAGCGAAAAGGAGATTAGGCACGAAGTAAAGGAAAATGAATTTGGGGGCACTGAGGCAGCAGCAAATCAAATTGAAACAGAAAAGCAGAGCGGTGCCTTCACTAATATTGCTGACACGCTAACAATGTAAACATTGCTAATACTGTAGTGATGTTAAGCATGTCACTCTGAATTTGGACTGAAACGGGAGAGTCCCTTCACAGCATATTAAGCCTGAGGGAAGCACCCGACGCTGGACCTGAACACCCATCACATACCCTAACCTCAACACATACTTTGCAAACAGCAGGCTAAGCCCTCAAAGCACAACTGTGAACACAATCCTCAACATTTATGATCAGCAAGGTATACCAACAATTTCACCATTAGAAATGTAACCAGTAGCATTTGCCCTTGGAACAAAGGCTGGAAAGCCCCTGTAAGAAACATATTGGAGGTGCTTTTGAAACACTGTCAGCAGATTCAGTAAAATGCCTAACACAGGCTCATACAAGGATAACGCCATTGCAGCATGATGCACTGGAGGTGGGGGCTATTACAGCACTGCAATGTCTGCATGGCACAATTGTGCAGTCAAATGAACAGGACATTTTTGTTATAACACAGTCAATGTAATCTATATATTAACCACAGCACAAACAACACAGTTAGAATTCCTTAGTCACACATTCCTTAGTCCCTGTGCACACAACCCCCACCTCTCACAGACCCTTTGTTTACAACTCAGTTGTAACCTGCCCAAAGCAATCCTGCGGCTCCCCTTATCAGCAGGACCTCCACAGGTCACACTCTGCCCTGTCCGTATCCTTTGGCCACCAATAGGAACCCAAACAGGGCAAAGGATCTTGGACGATATAAAAGTAGTGGTGACCTCCCCCACCTCAGTGCTGCACCAATAGAGTACCGAGGTGGGTACGTCATCACTGGTTCTTCGCTGGTGTCGAAAGTAAATTCCCTATGGAAAATTACGATGGGCTTTGCACACTATCCATCTTTACTCAAGTTCGGATTCATTTCAAGAGCTGGGAATTTCCTGAATTAACCTGTTCGGTGCGAGGATAAATATGGACTCATCAAATGTTTCGATATTTTCTGAAAATGTTAAGATTTAAGACTTGTAGTTTATTTTGTAGTCCACTTTTCGAATGACATATCCAATAGAGCAATGCAGGGGGAATGTCCTGACAAAACAGATACCACCATCTCATTCGGGCATTCTGGGATCTTCGGTTTAGAAAACCGTTGGCTCTGAGAAAACCCAGCTAAGTTTGCTAGTGGAAGACACAGTAGCAAAGATGACAACAGTTGATAGTTATGTAGAGTTGCTCGTAGAGCTCTCACTCGAACACACCAACGACGGAAGTGAGCAAGTGGCAAAGGGTGGCGTGCCGTCTTACCTTTGGTGGTTCGGGAACAGAATTCATTAAATATAACTGTTTTAATACATCTGACTCCAATTTTGTTATTGCTAACGTATTTTAATTTAGTAACTGGACTACTCAAATGTCTCTCTGCTAATCGCTAAGATAGAATGCTTATATATGCAACCGAGGGACTGTAGCCTCTGGTCTTGCGTAGTGTTGCTGTATATGGGTTGCAGTCTCTCATGGAGATGCATACATGCCTGTGGCCTGCGCTTGACCTAAAGTGGCACTAGTTGTATAGGCCAGGGACTACGGAGTATACCAACAGCATAATGATTCTATAAGCGTAATTAGCAGTTATCTTACCGTACAGTGATCAACTGCAGCGAGTAAGACGGACGATGAGCATCGAGTTACAATAAATTAATTTATTGTTACAATGTATGGTTATCCAAAATAATAAACAGTAGACAATGCAATGAAAAAACAGAGTACAACGGAGAGGCAAAGAATAATGAATTGGCTATACGCAAAAGTGCGCAGGTGGTCGTGCTAACGAGTCTCCCCAAACTATGCCAGTTTCCCCCCTATATACCTGAACATCAAAGGTAGTATTTGGATTTGAAAACAACAGTGTAGTCACGATTCAGAAATTACAACTACCGCCGTAACCAGGAGGGTATGGAGGGCTGTCAGCGGGTGAGGAATGCGAAGATAGGTGCATTCCTCACTGTCCACTGTTGTGCCACCTATCACAATCTTTATTATGAACCGGTCATACCTCTCTGCTACATGCATCATTGACATGCATGTGAAATTAGCTTTCAGATGACACCAAACATGATTATGTTGCACATGAGAATGGCCATATTCTACACTTTTGCCAAGAGATGAACAGAGTCCTGAGTATGGCTGTGCTGTAGGCAGCAGACAGAGTCCAGAGGCCAGGATGCAGCTGCCTTTAGCGTGACCTGCTGACCAGAGATTAGCGACATGGGTTGGATTGCCGCGTCACGTTTGATGGGTGTTGCAAGGTAACTGAGGTATCCAGATATCTATTGCATCCTCCTGACCTCCTGCAAACCCAAAGGTAAATACTTGCACTCTTTTGGGGGGTTTGCAGGAGATGTGGTCCTGCAAATTGCCCTACAGTTAGCTAGCTAACAAACAACCGTAATCATTATAAAATGGTTCAGTGCTTTGTCCCGGACTGCAGCCACCGTACATATGTGAACGACTGCAAATTTTCCAGGTTTCCAAAATACATTAAGGAAACCATGAAGGTTATCTCTGTAAGCACACCGTCAGAGAGACATCTATCAAATGTAGCTAACTGAATGTGCATTTTCATTCAAGGTGAGTGCCCAAATCTACACATGTAAGCAGAATTATCTTTTTGCTTAAACATCAAGGTGTTTCTGACTGCAGATATGTCTCAAAGGCTTCGGGCGTTTTTCATCATTCAAAATCGTGGGCTAACAATCAGTCCACTTAGCAAGCTCGATGGGTTATGATGTGGTAACCTGACTTTGCCAGCTAGCTAGCTGGTTAGCTATGCTACCTAACATTACACTGGCCTACACTCACCGACACGCTGTAGGTCTTATCCCTCACCAAACTGGTGATACGGCCCTCAGAACAACTGAATTCCTGCACATTCCCTGATTTATAATGGTTTTCGCCCTGCTGAAAACTTAGGGTCTCATCCTTAAAGAAGAGGAGAATATGGCTAAGCGACACCATTGCTGCTAACGATGAGCTTGCTACTGCTGATAGCGATGACTACTAAAGACGAGCTTGCAAGTTAGCTGCTATAGCGATAGCGATGATTAGCCACACTCTAGCTGGCAAGGCCGGAGAGCAGGAATGAGAAATCTCCGTGGTTTCATGGGATGTGTAGTTTTTAGCCTGTGGTTGTACTAGCATATAAGCTAAAAAATTAAATGATGTAAAATTTAGCTCGAAACAATTAAAATAAACAATATAAGTCGCAAGTTGGGATCACAATATATAATCCGGAAATCGATGGTAAGCCATAAATCACTAGAAGTACTTTAAAAGTGCGTTTTAATAAATGTCTATGACAAAAATGAATGGGGAATTTCACTTCCGACACCAGCGTTATGTAGCCACCTTGGTACTCACCACTGGTTCTTCCGACACCAGCGAAGAACCAGTGATGACGTACCCACCTCGGTACTCTGTTCCTGTGGGGTGAAGAACTGGGGAGACCAAACCCTTGGGGACAGATAGTTGTGTTGTTGCATCTATGCCTGTGAAGCCACACACACACACACCCTCCACACCACGCAAACCCCTCAATAAAGTTCTAAACTGGAAACCTGACTGCTGTGTTCTGACCGACACGCCACTGCAACAGCAACCTTAGCCTGAACCTAGTTCACGGGTGAAACTGTCCCCTCAGTGTGCTGAACTCCTGTAGGGTTTGAGGGTTCTATAATCCTCTCGGGACAGAGTTTGTTGAAATCCTGTAGGGGTAGAGTATGCTATAGGGGTAGAGTGTGCTGAAATCCTGTAGGGCTATAATATGCTATAGAGGTAGTGTGTGCTATGATCCTGTAGGAGTAGAAGGTGCTGTAATCCCGTAGAGGCAGAGTGCAGTATAGGGGTACAGTGTGCTGTAAACCTGTAGGGGTGGAGTATGCTCTAATCCTGTCATAGTAGAGTGTGATGTAGAAGGAGTGTGTGCCGTAATCCTGTAGGGGTAATGTGTGCTGAAATCCTGTAGGGTTAGAATGTGCATGCTGTGTACAGTATGCCATAATCCGCAGAGATGTCCAATAGGCCAGCCACATGCCTACACTCTTCCACACCCATGAAACTTAGCGATTTCTCCTCCCTAATAAATTCATCTAAAAATGCTACCTGCCTACTAGGCCCCATTCCAACAAGATTCTTAAAACAGCTGCTACCTGAAATTGGCACTATGTTATTAAATCTTATCAATGCCTCCCTTACATCTGGACATGTACCTCAGTCCTTCAAATTAGTAGTCATCAAGCCTGTCCTGAAGAAGCCCACTGTAGACGCGAATGACCTGTCAAACTACAGGCCCATCTCAAATCTCCCATTCCTTTCGAAATCTTAGAAAAAGTTGTAACAAAGCAACTTTGCTCCTTCTTATAGTGCAATAATATTCTGGAAGTCCTTCAATCCGGGTTTAGATCACATCACAGCACAGCTCTCCTACAAGTACTTAATGACCTACTTCTCTCCTCTGACAATGGCTGTATCTCCCTACTTGTGCTCCTAGACCTAAGTGCAGCCTTTGATACCATTGATCATCTTATTCTATTAGACCGACTTAAAAACCTGATTGGCATAAGCAGAAAGGCTCTATCTTGGTTCAGAGCTCTCAGAGCGACATCACTTTGTCTTCATTAACAATAAGTCTTCCAAACTCTCCAGAGTAAGACATGGAATACCACAAGGATCTGTGCTTGGACCTTTGCTCTTTTCGTTATACATGGTGCCTCTTGGAAATATCATTCGTAAACATGGCATTAATTTCCACTGCTATGCAGACGATACCCAATTATACACATTGGCCAAACCTGATGTCTCCTTAGAAATATCAAACATGGAAGCCTGCCCCAAAGACATAAAGACATGGATGGCCCATAATTTTCTCCTTCTAAATTCAGAAACAGAAACAGAAATATTGGTAATCGGCCCAAAGTCTATCAGGAGCAAACTCTCCAATATTACATTAAGTCTTGATGGTGTCTCTCTGGCCTCAAGTGCAACCATCAAAGACCTTGGTGTCATGATTGATCCTGAGCTCTCTTTTGACACACATATAAAAAACACCTCCAGGACTGCTTCTTTCATTTGAGGAATATTGCTAAAATCAAGAAAATCCTATCGTTACACGATGCTGAAAAGCTAATCCACGCTTTTGTTACTTCCAGATTGGACTACTGTAATGCCCTCTTGTCAGGATGTGCATATGCCTCCCTAAAGCCCCTTCAGCTGGTTCAAAATGCAGCTGCTCGTATGCTAACAAGAACAAAGCGCTTTGAGCACATCACCCCAGTATTAGCCTCTCTCCAATGGCTACCTATCAAATACCGCATTGATTTCAAAATACTTCTCCTTACATTTAAAGCTTTAAATGGGCTTGCCCCTCCCTATCTTAAGGACCTTCTTCACCCATATTCTCCAAAATGAACTCTACGTTCCCAAAGTGCGGGACTTCTCATTGTTCCAAGAGTGGGTAGAAGTACTATAGGTGGTAGAGCCTTTTTGTACCGAGCCCCTCTTTTGTGGAACAATCTACCCACCGAGGTTCGGGGAGCAGACTCTCTCTCCGCCTTTAAGTCTAGGCTAAAAACTTATCATTACTTCAAATCCTTTAGTTGAGGGACATGGCATGGTGCTGACATTGATCGTAGAGTTTCTGGTGGACTAAGTGGTCATTGCTGTCACTACATCATGGCCTGGGTATTCTGTGTTCAGCTGATCCAGCTGTGATCTGGTGTTGACTGCCTTAGGGTCACCCTCATGATCGTGCTGGCCCCTTGCCTCTCGTCCCCTAGGTATGCTGCCATAGTGCTTATCTGCTGGGATTTTTTACACACTTGCATCCCTCTTCCCCCATCTGTTCCCCCCTTTGCCCTTTCATGCCTTTATGTTTCCATTCCTGCAATTAACAACCACTAATCTGTTTTCTTTTTGTCTCCTATCCCTGCTCCGGGCTCCTGCCTGGAGCTGTAGCCCAAGCGTCACTTCTGGATTCCCAGTCCTGCTACCCCACTGCCCTGCCTATCAAGTCACATCCTGATTTCCAGTCCTGCTACCCCACCGCCCTGCCTACCAACTGCTTGCCAAGAACTGGACATTTTAGGATACATTTTATAATCACTTTGTTGCTAATTACTACTATCTATCAGACTCAATTGTCTTAAAAGTACAATTTTACAACTTTGTTTTTTTCTCTCAAATTCTATCTGCCCAGTGCCGGCCAGAAGCAGATGGGCTCCCCCTCTGAGCCGGGTTCTGCTCAAGGTTTCTTCCTGTTAATTAGGGAGTTTTTCCTTGCCACTGTTGCCTTTGGCTTGTTCTCGGGGGTCTCAGGCCTGGGAACACTGTAAAGCTGCTTTGTGACAGCTTGTGTTGTAAAAAGCGCTATACAAATAAAACTGAATTGAATTGAATTCTGTAGGGGTAGAGAGTGCTGCAATCCTGTCGGGGTAGTTTGTGCTATAATTCTCTAGGTGTAGAGTGCTCATGAGGGGCAGAGTGTGCTGTAGGGGTAGTGTGTGCTATAATCCTGTAGTGAGAGAGTATGCTGTAATCTTGTAGGGACCGACTGTGCTATAAACCTGTAAGCATATTGTTTGCTGTAATCCTGTAGGTGTACTGTGCACTGTAATCCTCAAGGCAGAGAGTTTGTTGTAGGGGTAGAATGTGTTATATGAGGTAGATTGGGCTGTAATCCTGTAGCAGTAGAGTGAGCTGTAGGACATTTTGCACGTTTCCAAACTCTGTGTTTTATAACAGTCCTTCATTTCCTCTATGGATGTAGGTTCAGTTTAATCTGTAATGGTACAGCATGTATAGCTATACTCTTTCAATGTATAATATTTAGATGTATAATCTGTATTGGTATAATCTTAAAAGGTATAATCTATTGGCTCCTCTTGGCTGGGAGCTTTAACATTAAAAAAAACATTTACATTAACTCATTTTTATTTATCCTTAACTTTTTAAAAGGCCTGTACCTATTTTTGCAATACAGTGTATTGTAGACACCCTGTCCAGTATGAAGGTGAATAGAGAAAAACTGAAATAGTGTAGTTTTGCACGTCTAAACCACACCATTTCTGCTAAACCACATCCTCTAATTAATTGCATCCTCTCTGCAAATCACACCCCTTTTCCTAAGAGGAAATTGAAGAAATTGAGAGTATCAAGGTTAGTTATTCTAACTCAAGAATAGGGCCCTCAGTTTTTCTCAACCACTTCACCTGTGGGGATTCAAATCTGCATTTTAATTGTTACATCCAGCTATGGCTGCAGGCATTCAGTTATCAGTAATATTTAAACAAACTGCACGGTCATCTGAATAATTAGACAATTAATGGCTAAGGGGGGTCAGGGGGTCCTGAGCCAGGGGGTCTCTACCATCACAAGGGCACTATCAATGTTCTAAAAAACCGATAGATGTGTTTGGACACAGTAGGCAGCACGATTTTGTACGCAACTGAGAGGGTGTGCAAGATGACATTTGCCTACTGTGTCCTCCGCAATATGACCATGAAATATGGCATTTGTTCAATGCCAAGTGAACAGCAAAGAAAGGAGCCTATGTTTGCTTATGGTAATTACAAATGACATGCAGGAGCATCTTAATTTAGTACCTATGTTGTAAGCCGTAACAGTTGTAAGTGTATGTAGGACATTTATAACCTTGTATATAATCCTTTTACTACATTCTGTGAAATTTAAAGGAAGGAGCTGGTGCCACATTGAGCCAGTAAAATTCCAGCTTTAGGCCCCTTTTGGCCTCTTTATTTTACACATGGGCCTGCAGCCATATTGGATTTGAAAGTGCACAAATGCACCATTGCATAAGACATGCACTGTAAAAACAAGCTCCTTTTGCAAATATCTAAAGAGCTTTTATGAGGTAGAGATGCACCTGATTAATCTGTTGCATCTCCTGACACCATCATAGCAGTGATATGCAAATGAGTTGATGAATATTCATTGATGTTGCCGTTCTCTTTTTTCTATAAAAGGGAGTAAATACCTTTTTCCACAAAGCTGTATTGTACTGTGTACCCTTGCAGACAGAGACTAAGGGTGTTTTTGGTGGTACGTGTTGGACACACTCTGCTGTCAACCTTTCAGTGACTTGGTAGAAACAGTAGCTTCTGGAAATCACAGTGAAATCATAATGCTCTTGGTGTTGGTTAATACAGTTAAAATGAACACTACACATTTTTAAATTGCACCCTTTCACATCATGATCCTTTCCATTAATGTCAGGCACTGTTTAAAATGGAGAAACAGCAGAGAGATAACAAATTAATCTGCAGGAAATAATGTAATCATCCCAGTACTTTTGGTTAATGATTGGTATTGTACCGAGCTCACTAATAGCTAAACACAAGAAAAACTAACTAAATAAATACACTGCCAAGAAATGAAGTTCATGAATTATGTGAGAGTTTCGGCTGCTGCGTTTAGTGCTGTTACATGCTTTGTGTGTTATTTAAACCCTGCCTGTTCAATTGCTTGTTGCTCAGTTTTGAGTCACCTTGCTTTGTGTACTAAGCCTGCTTTTTGCTTCTTGAGCCATCAGTAAAGAAAACTTTGTTTTCTTACAACCAACCTTTGTCTCTGAGTGATCTCTGTGCTTGGATTCACCCTGCTCCATGTAAGAGAATTGTTTGGTTTATTAGAGGGCAGAGCATGCAATTGTATGACTGTTTGGTTGTAATACTGCCAGAATGCACTGTTTACTCACAAGCCAAGCCATAGAAACCTAACAGTGAAAAAGGAGAATACAGCAAATGGGGGAACAGATCACTTCCTAGCCTTTTTAAACTGACCTGCAAGCCCACCCAGTGCCCCTGCTGACTTACCAACTCCAAAGACACCTCACACCAGCACTTTCCTGTGGTTGGCACACAGCAGGTATGATCTGTGAAACTGTTTAGCTAAAGCACAGAAGCTGAACCTCCCAACAGCACCCTACACATTTGCACAATGGGCTAATGTCCAACGTGGGGCACACTACAGTATAAATGGTTTTTATTTGGCCTACACATTGTAGTTTGGGTATCAATATTGTACAACTGTAATGATAATAAACTTACTTGTATAGTAGGCCTACCCTTCACACATTTTACACTGTGTTTGTGAATTTGTAGTTTTTTATTGATACATGTGAATGATGCAGCCTAAAAAGAAAACATGTTCATTAAATTAAGGAAAATATAACCTAGAATTGGCATGCACAGAAATGGAGTGAATGGAGTGAATGAATAAGATTTAAATATGGAGGAACAGACATCAACAAAGAGGACATGAACAATGAAGACACCAGACATGAATTTCAAACATAGGCAAACATAGGTTTAAACATAAAGAAACAAAAATGAACAATGTTTCAACATGGAGGAACAGACATTACCATGGTTTAAAAATGGAGGAACAAACAAGAGCAGGTTTTAAGAATGGTGGAACAGACATGGACAGGGTTTAAAAATGGTGGAATGGACATGAGGCTGATTGCCCCAGACCATATACTATACAGTATGCATAGCAATATGCTTCTACCTGTCATGTACTTTCACACATGATACCATGGATAGTGTAGAAATGCTTGAAAATATCCAGATTCCATAGCCAATTGCAGAATAAAAGGATATATCATCGTATATTACTGTGTCTTCCTACCTATATGTTCCACCCTTCTTAAGTTCTGTTAAGAATTTCTTAGGGTATTCTTTCCTACTAATTTGTCCACCCAGTGCCAGCCAGAAGCAGATGGGTTCCCCCTCTGACCCAGGTTCTGCTCAAGGTTTCTTCCTATTAGTCAGGGAGTTTTTCCTTGCCACTTTCACCTTTGGCTTGCTCTGAGGGGGTATCAGGCCTGGAATACCGATGTAAAGCTGCTTTGTGACAACTCATGTTGTAAAAAGCGCAATATAAATAAAACTGAATTGAATTGAATTGCACATATCAGCTCCACACTATCAGGCAGCTCTCCCACTAACCTGTCGCTATAGCAGCTCTCCCACACCCACTAACCAGTTGCCATAGCAGCTCTCCCATTACCACTAACCTTTCCCCACACCTTGAATGGGGATGTATATAAGTAGCTAAGCATAATGGTTAAGGAGCAGGACTTATAAACAAAAGGTTGCCGGTTCTTTTCCCCACTGGGGCACTGCTGCTGTATCCTTGGGCAAGGTACTTAACCCACAATGGCCTCAGTAAATATCCAGTTGTATAAATGGATAACACTGTAAAAAAAAAAAAAAAAACGGTAACTGATGTAAGTTTCTCTGGATAAGAGCATCTGCTAAATACCAATAATGTAATGTAATATCACAATGGTATTATGGCATAATTTTTTCATATTTATTATGAGAGTAAAATACCACAGCCAGGTAGAAAGCCTCTAGCTAGTACAGCTAAGGTCAATTTTTGTTAACACAGAATTATGACACTGAAGTGAGTTCACAACTGGAATATAATAAAATAAGATGTTTAATGACAATAACAGGTCATTCAGCCCAGCTGGGTTTGTCTAGTGTAGAGTGTATCTAGGACTGTGTCAAGCCTGACCTTCAACACTCTGTGTCTCTGTTTCCAGTATAAATCCTGTCAAGCAGTTGGTCTGAAGATGATCTGTGCCAAGATTGGTGAAGATTGGACAAAATATGTTGGTGTTGAAATGTTTTTAAACATCAAGTCCAATATGGCAGCCACATCAATTAAGTTGAGATAACAGGTTGTCATGACTGAGCTTCGGGATTTAGCAAGGTATCAGCATACATAAGAATCAGTTTTTTTTAAGTGAAAAACATCAAGTTATTAGCAGAGACAAATTTTTGCTTATTGCAGTGCCCCCCAGTGGTCAAACGAGTTTCTGGACATCCTCAGAATGGGGTCCTGAGTCCATGTACCAAGTTTGGTATTGATACATCAAAGCATTGCTGAGTTATGACCTCACTTCCTGTTTGGCAGCTTTGCCGCCATTTTCAAATGACTGTAATGGACGAACGCTTTCGTCTCTGTCCCGGGACCTCCCAAGGTATCACCAGACACAAGAATTATTTTTTTTAAGGCAAACACATCAATAGTTATTGGGCAAAACGTGTTTTTACTTATTGTGGCGCCCCCAGTGGTCAAATGACGCAATTTTGCACAGCCTCAGGAAGGGGTCCCAAGTTCATGTACCAAGTTTGGTGTCAACACATCAAACACTTCCTGAGATATGATCTCACTCCGTTTGATGGCTTTGCCGCCAATGTTTATTGGCTGTAACGGACAAACGGTTTTGAAAATCAAAAACCCATAAGATAACTTTTTTGAGGCTTGGTCTGAAGATCACCTGTAGCAAATTTGGTGAAAACTGGACAAAATTTGTGGCCTGTGAAAACGTTTTCATAAAATCTAATATGGCGGAAAATCCAATATGGTGGAAATTGACATCATGCATTGAACTCGGCTTGATCCAAGGAATCCAACGGGACCTCATTTTTGAAAATCAGACATACGGTTCAAAAGTTACATGCGCAAACGTACCTCCAACTTTGACCCATTGGTGGCACTAGAGCGTTCGAGGCGCTGACATCAAATTTGGTGAAAAGAATCATGGGACCGTCCCCAATCAGTGTGCCAAATTTCAAAACTTTTTACCATATGGTTCTAGGGGCTGCCATAGACACACTAGCCAGAAGAAGAAGATAAAGATGATACATAATAAGAAAAGGTAGAAACACAATGGGTGCCTACACAGCTTCGCTGCTTGGCCCCCAATTCTCTCTATTCTATGTTAAAACTAATACAGCTCCATTGATTCCGACTTCAAACAATATTTGAAAGTCCAAATATAAACAAATATCATAAGCCTGATTTAATTCAACACATTTAGTAGTTTCCTTAAAAGATGCCTAGGAGGTTTGTTAAGCATGATCTGTGAAAACCATGTTGACTGTCTTTTATGATTCTATTTTTTCAGGAATAATTCTAATCTATTCTTTATGATGTATTTTAAAATGTTACACGAGATACAAGTGAAACTGTATCTGACCTGTAGTTCCCTGGATCAGTGCAGTCACCTTTCATATACATTGGTATCATGCAGTCTTGTTTCAAATCATTCACAATTACACCAGTATCACAATTGTGAAAAAAGTAAAGTATTTCTTTAAATACTCTTTGATATAACAAGTCAAGGCATGAATTGCCTTACTAGGGGGGATAATTGATGCATACCATGTACTTGCATATTTATTGATACATGCTGAAAGATTTAGTGGAGGGTGCGCACTACAGGGTATACTAGAATGCAGTACGCTAGTGTGCAATTTGATTCACAGCAGTGGTTTTGACTTGGATGGAAGATTTGAATAGGGTTTAAACACATCATGGAACACAGATGAATGCAATTCAAGCACAAAGCAAGAGATGTGAACAAGGTTCGAGGGGACGGACAGAGAAGAATGTGGTTTAAACATGGGCAAATGTAAATAAATGGGTAAAATACGAAGGAGCAGATGGAAATAGGTTTTAACTGTAGTGAGAGATGTGACTAAGGCATTGTATGTGGAGGAACAGCCATAAATGGGCTTTATATGTGAAGGAACAGCCATGGCCCAGGTTTAAATGTGAAGGAACAAATGTGGATGTGTTTTACAGACCAAACAGGATTGCAGAACAAACAGGATTGCAGTTTCATCAGTGGTTTCTGTGATCTAGTTGGGAGATTACACCTTGTATATTAGCTGTGGTCTCTTTTCTGATTAGTTAATGCATCAAGATCATGGTCTCACTGTTAAAAAGATAAGGAGACATGTGCACTGGTCATGTGAGAAGTTACAGAATAAGGGGGAGAGAGAAGGAAGAGATAAAAGAAAGAGAGAGATGATTCAAGCAGAGACATAAAAAAGTAAAAAAAAGTCATGAGAGAGGAGAGAAATACTCTGACTCTCAGAGGGAGAATTATTCTGTACCAAAGGAGAGAGAGAGTCAAAACAGGAAAGAGGAGGAGGAAGTCAAAGGAGGACAGGACTGAAAGCACAGTCCTGAGAAAAGTTGATGGATGTACTAAGTCTTGCAATCATTCTCTTGCTACCTTTGGGGGTCGGTATAAAGTTGTGACAGTTAAGCAGCAAAAGGGTTGCATTAAACTGCACCTGAGTCTGGATACGGTTCAGACCCCTGAACCACAGTATCTGACTGCGCCGCAGCTCACGCTCTGCATGGTCAATCTCCTCCTCATCCTCAGCCAGCTCCTCATCTGTAATCTCATCCACTCCAGGACCGTGCCCTGCTTCCTTCAAACACTTCAGGTGACTGGTGGGTACCGTGGCAATCACCTGTTGGGGGGACCACAGGGCAAAGGTGTGTTTGGAGGGCAGTTCTACAAACTACTAACTACTACTTACTAACCTGTACCCACAGCAGCTCTCCCACTAACCTGTCCCCACAGCAGCTCTCCCTCTAACCTGTTTCATAGCAGCTCTCCCACTCTCACTAACCAGCCCCATAGTATCTCTCCCACTAACCTGTCCCCACAGCAGCTCTCCCACTAACCTGTCCCCACAGCAGCTCTCCCACTCCCACGAAGAGGCACCACAGCCATTGTTCCACATTCAGGGGTGCACAGCTGAATGGTTTCCCTCCATACTGCACAATTACAATCTGCAGGAGAGAGAGAGAGGGGTGTCCCCTATCCATTACATTACATTATGTTACATTATTGTCCTTTAGCAGACACTCTTACCCAGAGAAACCTACACAGTGCATACAAGAAAGTGTCATAAAAAGCTGCACTTGCAGGAAACCACTAACTACACATGAACAAACGTCAGTGCTAAACATAGTACTGAGATCACAAATGTGTGCCTAGATTGATATGTAAATGAAAACCAATATGTACAACTTATGAACCATGCTATTCCAATATATGCAGATTGGAAGGCTGTCCTTAAAATATGAAGGGCATTTGTAAAAGAAAGAGGAGTTATTTCAGTAGTTTGGCCAGCCTTAAAGCCAGACTGTTTGGGGTCATGCAGGTCAGTCTGTGTAAGAAAAAGTGTGAAATTTGTCAGCATGTTCAAGGGTTATTTAGGGAAAAAGTTGTTCTTTTGAACAGAGGTGTGACATAAGCCTGACTGAAGACATAACCAGTGGGTAGGGAGTAGTTGATAAGTGACATAATGAATGGGAGAATTTCAGGTGCAGTCTTCTGGAAAAAAGGAGAGGGAAGCTGATCCAAGGAACATGTAGTTTGATGATGAGACATCAGGATTTCTGAGGGCTCTGTGTTTGAGTGGGGGTGTGGATAAGTGTGTAAAGGGCAGTAAAAGGAACAGAGGGCTGGTAGCAGTGTGTGTCATGGGATGCCTGAAGGACTTGCAGATGGTGGCAACTTCCTCCTCAAAGTAACAAAGTCATCAGCAGTAAGACAAGGGGGAGCTGGGGGAGAGGGTGGAGAGAGTAAGGAAGAAAAGGTGGAGAGCATTTTGGTTTGGTTAGTGGATGACTCCAGACCTGTGCAATCACCTCCTCCCAGTCCATGACTGTCTGGCGCACTTGGAAATGGAAAAAATTTTACAACCCTGCTGATCTCTCTGCTTACCAGACTCTGCGTTCTGCCAGAGTGCCTAGGTAACCACAGAGTAAAGGGCAGATGGGCAGAGACTGTCAAAGGTACAGTGAGAGGTGACTGAGAGGAAAGCTTCAGGTTGCATTTATTTTTCAGAAAGGGGAGGAGTGAGGGACAGGAAATAGTCACTGGAAAGATGAAGCACGTTGACCATGAGACTGAAGGTGGTGCTGCTCCTGACAAAAATAAGATTAAGCTTATTCCTGCTTTGTGAGTGGCAAGTGATGGCTGAAGGTAAAGGTCAAATGACCGGAGCAGGGAGAGGAGGCCAGTAGTCTGGGAGTTCATAGGTTGGATATTGAAGTCTTCCAGAACAATAAGATGGGTCCCGTTGTCAGGACAAGAGCTAAGCAGGACATCTAGCTCATCCAAAAAGTACCACAAAGGCTCTGGTGGAAGGACAGTGCAGCTGGGTGGGTGACAGTAACAGCATAAAACTCAAAAGAGGAGATTGAGAGGTGGGAGAGGGGAAGTAGAGAGATTAGTAAACCTGTACTACCATCCCGGCCAGAGTAATGGAGCATATGTATACAGAAAAAAGGGCAGTGGGCATGGCAGAGTTGTCAGGGGTAATTCATGCCAGGAACTGGAGGGAGAGAAAGGAGGTATAGGCCAAGATGAAATGTGCCTTTCTAGTGGCCGCCTAACAGTTCCAGAGGCCAGTTACGATGGTGAGCCGTATGGTTGGGATTGTTGTGACTAGATAACAGATGGGTGAAAAAACAGGGATGGTAAACTCGCAGATAAAACTCCCTTGTCTACATCACTTCCCAATGACCTTTCAAAGGGCACATTTACACTCAACTACTATAATTAGCCAAAATAGAATTTACTTCATGATTTGTTCTTGTCTCTGCCAAGAACAATGGCAAGTTCAAAATAAATTTCTGTATGCATACTACATAATAATTGGACATACATTTAACTGTCCATGGCACTCACAATGTGTTCTGCTGCTCTATTCCAAATTATGAGATCTGGAAGATGAAGGCCATAATTAGGTGGAAGTGGCTGATATATGCTTGTAGCACCGCCACATAAGTTTAATTAGGATTCACCAGTCACCATGCCAGTCCTGGTTTATCTCTCCACCATTTTAAAGTATTGTGATGAACTGTGAACAAGTCGACTGATTGGGGGTGTGGTATGGGGAGCGCTGAATCGTGGCGGGGGAGCAATCAGGGTAATGAGGCGCACCTGAGAATTGGTTTTTAGGTGTGGAGAGGTAAGGAAACAGGTTTGTCGGGAGGAGTGTGTGGCGCTGGAGGGGTTTTATGAGTTGTTTCTGAGTCAGTCGCGGTTACTAGCCGCCGCCGATGAAGATAGTTAGTTAGGGTAGGGACAGTAAATGTGAGCACAGTTTAGGTAGTGGGGTCGGAATAGGAGCACCGCACTGCTAAGAGATTATTTGATTAGCCGATGCAGGTCAACCGCACTCGTCTGTCCCCCACCGAGTGACAGAGGATCAGCACCAGGCCCTGCTTGTACTGTGGGCAGCCTGGCCACTTCATGGCCACCTGCCGGGTAAAAGGCCAGCACTCACCCATAACCAGGGGATTACAGGTGAGCATCACCCCCCTACGCCAGTCCCCTGAGATCCGCCCTCTGTTCTTGGCCACCCTGGTCACTGACGGACAGCCACACGTGGTCTGGGTCCTGATCAATTCAGGAACTGATGGAAGCTTCATTGACGCCAACCTGGCGGCCAGGCAGCACCTGCCCCGTATCCCGCTGTGCTCGCCACTGGAGGCCCACGCCATCACCAGAGCCCCGCTGGTCCGCATCACTCACGCCACTCCCCCGGTGAGTCTCCTCATCTCCGATAACCACTGCGAGGAGATTGTTCTCCATCTCATTAACACCCCTGAAGCCTTACTCAGCACAACCCGCACATTGACTGGGAGGGTAATAAAATTCTGGCCTGGAACCCATTTTGTCACTTGCACCGTCTCCATGATGCTCTGATCCCAGCATCTCCAGTCTCTCCTGCTCCAGAGGACTTTCTGGACCTGTCGGTAGTGCCTCCTGAGTACCTGGACCTCAAGCCGGTATTCAGCAAGTCCCGTGCCACCTCGCTACCCCCGCATCGCCCTTATTACTGCCCCATTGATTGAACTCCTGCCCGGCTCTTCACCACCTGGGAAGCGCCTGTTCTCCCTGTCTCCACCTGAGACCGAGGCCATGAATCGGTATATTCAGGAGTCCCTGGCAGCAGGTATTATCCGTCTGTCCTCTTCACCCGTGGGGGCCGGATTCTTCTTTGTCGGCAAGAAGGACGTCCCTGCATAGATTATCAGGGTCTCAACACCATAACCGTTAAGAATCACTACCCTCTGCCCCACCTGTCATCCGCCTTTGAGTCCTTACAGGGAACCACTGTCTTCACAAAGCTCGATCTCCGCAATGCCTACCACCTGGTCAGAATTCGAGAGGGGGATGAGTGGAAGACGGCTTTCAACACCCTGTCCGGGCATTAAGAATACCTGGTCATGCCGTTTGGTCTGACAAACTCCCCAGCTGTGTTCAAGTCCCTGGTGAATGACGTCCTCTGGGACATGCTGAATCGGTTTGTGTTTGTCTATCTGGACGACATCCTCATCTTCTCATGCTCCCTACCCGAACACATCTAGTATGGCCGTCAGGTCCTCCAGCATCTGCTGGAAAACCAGTTGTACGTCAAGGCTGAGAAGTGCAAGATGGTGCCACCAAAGCACCATCACCTTCCTAGGTTTTATCACTGCTGGGAGTATCCAGATGGACAGGCAGAAGGTCTGGGCAGTAGAGGAGTGGCCTTGACCCACCTCCAGTCGGGAGCTGCAACGCTTCCTGGCTTTGCCAACTTCTACCACCGCTTTATTCCTAATTATAGTACTGCTCCTCTCACCTCTCTGACTTCTGTCAATAGGGTGTTCTCCTGGTCCCCTAAAGCCGAGGAAGGATTTCATGACCTGAAGACACGCTTCATCTCAGCTCTTCATCTCCGCTCCCAGCTGACCCAATCTGATCCTGGCCTGCAGTTCATCATGGAGGTAGACACTTTGGACGTGGAAGTAGGGGCAGTCCTGTCACAATGCTCGCTGACCGACAACAAACTTCACCCCTGCACTTATTTCTCCCACCGCCTCTCACCCATAGAGCGCAACTACAACATCGGCAATTGGGAGTTGCTGGGTGTCAAATTGGCACTGGAGGAGTGGAGGCACTGGCATCCCATTCCTGGTGTGGACCGACCACAAGAACCTGGAGTATGTCAGATTGGCCAAACGTCTGAACCCCAGACAAGCCCGCTGGGCTCTGTTCTTCGCCAGATTCAATTTTACCCTCTCCTACTGCCCGGGAGCCAAGAACGGTGAGCGAGATGCCCTGTCTTGCCAGTTCGCATCAGCAGAGGACTCCCAGGAGCCCAGCACCATCCTGCCCATTCGATGTTTGGTCGCGGCGGTGCATTGGGACATCAAGACCATTGTCCGCACTGCTCTCCGGGCCAAATTAGTTCCTGCCCCTCTAACTGTCTTTATGTTCTCCAGTCTGCACGTTCACAGGTCCTGCAGTGGGCGCATTCCTCCAGACTCGCCTGTCATCCTGGTACCTGACGCACGAGGGCATTCATTGACCAGCGGTTTTGGTGGGCCATCATGGATCGTGACATCCAAAGCTTCATCTCCGCCTGCTCAGTCTGCGCCCAGAACAAGACGTCCAGTCAACCGTCCACCGGTCTGCTGCAACCCCTGCTGGTTCCCAGAAGACCCTGGTCCCATATTGCCCTGGACTTTGTGACTGGCTTGCCCCTGTCCAGGGATGCAAACAAGTAAGAGGTGAAAAGGTGAGAAGTTTGCATGGATAGAGAAAACCTGCCACAACTAGGGGTCCCGGGCATGCGCACCCCGAGAAAATTTTGAAAGATATTCTCTTTACGTGCCCATTTCTAGTTATTACAAGTATATTTGCAGCTGCCTGAAAACTAATTCTAACAGCCATTATGGGGTAAAACAACCTTACATAAAACATATAAAAGGAATCAATAGATGAGGGAGCTGAATACATCAACAAGACAAAAACAAGAAGACAACAAAAAAAAAGTATGCTGGAAATCAGCTTCTTTATTCACTCCACAGGCATGTGATTGGTAAAATTCATAAAAATAATAAAAAATATAATAATATTAATAATAATATAAAAAATGGAGAGAAGGAGAGGCAGAAGAGTTAGTTTATATAAATTCAAACATGTCTTATCCATTTGTTTATTGGTAATATGTTTATGACTTGAGCTATATTTTTCTTCAAATAAGCCATAAACATAGCTAGGCTGTCAATTTCAACCCAGTCATAAAAGCGAACTGGCTAGCTAACTCATAGGTGCCCGTATAAAATACCGGTTTTGCACATATACTGCGGGATACGGGATATGTAGTGTAATACAGGGTTTCCTCAAATAGAAACAAAAACAAATACAATAGAAATTAACGACCTGTAAATAGTAAATTAAGCTGTAAATCATCCAAAAATGATGACCAGATGATGCAAATAGCAAGCTATCTCACATGCACAGTGGTTCTGTGGCACGTCTGATTTGCTTATTGCGTAACTAGCTAGCCAAGTAGTAATCCTGCTGAATTTTATTAAACATTGTAGGGCAAAAGTTTCGTCGTAGCTGGATGGCTCAGGTATAAAAGTCTGGCAAGCTAGACTCCACAGTCATCAAGGTTAGCGGTTTCTTCCGCGGCTAGCTAGCATTACATTTACATTTTACATTTATTCAGCAGACGCGTTTATTCAAAGCGACATACAAAAGTGCATATAGTGGGCAAACAGGCACAAGAACAAGATGTGTACAGGTCATACAATGCATATAGTGCTGAGGCTGAGCGCAAGGTCGGTGTCACGAGCCAACTAATCTGATCTAGGATCTAGGAATACATATATCAAACACAATCACAGGGACAATAAAGTACCGCTATACTACCTAGGCGAAAACGTGCATGATACAATGTGAGAGAGCTACTAGTAGAAGCCAGGAGTCTAAGATTCACAAGGTCATGGCATTAACCTGTAAGGTATCTCATAAGGCAACAGTAGAAGTTGTGTTTGGAATGGCCTTTGAAGTTTGCAAGCGTCAAACGAGACTTAGGTTTATTCCCACATCACTGTCTTCATCAAACAAGCGCAGTATTGACACTACGCGTTCACACTAAGCTTCACAGGCACCAAACAAATTACATTTAAAAATTTACATTTACATTACATTTTAAAATAATTGAAGGGATAAAACCCTAAATGATAATATTCATTACTATAATATTAATATATTATTCAATGGTGTATTCTCCCACTCATTTTTTGGTAGGAGAATCATTACTAATAGGCTATATCATTCACATGTTGCCGAAGGCAGCGACTAGTGACTACCAAGTCACCTGCCTTCCGAACGGAACGCACAGGCCTTTTTTTTTACCTTCTCTGATTGGCTAGTACTCGTTGCCTTCGCGTAAGAATATCAGGGTCAGAGCCATAGTAGGGGCGGGTCCGCGCAGAATGTGGGTGGGAAAAATGAAGTCCGCGGAGAAGGTAAACAAGTGTTTCTGAACTTCCGCTGTTAACGGTCCCCCAAAAAAAACCATTTCTCCTCGGATCTGCACGAATCTCGTAGGTGACTTGTTTTGATCTCAAAACGGTGAATTTCGCCGAAAGGTGAGGAGTTTGCATCTCTGCCCGTCTGACGGTAATACCACCATCCTCACTGTTGTTTCCAAGTCTGTACACTTCATTCCATTGCCCCAGTTACCCTCCGTCAAGGAGACTGCCCACCTACTCCACCATGTGTTCAAGTTGCATGGACTGCCCACCAACATGGTGTCCGACCGGGGGCCCCAGTTTACCTTGCACTTTTGGAAAGCCTTCTGCAGACTAGGGCCAGGTGCTACGGCCAGTCTGTCATCTGGCTTTCACCCCCAGTCCAACGGCCAGACCAAGTGAGCCAATCAACAGCTGGAAATGGTGCTGTGATGCCTCACATCCCAGGAGCCCACGGCGTGGAGCCAGCATCTGCCCTGGGTGGAATACACCATCAACTCCCTGCCCTCTTCGTCCACGGGATTGTCTCCTTTCCAGTGCTGTGTAGGCTACCAACCTCCCCTGTTCCCTGCCCAGGAGGAGGAGGTCAGCGTCCCCTCGGAGATGGCATTTGTCTGGTGCTGTCGCTGCACCTGGAGACGCACATGGGCCACACTGCTGCTCCAAGGCCCCCCGCCATTGCCAGGGACAGTCTCCTATCAAAAAAGCAAAACTGAAATCCAATGAAAGGGGTAACTCTTGTGTTAAGCAGTTTCTTCTCCATTAACCCCCATTATAAGGAAAAAGTTTAACATAGCATTATGGACCAAAACAGCAATGTATCAGGACTACACTTCTCTGACACATTTCTGATCATGAACACATTCAAGAACCAATATGACGACCCCATGGGTTTAATATAAACGCTGACATTTTCACTGAGGGTTTCCCCAAAGGAACCCAAATTTGGTGATCATTGGACGCTATTTTGGAATATTAATCACGCTAAGCCTTTTCCTGATAATGGGCGTCAATGGAGAGGAAAATGCTTAATGTAAGATAACATCCATACTCATAGGATTTCGGTTTTGATTTTTTGACAGGTGGAAGTGTTTATGACAAGAGATGTCCGAGGGAAATTAGGTGATCATTGATCGCTGTTTTGGAACATTAAGCCACGTTAAGCCTTTTCACATTAAATGTTTCAGAATGTCCGAACATTTGTATTCTGCCTTTCGGTTCGTAAACACCTATACTTTGTCCTCTAGTCGATTCCACAGTTCACCAGTTAGGCCACAAAAGATACAGGCTACAGCTTTTGCTATATTAAAGATATGATGAGCACAGTGCTGTTTGTCATCCCAAAGGCACACTAATTTTGCAACATAACATGTCACTGGCCCCATGTCTGCACAGTTTGATTGACGGCTGTCACAGCCTCTTGATGACCGCCTTCACTGCTCTCTTCTCAGCCATTGAATGAAAGCCAGGCTTTTAGAAAAGCTTGGCTATGTTGCATTAGAATGAGCCAGGTTGCTGCTTTTGACGTAGCGCTATTAAATAGAGTAGAAACTATGCCGCAACGGCATAAGCGGCTCATGTGCCAAGCGGGTAAAAGAACGCATCCATGTGTTCTTATTTCTGACAATTAAAAACCAAATGACCAATGAAAATGCGGGCCATTATCTCAATATGCAGGATGCGGGACAAAGGGTCCAAATGCTGTGCAGTACAACACAAAGCAGGACACCAGCTCAGCCTAACACACACACACACACACACACACACACACACACACACACACACACACACACACACACACACACACACACACACACACACACACACACACACACACACGTGAAATTTGTGGAAGCACAGGTTTTATTCTTACTCTCAATTGTATGATGATGAGCAGCAGCTGTTCAAGGTAGACAGTTGTGCATGTTATCTGTAAGCATAAATAAAGCATAAATAAAGGCCCTGAAAATCCCATAAGTAAATTCTGACTTCCAAGTTGTGGGTTTTGCTGATGCTGCTGAAAAGGAAAAAAAGGAAGCTATTGTCTCTAATTCAGAAATTTAAACAATACTGGCAGAGGTGGATGCAAAAAAATCAGTAGTGTGAGCAGTGGAGTGTCTGGAACACCCATAAAAAACTGGTTGAAATAAGTATGACTGAGAGGACTCCATTATCCAAATCAATTGTTAGATCAAAACGTTTGCCCTCATGCTGTCTTGCTTAATAATGAAACTTGTATCCAACACAGAGTATATTGGAATAGTCTTGACAGATGTAGGCCGGAAGTATAAGGTGCACAGCTCCATGTAATTCATACCATACCATCGATTCTATAGTCTTAATCTAACACTGTTCTCTGTTGCAGTTCGGGCATGTGATCCTCTTGGTGCTCTTCATCTGCTGGTGAACAAATGCCGTGTTTCATGGCCACATTGTGGAGGACACAGCAGGCCAACATCATCTCTCTGCCCTCCACACCCTCTCTGCTGTGTACAAAACTGTGGTTGACCAGCAGTGTCATCAGCCAGGTTTTCAATATATTTCTATATAAAAGAGAATAGCACCAATGAAGGTTGCTTGACCAAAACATTTGCCAATTTGCACTTCACCTTCTGCACTTTGGTACTTCACCTGTGTTTACCTTCTTTCTTGTGCTGGGGTTTTTGTAGTGTCAAATAATAATGATGTGTAGGTTTACTTTTGTTTCTTATATCTTTGTTGATCTGTGGTTAGTACAGAGGTCAACATTTTCTTCCCGGCACAGAACCAAATACTTTTCAGCGCATAACCTCTGTCACCTACAGTATAGACAGTCACAATTATACTTCGAGAAGTGAATTAATCACAATATAAGCCTACTTACTGATTACATAAGTTAGTTCTATGTTTTTTGTTTATAGCAAATTGAATTGTGTTTTTATGTCTTTCAAAAGTAAAGGGTCACTTTGTTTAAGTATAAATCTGATACTTCTACAATTTTATTGGAATGGCAAAAAATGTCTTGTGTTACGTCCTCGGACGTGTGGCATTCGTGTGTCTGCTCCCGCTCTCGCGCTGTTCGGCCCTCCGTTTTCTTTTTTTTTTTCCTGCAGATTGGCGCCCCGCTGCAATTGGGTGAGGAACGAGCAGGAAGATTTAAAAGGAAGAAACCTCAGGATGGAGCGGCGCTTCCCCTCTTATCAATGCCTGTCCGTGAACTACTAGAGCGATACCTGGTGATGCGCGTTTGTGTGTGCACTCGCTGATAACTTTGTAAATAGCTGTACATACTTTGTGTTACTGTTTTTATATTTAGCCAGCGGGTAGCAGGGAGTGGGTGCCGTTTTCTGTTGTGAGTTTTTTCTCCTGTTTTTGGATAGTTAGGGAGTCAGGGAAGAGACTGTATTTTTTCTTTTTTTTTTTGGTTAGGTAATTTATTCCCTTTCTCCTCAGCAAGTTTTGTTCTGTTTGTTATTTTGGCCTTGCCCACCCCTGAAGTTTGTGTTTAATAAAAGAACCCTGGCTTTATTTACAGTGTGTGTGTGTTCTGGACTGGACAAGAAAGGGAGGTGTCCACACATTTTATTTTATGTTACACCTCACCCTAGACGGGGTCGTAACACTTGCTTAAATTTGTGTGCTTGCATATATGGTAAGAGTGGTCTGGAGCCGAGCTGTGAAAGTGAAATTCAGTCATGCATAGGAACAAATTCAAGGTAAGTCAAAATTGATGAATTCCAAAACGTTCATCATTTTGATCATACATACACTACACACACAAAAACATTTGTATGCATAAATAGTGAAATCCAGCTATGTCTATAAAAAGAGGCAGAGATGTTACCATGAAAACTCCTGCTGACATATCTCACCTGCACACCAAAAGTCCCAACAACAATACTGCAGAATATGGGGTTGCCAAATATGCCATCGAAGACATTTCTCTCCCCGTGGATCTTGCGGGCATTGATCTCATTGAAGAGTTGCATGAGGACGAAGGTGTTGAAGATGATGGTGTAGTGCTCTGAGGGTGGAGAATGCAGGGGGGCATTGCGCCCGCTGTCGATGTTGAAGATCTTCTCTCCTGGGGCACCACAGGAAAGAATGGGAACAGGAGACAGCTAATTAAGGGTGTAGACAGCCCCAATGCTGTCAGAAATTCCAAAATGATGAAGATTTATGGTTGGCTAGCTGGTAGACCTTAAGAAATATATGTTTTACATTCAAGGCATGAAGTTGTTTTTGCTTATTCTGTCTCTTCCTCACCCACAGACAGTCAGTGCACTGTCTGTCCTAATCCCATACATGTACATACCCCCCACCTCTTCATCCCCACTCTGTACCGACAAACAGCAGGGTAAAGATGATGGCGAGCTGGTACATGCTGTGGCCCAGGATGTTCTTCATCATGGTGAGGGAGATGAGGGGCTTGTTGCGGCCGTAGGGCTTCCTCAGCAGCAGGGCTTCGGTGGGCGGTTCAGTGGCCAGGGCCAGAGAGGCAAAGGTATCCATAATCAGGTTCACCCAGAGCATCTGTACTGCTTTCAGAGGGGAGTCCTACAGAGAGAGTGTACTGTTACACAAACACACGCAATTCGCATCATCAAAACACACACACACACACACACACACACACACACACACACACACACTGTGCACCATCACACACAAATACATACACTTTGCTCCTCCTCTATAATGAAGGACATTCTTATGTCCTTGTGAAAACAAACAGCAATTTGTTCCATCTGCCCCACAATACACACAGCATGGTGCTAGCATGTATCGTAGAGTCTCTGGCGGACTAAGTGGTCATTGCTGTCACTACATCATGGTCTGGTGACTCTGGTGTTCAGCTGATCTGGCTGTGGTCTGGTGTTGACTGCCTTAGGATTGCCCTCGTGATTGTGCTGGCCCCTTGCCTCTCCTCCCATAGGTATGCTGCTGTAGTGCTTATCTGCCAGGATTTTTCCTTATTACACACAGGCATCTCTTTTCCCCCCTCTGCTCCCCCCTTTCCTTTATGTTTTTCAGTCCTGAAATTAACATCCACTAATCACTGTTTTCATTTTGTTCCTGTCTTTGATTCCTAGCTCAAGCGCCACATCCCGATTTCCAGTTCAGCTACCTCGCTGCCCTACCTATCAAGCCAACTGTGTGCCAAGAACCAGACATTCCAGGATTACATTTTATAATTACTCTGTTGTGTAATTCAATTGTTTTAAGTACATTATGCAACTTTAGTATTCTTTGTAATTCTATCTGCCCAGGTCCGGCCAGAAGCAGATGGGCTCCCCCTTTGAGCCGGGTTCTGCTCAAGATTTCTTCCTGTTAGTTAGGGAGTTTTTCATTGCCACTGTTGCCTTAGGCTTGCTTTCAGGCCTGGTAACAATGTAAAGCTGCTTTGTGACAACTTGTGTTGTAAAAAGCACTATACAAATAGAATTGAAGTGAATTGAATTGAATACTGTCATCTTCTATAAGGTCCATATTCCATAAGGGTCGGGGTAGGGGTAGTAGTAATGGTCAGGGTAGGGATAGGGGTAGGGGTTAGGGGCACACAAATGTGAGGTGGGACAGTTGGCCAAGACTATCTAAGGCGAAGATGCAACAGATGTACAACTCTGTTGTCATATGGGACAATGTGAACTTCCACTCCAGTTCAGTGGTTTCAAGCCCACACAAGAATATCAATGGTGTATCTCCCACCATACTTATAACCCCTCAATACAGCTAAGGATTTTTTCAGCATGGTGATGGGATAGTTTATGACCGTAACCCTCATATTCAGGTCACGCTGCCTTGCATGTGATGACCACAAAGGCTGGCCAAATTTGGATTCGCCAAAGACAGCCAGGGAGCATATTACGATAGGTGTGATATGGATGAAAATATAGGGCTTAATGTAAATGATAGGCAAGATATGGCACAGTAAATAACTATGTACTGTAGACAGCCTTAAATGTTTAGTGAATTTTATTTTCCGTTTTCTGTATCAAGACTAAATTATTGCAGGTTTCTCATGATCTGATGTACTTTTTCTTCTTGTCTTTATTGAACAGTTTTTGTAATAGTACTTTATTTTCAGACATCACCATGTGATTTTGTTAATATGTTGAGTTTTGAAAACCTTTTCAGTATGCATTTGCTGCTTTGCAACAACAATTTTGTATCCCCTATTCTCAAACTCCACGGCCCAGTTGTTCAAAAAGTTTAATTTGGATCAGAATGATCCGGATTTGGAAATCCCATGTTTTGCTATCCAGGATAAGGTAATCCATTTTACATTTGTGCCAGTTTTTCAAAGCAACATTGGATTGGATCACTCTGAACCAGATACAAACTTTTCAAGATTACCAAATCCACATTACCAGTGCTCTAAATGGGACTACATATCACAATGTAGGCTGCTAGCTATGTAAAGAACAACAAGTAGAATAGCCAGCATGGGGTCACTTTAAGTGTTTTTAGAAAACAGCACAATAAAACAATACAAATATCCCCTTCCACTTCCAATTTCTTTTAAACAGTCAGACCCCTCATCTGACCCACAACAAATAAATAACAAATATACATTATTCACATATACATTGTGGATCTTTTGAACATGTGCGTTAAATCATAAAAAGGCTAAATGTCTAATAGTTAACAAAATAAAGAATGTTCAGAGTTCTTCATTTGTGGAAAGACCAGCTTTTTGAAGCCGTGCTTTTAGGAGGCGGATTTCAAGTCTGGCTTTGGTTTGCTCTAGTTGGGTAAGAGTGATTTGTTCCTCTGCCAGATGAATCTGTACTTCTGCTCTTTCGGTTTCTCATTTAAGAAGTGGCTTATAGGCATCATCATCTTTGTTTGGCAAAGAACACTTCCAGCCAATGACAGTTAAAATTAAATATATTATTTTTGTTTGATATTGACAGCTGTTTGGGGGCTGGGGGATTTTATGGGGACAAAATCCTTTTTTTAACTTTACTGTATTGAAAGGCTAAATAGGTAGCCTAATGTCTACTTTATCTACTTTATCACTGTAACCGTTAAACAAATCAAGTGCAAAATATAGATAAATGTATATATACTACACAATACAAACGTTGTATTATTTGACCAATTTTAAAGTTTGATTACATTTTGTCCCTGAAATCCACCCTGAATCCACCCTTCTGCTGGGATCAGGATAATCCTGATTTTTTGGATCAAAGGTATCCCAATCCTACTAAAAAGTTTTGAACAACGCATACTGAAGGTTTGATCCAGATCAAAACCAAGACTGGATTACGTGATCTAATCCAATTTCAAAATCCTTTTTTTTTCTTCCGAACAACCCATTTTCAGGATTTGATCCAATCCGATAGCCAAAATCCGATCAGATTACTTCTGAACAACGGGGCCCACATGATTGTTTCAAACAATACATCTGAACAATTGAGAAAAACTGTATTTAGGTTTGATCAGACCAATTTTTGCAAGTGAGAATGTATTAAGATCATCCATAATTAGGTTCAATCAGACCAAATATATATAATTCCTGATGGTAGTGTTTTGTATTTATCACAGCAGTGTGGAATTGGTGGTCAGTAAGTCACTCATGCTCCGTTACCCGGAACTCCGTGCTACATTACCCAGACCCCATACTACATAACTCACAATTTCAGACTGCATTACCCAGAATTCCAAAGTACATTACCCAAAACCCCACATTGCATCACCCAAAACCCTAGGCTGTGTTACCCAGCACTCCACACTGCATTCCCAAAACTGCAGACTGTGTTACCAGAACTCCACACTGCATTTCCAAAAAACTCCATTCTGCATTACCCAGAACTCCAGGCTATGTTACCCAGTAGCCTAAGCACTAGCAGCAGCCTAGGCAGTGTTATACAGTAGCCTAAGCACCACTTAGCATGTCTGTTACCCCTTTTCCACCAACACAGTTCGAGGCCCGGTTTGGAGCCGGTGCCTAATCTCGAACCAGTTCTTCACGTTTCGGCAGCCAAAGAATTGGCTCCCGGCCAGGGAAACTGGTTCAAGAGCAGCACCAACAGTTTGCTGGTCTAGAACCAAGAACGGCTTGTCAGGGGCTGGGGGCGGGATCATCATGACCAACAAGACCAACTTAAAACTTTGTGACCGCCATTTTTAAAAAAAACAGAGCGAGTGTAGTGTGTAGTCTGCCTAAAAAGAAGAAGAAAAACCAGAGTTTTATTTTTTAAATGTTTCACCTTGTTGCCAGCCAGCTATGTATTTCTTAGCTGTTTAGTGAGCTACTAATGTCTCACATCAATGTTATGAACAAACTATTTTATCACATTAATGTTACGTTCGGTGGTCGTAACATTGATGTGAGAAATTAGTAGCTATGCTTGCTTGGGTAATGTTAGCTGACCAACAGCTAGCTAGCCAGCTTGTTTTTTTAAAGCACTGTTCTCTTGTTTTTGGTGTTGTTGTTTGTTCCCGCTAGCTTGGCGCTAGCAAAAAAGCGGAGACGTATACAGACGTATACAGTGATGTAATGACGTGGCTCTATGGTGGCTCACTAGCCTGTGGAAAAGCAAACCGGTTCTTAGAAGGTTTGCAAGTTGAACCAACTCCGAACCGGCACTAGCACCAGCCCAGAACTAGCGCCTTGATGAAAAGGGGGTATGAGAGGAGCGGCATAGAGCACCTGTGTGATGCACGCGCCGGTGAAGGCCACAATCACAGCCACCACGTTGACTGTCAGCTGGAACTGCAGGAACTTGGAGATGCTGTCGTACACATTCCTACCCCACATCACTGCCTTCACAATGCTGGAGAAATTATCATCTGTGAGAATAATATCTGAGGCCTCCTTGGCCACGTCTGTACCGGCAATGCCCTGCACAGAGAGAGGGGAGTTATTATTCCCAACCTGTGCTGGTTCTGTAATACTCAGTGGGGCAATGATGAAAAAATTGCACTGACAGACAATTATGCTAATAATAACAGATAGTAATAATAACAAAATCATCATCATCATCATCTTCGTCATCATCATTATCATCATCACCAATTATTGCCGTTATTCTACCTGTAAGAATTCCTCATTGATAGTTACCATGGCAAAGCCAACATCGGCCTTCTTGAGTGCTGGTCCATCATTAGTCCCATCACCTGTCACAGCTACCACCTGACGCTGCTCCATCACCGTGCTGTCTATGATACCTGAGACAAAGGGTTTATCACCATCATATCTCTAACTATGCTGTCTATCACACCTGAGAGAAAGGGATTATCACTATCACATCTATCACTGTGCTGTCTGTGATACCTTAGAGAAGGGGGTTATCACCATCACATCTATCACTATGCTGTCTGTGGTACTTGAGAGAAAGGGATTATCGTCATTGTATGTCATCTATGATACCTGAGAAAAGAGTAGTATTACCATTATATCCACATTGCCCTATTTATGATACCTGAGTGAGGGGGATTAATACAACCACATCCTCCACAGTGCTGTGTAGGATATCTGATAGATCAGGATTATACCCTTCATATCAAGAGCAGAACTGTTGGACTGCTCCATTCATTTACACTGGGCACAGCAGAAATTAACAAGTTTCCTATCATCATGAGTGCAGAACTGCATTCTCACCACTTTCACATGCAGATGAAGGGTTTGCCTCAGTTTTACAGAGACATGACATAGCAAGGAACCAGTCTTTACTGAACTGATGGCATTATCAGTTCCTGTTTCATGGGATCACCTGCATCAAGCAAGTATAATTATATTGATATTTACCTTAGTACCAGTATATAACACATACAGTACATGCCAATGTTTCCCTGAGTAGCAGTATGTAACATATAAGCACACTAAATATATACCTGAGTAATACTGTGCAACACATAAACACACCAATATTTACCTAGGTACCAGTATGGAACACATGAGCACATCAATATTTACCTGGCCAATCTGTAACACATCTCTAACAAAAATGCTTTCAGTGTACAAAAAAAAAAAGCCAAGTTACTCACAAGTAAAATGATCCAAAATTACTTACAGGTAGTAATCATACGTTATTCAAATAACAGTATACGAATTTACCATACACATAGTAAATGTGTCCTGTATACTCTATTTACATAGTAAATGTGTCCTGTATTCTCTCAAGTATATCAACACAGATATCAGAGGAAGTTCCCCTGATGTTGTCAACAGAATCAATGCCCTCTAACCCAAACTCTAACCCACCTTTCACGAGAGTATGCTTGTCTGTGGGGGACGACCGGGCCAGAACTCGTAGTTTGGGCCAAATCCTGTCAATGCGCTCCTGTTCAATCTGCACAGCATGGGGGAATCACACACAGACTATCAACACTTAGGAAGGCAACCAACACTCTTCAGCATGCTCCTGTTCTACCTGTAGGGTGAGGGGAAATCACATAAAGCCTTTAAAGCTGATAAAGTCTTTAAATAACTTTAAAGAAGCACTTTACATGGAATGACTGTCACTGATGTACTTTAGCTCTAAAAGGCTTACTTTGGCCCATTGGACAGAAATGACTTTGGGTTTGAACAAACAGAGGAGAGGACTGTCCCAGCCCACCTCTCCTTTTTCATTCCTTATTCGCTGGTTGAAGTCCTTCCCCTCCAAACACAGAAAGTCGTCACCAGGCTGGATGATGCCACATTTCGTGGCAATGGCACGGGCAGTGTTGATGTTGTCACCAGTCACCATGCGCACCGTGATGCCTGCTCGTTGGCATTTCTGGATGGCGTCAGGGACCTGGCAGAAGGACTGATTTTAGAGTGCACCTTTTTGGGTTTTTGTAGCACTGTTAACACTTCCCCACTGGCAAACTGTTTCTGCCTTTAACAGTACCACAAACTTGTGACAGAGTACTACTGTACTCAGGGACACTGAAATATTCCTTTCTTGCATAGGAATATTTATTATTATGGGAATATAACAAAATAATATTTGTTATGAGAATTTCTTCCTCTTTACATGATGCTGTATCTTGAAATAAAAAAACGTTGAAGATTACTTTTCTCCAGAACACCAAAGATCTTGAATGGATAAGAGTTTAAGTTCTTCACATTATTTCCAAACAATGAATTTCCATGCAATTAAAGCATGAAGGTTATGTGTGATGTGTTTATAGCGGTACTCCAGCAAAAGGGATTGACCCTGACCACAGGCCAGGACTGTTAACCTCCCGTGTTGACATTATAAACATGGGAAGAAAGGGGGAGGAAGGATGAACAGCGGATGCAGACAGGAAGTGGTAAATGGGATTTTTATAGGATTAGATGAGACCGGTTTGTCTAGGTTTGGTTAACTATATAGGGATTGTTTACATTCTCCGGAATTGTCATTTGGAACTTTTTTGGAACAATTATTGCAAAATTATACAATGTCTCGTAAAGGAATAAAATGGAGCCAACACAAAAACTTGTTTTTACAGTTTTTTCATATGTTTGAGCACGTCTCTTGAAACAAAAGTCACTTTACACATTTCATATGTAAAATACACCCAGAACACTAAATACATGCCACAAAATCAAATAAAAAAGCATAACTTGTCATCTCACTGAAATTTATTTCTATCAATCATGACACAATGGGCCAATAAATAGAAAGTATAACTACTGATATACCCTAAAATATCTGTATAATTGAAATATACTAAGCTGATGTTGCAAAAAATCTGAAATTTGTTTTCTGTGAAAACAAAGCAAGGTCCAACACAGGTGACATATGCAGGTATAAGGACTTGTTGATTTAAAAAATGTGCAAAGATGTTTTGCATACATGCAGAAAAGATTCACAATTGTGGTTGAAATCTATCAGCTAAGACAGAATGCTTCAGTTTTGTTTGACATGATTTTCTTTGAATTGCATTTTGTGTCATTTGTATGGGATTGTTTTAAAAAATGGCTTCACATTTTAATTTTGTGTATAAGCAATGAGAAATGCCTTTATGTTTTGCAAAAGAAGTTACTGTTGCAGTCATTTTGGTTAAGGTGCTGATCAAGTGAACCAAAGTTTCATTAAACATGACATAGCAATGGAAAAAATGTAATTAAAAATAATGATAATTATTTTAAATAGTGATTATAATGTATTTTGATTCTGGCACATAAAACTAATCGTAAATGGGAAAATCAGAGAATGAGCCTTCACAGTATGGTCACAACTGGCCTGACACCAAGTGCAAATGCACTTGTTGTATTATGGCCTCTGAGTCCTAGATCCTGTACCAGGATACATCTCTGCTCCTAAATAAGGTAATAACATCAACACTGGTACACACACACCTCAAATACTAAATCAGATAAACACTTTTCTACATACACCTCCACTCCTAAATCACCTTCATTTACATTTACATTACATTATTGCCATTTAGCAGACCCTCCTATCCAGAGCGACTTTTCTTTTTTTTTTTTTTTTTTACAATGTTATCCATTCATACAGCTGGATATTTACTGAGGCAATTGTGGGTTAAGTACCTTGCCCAAGGGTACAACAGCAGTGCCCCAGTGGGGAATTGAACCAGCAACCTTTCGGTCACGAGTCCTGCTCCTTAACCACTATGCTACACTGCCGCCCAGCCACCTTCAACACTGTTAGATGTGCCCCTCCACTCCTACATCACATCAACACTGCTACACAAATATTACATCACACTCTCATACTCCTAAATCACCAAAGGGCAACTTGTTATTCTAGTACACCTAAATCACCTCAAAGAATACCCTTGCTCTCATACCCCTAAATCCACTCAGAGCACACCGTTGCTCTCGTACTCTTAAATCAGCCCAGAGCTCCCCCTTGCTCTTGTGCCTCTAAATCCCATAAGAGTACCCCCTTGCTGTTGTACCTCAGGTCGAACTGGATCCTCTATGCCCACCACGGTGATGCAGGTAAGGTTGGTGACAATGTCGGCCTCATTGTCCCAGTCTGGCTCAGGGATTCTGAGCAGGTCCCTGTAGGCAATGCAGATGGTGCGAAGGCCCTCACAGGCCATGGGCTTGATCACCTTCTTCATCATCTCATCACGGTCCCGTGGCCGGAAGCTCCGTGCCTCTCCCCCAGCACCCAGGATAGAAGTACATCTGTCCAATTTGTTGTATTCTAATTATTTATCATTTAATTTCAAGGTCATTTCTTCTTCATTTTGTTCTTGCATTGAGTTCAGCTGCTTGACTGTAGGCTGTGTGCTGCGAGGATGTGTTAAATTTTAATTTTAATATAAATTTTAACTATGATTTTGTTATTATTGCCTTTCTAGTCAGACAATATCAATACCAGAAAATATCAAATATAAACATCAAATCTATAACCCTTCTAATGTAACATTAGATTATATATTAGATTAGACATATGTAGAGCATTGATCAAAAAGGGAAAGTGTCTAATTTCATAGATGGGCAGCAAAGAAGGGAGTGGGGAAACTCCTCTGTGAGCTTACTTCTTCAGCAGGATCTCTGAAGCTCCCTTGCTGTAGAGGCGGAAGGATCCATCGGGTTGCTGCACCACGGTGCTCATGGACTTGCGAACGGAATTGAAGGTGTAGACCTTGTAGAGCTTCTCCTCTGGAATCTGCTCTCTCACAGGGTTGTAGTCCTGCTTCAGGTCCAGCACAAAGCCCAGCAGACCACACTCTGTCTTATTTCCCACCTGTTTGGCCAGACCTCCCTCTACATCTGGAGGCTAGAACAAGGGTGCCCACACACAGGCATGTGTGCATGTAAATATTACATTATTGGCATTTAGCAGACACTCTTACCCAGAACAACTTACATCAGTTACATCCATTTATACAGCTGGATATTTACTGAGGCAATTTAGGGTTAAGTACCTTGCCCAAGGGTTGAGCAGCAGTGCCCCAGCAGGGAATCAAGCCGGCAACCTTTTGGTCATGAGTCCTGCTCCTTAACCACTATGCTACACTGCCGCCACAATACACACACAGGCATGCATACATGTAAACACATATATCCAGGCATGCACACAATAGGATGGAAGGATTTTAGTAGATAAAATTCAATTAAAAGTCCTAATGAAAATATTCTAAGAAGGGATTGTTTGTTCAACAAGGTAGATACAGCAATAAATGAAGATATTATTTGAAAGAGAATCGGTATCTGTTACCTGAACAGCTACACCAAGGACCTGCACAAAGATGGGTGTGTCTGATGTGTATGACTGAGTTTGTCTCACAGCAAACCCTATCTCTCAGGGGTCCTAATGTAAACCTCACTGTGCTCTTGAGGGTGCATGTTCTTATTGTACTCTTTGGGGTACACATAGTGACTGTGTTCTTGGTGGTATATATTCTCATTATGCTGTTGTGGATGCATGCCCTAACGTAAACCTCACTGCGCTGTTGGAGGGGCACTTTCTTACCATGATCTTGGAAGTGTAGGCGCTGTTGATTGCGATGGCTCTGACCAGCATCTCCAGGGTTTTGGAGTTGATCAGACTAGGGTCAGGGATCTGGTGGAAGTGCTGGTCACCCACGTAGGTCTGCACCACCGTCATACGGTTAGTGGTGAGGGTGCCAGTCTTATCAGAGCAGATGGCCGTGGCGTTTCCCATTGTCTCACATGCATCCAGGTGCCGCACCAGGTTGTTGTCCTTCATCATTTTCTAAGGGGGATGAAGACGAAGGAAGGAGAGAGAGACGTTGTGATTGAGTCTGGTCCCTTTTACAAGTGGTGGCAAACTAAAATCTGATGTGGCACTAAAAAACATGAGATTCACAAATACACATGCACTTATGTTTGCACCCACTCACACATGCTCTCTCTCACACACACACACACACACACACACACACACACACACACACACACACACACACACAGACGTATTCCTACCTTGACAGAGTATGCCAGGGAGATGGTGACCGCTAGGGGGAGCCCTTCCGGCACTGCCACCACCAGCACAGTGACACCAATGATGAAGAACTTGACGAAGTACTGCACATACACTGGGGTGCACTCCGTCAGCCACATCCGGTCCTCAATGATAAAGGTCTCAATCACAAAGTACAGCATCAGGATGATCACAGTGATGGCTGACATCACCAGTCCTGGAGGACAGGACAGACACAATCTCACTAACACAGGTAGACAAGCCATTAAACCGTTTACTGAGATCTGCCTATCAGCAAGACACACTAGCTGTCCCAGACACAGTGCAGAGGGAGAATGTGTTGTTTTGAAAATGACATGGTCACAGAGAGGAAAGGGGAGTTATTCAGCACAACACCACAATGCATCAGGGGTAGACCTTATTTATCTGCTTCACTCCTGTTTTCCATCTTTGTATTTAATATGGGTTTATTTATGGACCCATCCATGCAAACCAGTGAACATCACCTCAGTAAAGCAGTCTCACATGAACTGATTCCACCTGTATGAACCGCAATAAATCACCTCATGGAAGAAGCCTTACAATATCTGTGTGAACCAACCCAGTAGAGCAGCTGCAGCTGAACTGATTTCAACAGCTGTGTGACCAGTGAATTACCTCAGTAAAGCAGCCACAACTGAAATGATTCCAGCTGCTGTCTGAACCACAGTGAATCACATCAGTAAAGCAGCCATAGTTGAAAAAAGGAGGGTTTGGGGAATTTATATATGCTGGATATGCCCAACCAAGCACTTTGAGTTTGATTTTCTCATACAGTCACCACACTGAGGTATAACACATTCAAAATAATAGATCCCCAATGGTGGAACCCCCACTCAGAGCCATTAACACTTGCAACTAAAAAGGGAGACATGTACCCTGTCTACTGAGAGAAATTTGCCAATTGAAAACTGACCAATACTTGGACCACCTGACAAATGGGTGATTACTCCTCCCACCTGCTTTGCCAATCTTCACTGCCAGTTTGGTGAGTTTGCCCTGCAGCACAGACTTCTCCTTTTTGGGAACACTGGCTTTCTTCTTCTCCCGCTCTTCCACTTCCCCTCCTTCTGCGCTTTTCAGTGGCTGCATCTCCGTGGCAACCTCTCCATCCTTCTTCTTGGCTATAGTTTGGGCATGACAAATAAAATAAGTACAGTTTACAAAGTTGTAGTCATTTTACAAAACAGAAAATAATGGGAAGTGATTCACATACATACTGACAGTGGCAGTTAATAAACAGCTTTGTCTGGCGACAGGGGTACATGTGTCTGGTACATGGCTGATACAGAATCATCAGGCCAGAGGACACCCTAATTGTATAATATATTAACTTACTCACCTGTCTCCTGCAACACAACAATGAACTGCACAGTTTACTGCACAGGTTTCACACAGAATAGTTATTTGTGTTATAGTGCTGCATAAATGCCTCCATAATAGCAATCCAATATGACAAAACATAAAATAGCATAAAGCTAGGATATGAGGACTGTCAGAGCCTAGGCCACATGATGACTGTAAGAGTTTAGGGTGGAACTTTCTTCTCATACAGTGAGACAGACAGAAGCTGACACAAGGGGTTGTGGAGAACATCTTAGCAAATAGACACTTTTCTTTTTCTCTCATTGATCAGATCCATTTCTTTCTGTTCCTCAGTGCACTAAATGGCATTGGCTTTAATGCATTTTGTATATTACAAAACACTGACAATAGCTGTGTACTTACAGAGCACTTTCATATTGCAAGGCATAAGCATATACAAGTGTTCTTAAAACTTTGGCTTGTCCATTCTTCAGTCCCATCACAATGGGCTATGTAATTGGCTGGGGTGACTTGCTTTGGCAGAAATACTAAAAATGAATATACTGAATATAGTTATGTCCTTGCTATGCTTACTTTCATAAACTTGAAATTGTTCACTAACATTTGAGTTATGCTGCAACTTAAAAAAGACTTGCACAAAAGTTCACACTGGACAATGCCTAAGCATTAATCACCTCTCTAGGTAATTTATTATTTTTAATATATTAGTTTGTTGTACATTTTGGCTTGGAAGTCTGTGCATTGCAATAATTTTTTGCATTTAACTCCATCTAACACTACATTGGGAGACACAATGCGCAAACTCTGAGAATCATGTGCAGACGTGGGTGAGATCAGCCATGCCGGTGTAGCCAGTCGCTCACACAGGCGCGCTCTTCAATTTATATACGTGAGTTTTCAATTTCAAGGAATACAAACCTCTCTTTTCTTTAAAAACTGACGGTGGTCCTCACTCAACATCAACTGTGGAGGAAATTGAAAACTTCATTGACGGATACCATAGCAATCTGTGCGAGATGCCGGATCAGAAGCCCAACCAGCGCACAGACGGCTCATCAAAGAATGAGAAACCCAAGAAAAGCAACTGGGAATCCTCCACCGACACCGAGGACTTAAACCCCCCGATACCAGAGGTTAGTGTGCTTCATTCTATTGATGCAAGACTCTGCATTTTAGAATCATTGAGTGTTGAACTGAAAGAAATGCGAGCGAGTCTTGAATTCAATCACAACGAAATCGAGGACTTAAAAAGGGATAACGAATGCTTGAAAATCACTGCTGAAACCTTGACTAAGGAAATGGACAATATTGTTAAAGAAAATAAGACTATGAAAGAAACCATACTGGACATACAAACGCGCAGCATGCGTGATAACCTAATTTTCTCTGGGATCCCTGAAAATAAATAAAAACTTGTGACAGGTAGAGCTGTACCTGTGTAGTAGGGGAGCACTGCTACTTTCTCCAGACGGCAGGAAAACCAAGGATCTGGTCCCGGCCTCCCAGCACAATTCGACTCAGACCTACACTATATTACAGGTGGGGAGAATAGGGCTTCAGGAATTTTCAATGTCACGGGGCTTACCTGAAGATGGGTGCGGCCTAGTGTGTCGGTAGCTGTAATTATATTTAATAACACCTAGCAGCTTCCCTTAATCCCCGACACGACAGTAGTAGGAATAAGTCGCCCCTACTCTGGAGACTCACTTCTAATAAGTCAGCAAACCGTCCCAAGTTGGAAGAAAATTAATACAGGGTTTATTCGATTAGTTAAACAGTGTAAGGAACCAGGTATATAAATAAAATAAAGTATTTACCTTGAATACCAATAGCCTTGCAGCTATTCTCAGCAAACCGCATTCAATTTAAAATAACATTAAAAAAAAAAAAAAAAAAAAAAATCAGATTTACCCCTCAAGGTCTAATTCTCACCGGTGAGATGCAGAGAACATATTAGCTCTAGGCAATACCACACAACAGTATTTAATGCATTCCAGTAAACTATACCATAAGCATGGGGACTACAAACCCCAAATAAAAATGCACAAATAACCTCTCAGCTCTCTTATAATATCAACCAACAGTGTTAATTGCGGTACCTTTGAACTGTACCTTAACTGCGGGGACTGCAAACCCCAAATAAAATAATTCAGTTAAGAGAACGCAGAGGATTAGTAAGCCATATCAATAGAATCAGTGCGCTTCAATTACAAATGACAGCGATTACTCATCAGCTGTCCTAATAACGAGTGAAGGAGGACACGTTTATCGCATAACAATGTATATAAAACCAGCATGTATCACAATTAGTATAGCATGGGTCAGACGACCGCTAGGCCGGGCACAGTTTCACAGGGAGAGTCAAGTGAAATGTCCGTGCGGGATACCACAAGTGCAGTCAGCAATCCGCAATGTCATTACCGTCCGTGGCACTCTTCCCTCTTGACCCAGTGTTCGCGATGGAGGAGTCTCGAGTGGCAGGGAACAATAAGCTGCTCACAGTCTGCGTTGAGGTGGAGCTGTAGCTGCAGTCGCCGTGAATGCAGGGAGGAAGCGGGAAACCGAACACATAAAAAGAAATGCCGCCGTGCGCTATACTGGTGCAGCAGTACTCTTGTTAAACAAAATAAAATATGGAAAAAACGGACAACTGAAACCGCGAGCACAAACCGACTAAATTAAACTGCTCACTTCTCTCGATCTAGGAGGGATTTTCCCTCTAAGCGGGTATAAACTAAATAAAATCACTTCTTCACTGTGCTAGCCAAGTAGCTTCGCCAAGGCAAACAGCAGCTAGCTGACTCGGTCCTCTTCGGAAAGTGGCCTCTCCTCTTTATCTCCACAACGCGAGAAGACCGCACTAACCGGCACTTTGGGGCGCGACTATCGCGACTATCGCGACTGAAAACAACAAACCGAACGTGTACACGAAACTCAGACTGGGGATATCCTACTGCGAGACGGCAGAGCTCCATACACAGCCACAACACCATACTGCCATCTTCTCCCCCTCTCTCTAGCAACTGATTGGCTGGGGGCTTAGACATGCGCTCGATCATGAACTTGGGGAATGAGCCTTAAAGGCATGGTGCATGAATATAAAAGGGGAGTAAAATGTTTTAAATGTCCTCCATCATTCATTCTAAGTGTCCGACCACATGAACTAAAGCTTCCCTGATACTGTTGACAATATGAGTCACAGCAAAGAGAGGGCCTCGGCCCATCAATGCAAAATTCGAACATTATCAGCAAAAGGAGCTGGTGAAAAGCAGGGGCAGAGAATTAAAAGGAACTCGCTATGGCCTCAACGATCAGTTCCCTCGCGAAATAAACGAACGCCGCAAGAGGCTTTATCCCATTCTAAAATGGCATAGAGCAGAATGGAAAAGAGCCTCAATCATCGTGGATAAACTGTACATTGACGGCCAACTATTCCGCGATCTCAAGATTACTCCGTGGCTTTTCTAATGGAAAAAAGCATTACACCCGAAATGCGAGCTACCTGTAAAAACCAGTGTTCTCTCTTTTTTCCCTTTAACTTAAACTTTTCTCACTTACCCCTTTTTTATTAATATATTTGTTTGACTCTCTGCACTCTCTTGTCTTATCTTTCCCTTTTCCATGAGTCCTTCCATTTCCCCTTTTCCCACTCCATTTTTCTCCCCTGCTCTCTTTGTTATACTGTTACTTCTTATCTTGACTCGTGTTTCTGTAATACCCCTTTGCACTGTATGTTTCTGTTGTCTATGCTTAAATGTTTTTCTGAGTCTGTGTCTGTATATAAACTGAATGTCTGTTTTCTTTGTTATATGTTAACATCACACATATTTGGAGTTCATGCTCAAGTGTCTGCTTCACCTCTCATTTCTTACTCCTACAGTAAAGCTCATGGATGCACTGTGCACTGTAGTATGGTGTTTCCATTGGCATTTCTGCAATTAATGATACATAATGATGCTTATAAAATTATCATTGATGTTAATGGTCATAGTGATTGTGAATATGATGGCAATGACAATAACACTTCACAAATATTAGCTCTAAACATGGTAATATTTATTATCTAAATGTATTTCTTTCTTTTTTGTATTTATTGATTCTACTACCAATGATACACAGTAAACCTATGTAATGTCTTCAACAACGTTTATAAGTTGGAATGTCAGGGGTGTTAACTTGTTGGCGAAGAGAGTCAAAACACTCACTCATCTTCAAAACCTTAAAGGAGACATCTGTCTACTGCAAGAAACACACCTCATTAATTCAGACTATGAAAAATTAAAACAATGGATTAACCAGGTATTTGCAGCATCTTATACATCTAAGAAAAGAGGTGTGGCAATATTAATCAACAAAAACACACCTTATACTAACAATTCAGTCACAGCAGACCCTGAAGGACGTTACATGATAATCAGTGGTTCCTTTGGAGATGTCAAGTTAACAATAGCAAACATATATGCACCGAATGAGGACATCCCCACATTTTTGCATAGTTTTTTCTCTCAGCTTATGAACTTCTCTGATACAACTCTCATCCTTGGAGGTGATTTCAATACAATTATGGACTTGAACCTCAACCGCTCAAACACTACAAAGTTCTCCAGACCAATGAAATCCAAAGAAACATTACAACAATACATAAATGACCTTGGTCTCAGTGATAACTGGCGACTACATAACCCCACTAGCAGAGAATATACTTATTACTCTCCACAAGACAATTCACTGTCCCGGATTGATTACTTCTTAATAAGCAATTCTATTATATCTAAGACAGAAAATGCAAAGATTCACCCAATTATTATTTCCGACCATGCCCCAATCAGCTTCAATCTCATAAACAAAATTACTATAAAACCACATACTAGATGGCGCTTTAACACATCATCACTGACAGACTCAGAATTCAATAAATACCTGATCCAAGAGTGGACATCCTTCATTGGGGGCAACAGTGTAGCATAGTGGTTAAGGAGCAGGACTCGTAACCAAAAGGTTGCCGGTTTGATCCCAGCTGGGACACTGCTGCTGTACCCTTGGGCAAGGTACTTAACCCACAATTGCCTCAGTAAAATATCTGGCTGTATAAATGGATATCATTGTAAAAGAACTGTAACCTATGTAAGTCGCTTTGGATAAAAGCGTCTGCCAAATGAATAAATGTAAATGTAAACTGAATGACTCCCAAACAACCTCATCTACATTGTTATGGGAAACAGTTAAGGCAGTATTAAGAGGAAAAATCATTAACATTTTGAACAACAACAAAGTATTTGGCAAATCAACTAAAAAGACAAGAAAAAACAATCATACCAGTCATTAAAAACTCTGAAGGGAATACCATGTCAGCTCCAAATGATATCTCAGCAACTTTCCAATCCTTTTATAATAACCTTTACAAATCCAACTGTACATGTGATCAGTCTGCAATTCAAAACTTTTTTAACAATATCAAACTCCCCAGGCTAAATAAAAATCAAGTAATAAATCTAGATCAACCACTTTCATCAGACGACTTTAAAAAAACACTGTTTTCAATGCCAAATAATAAAGCACCAGGAGCCAATGGTTTCCCAGCAAAATTTTATAAACATTTCTGGCCAACAATATCACCATTATTTATTAAAATGACCTCCGAAATTAGAAATTCCTCTGTCATTCCACCCCACATGAACACAGCACTTATCCTCCTTAAACCTAACAAAGACCTAACTCTCTGCTCAAGCTATCGCCCATCATCTCTCATTAACACAGATATTAAAATCATCAGTAAAGCACTAGCCATGAGATTAGAAACAGTCATGCCTTCTATAATACACCCCGATCAAACAGGCTTCATTAAAGGCAGGCATTCATCAAGTCACATGCACCCCCTATTCAATATAATCAGTATAGCCAAAAACAAAAAAAACCAATACAATTATCTTGTCATTAGATGCTGAAAAAGCATTTGACCGGGTTAATTGGACATTTTTATTCTCCACATTAGAAAGATTCGGTTTTGGGGAGTCATTTATTCAATGGATCAAAATTTTGTACAACTCTCCCACAGCATCAGTAATCACAAATGGTATAATTTCACAACATTTTACACAGGGGTACAAGACAAGGATGTCCACTCTCACCCCTACTATTTGCCCTGTTTATTGAACCCCTAGCAGCTGTCATCCGCCAAGACACCAAAATCACTGGTATCACCACCCTGGACACAACCCATAAGGTCAGTCTATATGCAGATGAGCTATTACTATGTACACAGAATCCTCTAACATCACTTCCAGCTATTTTCAATTTCATTGGAACATTTTCCACCATCTCAGAATATTCAATCAACTGGTCAAAATCCATTATTCTCCCAGTCAACCAGGACCAGTGGAATGCTGTGTCCCCCAATCTCTCACTCAACATCCCTACAGGTAACATTCGATATCTCGGCATTGATATCAATAAATTGGGATAAATAAAGTAGAGTATATTTCCTCCAACCTTTCAGAGTTGATTGAACTGAACTTCATGCCAATTCTTAAAACCACTGGGAATCATGTAAACCAATAGAATAACTTACCACTCTCACTTTCTGGCCGCATAGCTGCAGTGAAAATGTCAATCCTACCAAGAATCAACTATCTTTTTTCAATGACTCCTGTCTTGATGGAATAACTTACCACTCTCACGTCCTGGCCGCATAGCTGCAGTGAAAATGTCAATCCTACCAAGAATCAACTACCTTTTTTCAATGACTCCCGTCTTTCCAACATCCAATTGGTTTTCTACCCTAAACTCAATAATCACAAAATTTTACTGGAAAAATAAACAACCAAGAATTAAACTCTCAGTACTTCAGGAAAGCAAGCTGCTTGGTGGCTTAAATGCCCCAAACTTTTTTCCATTACTTCTTAGCTTATCAGATACAGTACATAATGAAATGGATATATTCAGACATGCAACAAGACCCCTGGCTTGAAATAGAACAGTCAATATGTGAAGAACTCACCATTAAAGACCTGCCATTCTTGTCCCAATCAATCAAAAAACATAACTGCTATGATACCATCACCATTTCAACAACTCTGGCAGCTTGGTGGAAAATCAATAAAATCACCAACCACCCACTTAATCCCTGCAAACTCACACCAATTTGGAACAACCTGGATTTCTTAATAAGACCACCTTCATATTTAACTCATGGAAAAGTAAAGGAATCACCCACATACACTACCTATTTGAAAATGATAAATTCTTAACGATCCATGAACTAACACAGAAATATGACATCACCCAAGAAAACTTTTTACAGTATCTCCAACCTAATAATGCACTTAAAAATAAAATACAACTATCCAACAATAATTTGCAACCACCACCATTAATAGAAAACATAGCATCCATTTCAACATATGAGAAACCTTTTGTCAGTACTCCGCCCCCCTAGCTGTGTGTTTGTGTTCTTCCCCTGTCCATGTGCTTTTGTTTTCCTTGTGTTCTAGCCCTGCCCCGTTCCCCGCCCGGTCCCCGCCTGCCTCATTATTGCATCGCCGCAACCTGCCTGCTAGCTCAGCTGTTTCCCATCGCCTCATCTTCTCTGCCCTTTATAATGCCCTGCCTGTTCCTGTCTCTCACTAGTTCGTTGCAGTGTGTTTACCTGTCTCGTTCCGCGTCTGATTTCTGCCTGATTGTTTTTCGTGTTTTTGACTTTTGCTTGTGCCCCGACCTGTGTCTTGCCTGCCGCCTTGTCCTGTTGCCTGAGATTCTGTCCGACTGGTTTCCGACCCTGCCTGCTCCCGTTTCTGATCCTGGATTTTCCCTTCGAACTGTCTCTCTGGTTTTGACCCTGCCCGTTTCGTGTTTTCGAGTCTGCCTGCCGGTTTGTAATAAACCCTTCGAAATCAAGCGCCGTGGTCTGCGACTGAGTCCTTGTCCGTGCCTGACACCTTTATCTAAACTATATAAACTCATATCATCACCAAAAGAAAAAACACTATCCATCCCAATTACAGACTGGGAAAAAGATTTAACAATCAAGACTGATCTCAATTTCTGGAAACAAATATGTAGCAACATCTACTCCATGTCTAACAACTCCCGACTACAGCTAATCCAGTATAAGATTATGCACAGAACACACATCACCAATTGCAGAATGCACCTCACAGGCTTCACCGATACAGATATCTGTCCACAATGCACCCTCAACACAACAGATTGTTATCATCACTCTTTTTGGCAATGCACACCAACCCAAAATTTCTGGCAAAGTAACAGTTGAACTCTCCAAATTTCTAGGCCACAGCATTCCACTATCCCCATCTCTTTGCCTTCTAGGAGATCTCACATCCATCAGTCATCTTCACAAATATCACAAAACCATACTTATCACGTTGACCATAGCCAAAAAAAACAATACTCCTTAACTGGTAATACAGGCACAAACTATGTCACAATGGCTTAAAGTGTTAAAAGACTATCTCAATGGAACGAATCTTAAAAACAATAAACAATCCAAACAATTCAGTGATACCTGGGAACCCATCCTTGTAAGCCTCAACTTGCAGACAAATTGACCCAACGGCATTCCTTTCTTTCCTTCCTTCCTTATTTATTTACCCATTACCACTATTCATCGGCTGTCATTATTATTATTATTATTATTATTATTGTTGATATTTCTGTTATTAGTATTGTTATGGTTATCACTTATTATTCACAATCACTACTAGTATTATTATTATTGATGCTGATGATAATGATGATTATTATTACTAATGTTATTATTGTTATCATGTATGATTATTTACCACTATAATTATTGTTATTGTTATTATTATTATTGCTGTTATCATCATTATTATCATTTATTATTATTATCATTATTATTAGACCCAGTGATGTTTTGTGTTGTGTTATGTTTGTTATGTTTGTATGTTTATCTATCAATAATTTTGTGTTGTATGTTATGTTTGTATCTATCAATAAAAAAAAAACTCCATGTTGTCCCTCTCTGGGCTGCAGCCATTACCTTTACTTGGATTGGTCTCCACAGTGCCATCCTGCTGTTTGCCTGTTGGACAGAGAGAAAAGAGAAAGCACAACAAAGTCTGCATTTCTGATGAAGAACAGAAAATAGCTGAACAGATCGAGAGAAGGAGAGAACATAGAAAGGGAAAAACAGAGAAAAGGAGGCAGAAAAACACAGACACAAGATGACACATGGACACCCCAACAGTGTAGACATAGAGCTCAATCTTTTTTACTCAGCAATGGAACAACTGTGTCCCAGTGTCTCATGTTTGAAATGAACGTAATTAACATTGTTAGGATGGGGTCACAACACATAACACACACACACATGCATGCACTTTTTGTTTTGTTTCTTTGATTTGGTACATGCAGCCAGACGCAGCCTCCCTTCCAGTTAAGTTAAAAGAGGTGAATTGCTTATCGGAAGAGAAGAGATGGTGGCAACTCTGCACGTGATGGAAACATTCATGACGATTATTGTGGATGCAGTTTGTATGTGGACACCAGCTGACAGCATTTGGTTCAGGCTTTGAATGATTTTGGTCGTGTTTTTTTCACCAGGACACTGGTTGACTATGTTTGTTTGGGGACTACAATGACCCTAGCACTAGGTGGTTTTGATGCCCAGTTTCTTCCCCCGGGACTCGCAAGGCTGTGTTTTTGGAGTCACCTATTCGCCATTATTTGTTATAAAACTAAACTGAGCAAACCACAACTGGGGCTCTGGTGGCTGTAGAGCTCAGAAGACAGCTGGACCATGAGGAGGGTCAGATAGGTCAGTAAATTCACCTTAGCTATATTGGATTGAAGGGTCTGCCTCATGCCACTTTTGGGTTTGTCTGTTGTTTTCTTATACATCCACACAGCAAACCATTTTCATCATTTTTTATCAAGCCAGGAGAGGTTAGCTGTAACACCACCAAAATCATTAGAGTTTTTTTTTATCACGTGTTATCTATTGTGCCTCTATCATTCAGAGTCCTCACAGTTTCTGTGTCCTAAATCAGTGGTGCTGTTTTTGGAAATACACCATTGGCCATGAGTGTGAATTCCAGCCCTGAGCCCTCTGTGCACCAGTAACCTTGCATCCAGTTCCAACCTACCATTCCTAATGGTGTTCTGATTAGTTTCAACTGCAGGAGGAGGTGACATACTACTGCCCTCTGCTGGGGAGAAGGGATGTTTGGGGAGACCGGGCAAGGTATTACAGGGTTTTCAAAAATAAGGTGTGGAAAAAAGGAGCAAGAAACAGAGAAAAGATACAAGATGAACACAAATAGTGATCCACAAGAGGGAAATATTTGTTTTTTGTGGGAAAAAAAACTGAATTATACTTAAGTCAAACGGTTTTGCACATTTTTAGGTTGGGCCTTTTTCTCTGACAGTTTCATGCTGAGAAGTCTGTTTTTTCCATGCACAACCATGGACTCAAGTCCTGTTCAGTATGGATGGATTTTCCACACATAGCCATGGATTTCAGACCTGTTCAATATGGGTGGACTTTCCATGTACAGCCTTTGATTTAAGACCTGTTCAGTACATATGGATTTCATTGCCTCTCACTCAGCTACGCTGGCTTTGAATGCGAACAAAGAATCCAGAGATAACCAATAACAATGAGCAGGTAAACTATGCCGCTCCATATCTGAAGGTGAAGTAATACCAAACCTTGTAGGATTTCAGCTTTACATTATGGGGTTCTCATTGTCATTCACACTTCTCATTCATGAAAGGTCTTTAATTTCAGTCACCTGCCATACACTGCAGATCTCACCCTGTGAAACTGCGGTAAAGTACAATATACAAATGTAATACATAGATGTAATTTCCCTGCCTTTTCCTCCGGTTTGGGGGTTATCTCGCCCCAGTCATGCCCCAAGGTCAGCAATTTTAAGGGCAAGGTCCTGGGGTGCAGGGAGCTTTCTGCGTTTGTGAGCTCTTGTAAACTGCACGGGTCGCCGTGAGCTTCGCGGGGATTGCCATTATTATTATTGAAGTGTGTAGTGTGATATACGAATTCTCTAAGACTGCGGTAGTAGTTGCTTTGTGAGTGCGAAATAGATTTTTTGATGGTCACGTGTGTCGCGTTAGCTCCCCTTGCTCTCTCAACTGCCCTGGCTGAGCTTGGGGGAAGCCAGTTTGGGGTTAGGCCTACCTTGTATTAAAGGTGCGTTGTATTTTATGAATTTGAAAAGAATAAAGAAAATATTTTTTTAATGATAGCATCTTTGTGCACATTTTTGGGAATTCGCCTCCACACCTATTTGGGAACCGAGGGGTGGCATAGTTGGGGTTTTTGCTGCAGTAACAGTAAGACTAAACAAAACTGTCACTGAGCATGCTGTCAGGTTTAAATGATATAATAATGTTATTAGTGTAGGGTTTGCACCTCATGCCACCGAGACTACAGGCCTTCCTCTGGCGAACCATTCAGCATCTGATACTGAGATAACCCTGCCTCATACTGGATTCCACAGTCTCGCAAGGCCCAGAGTCCTGCCACACCTTGTTGTCACCTGAACACAGGCTGTCTCCCTCCAAATCTTTCTTGCATGTTCCAAGACAACCCTGCCACCTGTCTGTCTGCCACCTCTTGTGTTCCAAGAGCGTCCTGGTGTTTCTTGCCTGACCTCCCTTCTCACTTCCCTTTGCAACCAGCAAAGAAGCGTTCAGTAGGTATGTCCTGCAGCCTCTCCAGTACAAATGATGGACAGACATCTTTAGAGATCTAATGGACTAACCTTCCATAGAAATAGCTGTAACGTATAACATAGCACTGTAATACTAGTGTCATGCATATAGTGGATGTATGGCATCGGGGTAGCAGTGTGGCATAGTGGTAAGGAGCAGGGCTCATACCCGAAAGGTTGCTGGTTAATTTTTCCACTGGCAAACTGCTGTTGTACCCCTGCGCAAAGTGTCTCATTTATCTTCACATGTTTCGCCTCAGTAAATATCTTTAAATATCTTTATTTATATTTGTATAAATTGATAACTTGTAGAAATTGTAACATATGTAAGTTGCTCTGGATAAGTGTGTCTGCTAAATGACAATAATGTAATGATCACGCATGAGATGTGTTTGAACACATCCATGATTCTTGCATTGATAATTTTTATACCCCATTACAGTTCTTATGAGACTAAGTAACTAACAAATAGTTAAGTTTGCTCATATTAGCTGACATGTGGCTATGTTATATTACCGATTACGAAAATATATAATTGATATTTTGTCAGCTATGTGAAACTATGGTTACTGTTTAATAATGTCGTCTTTTGACTCACAGCAGTTGAATTCTCACTCAAAGACTCACACCCAGAGTTATTTTGTCTCCACTACAACCTAATTGCTCATTTAATCATTAATTCCTTTCATGTTTGTCTTTGTTTCAGTTGCTATCGTTATTCTACTGTATTCTGTTCTATAAATGCTTTTCTACGTTGTGAATGATAAATGCTTTTCATTTTATTAATTACATTATTGCCTCATCTGTATGTTGTATTGACTTATATCAGTTTTGTATGCACTTTGTATTGTGGTGGATCTGGAATCACTCTCTAAACACCTCCATACTCCTACTCTGGGAGGCCACTGTGAGTCTCGAACTCCCTAAATACCTCCATACTCTTACTCTAGGTGGTCACAGTGAGTCCTGAATCACTCTCTAAATATCTAAATATTCTTACTCTGGGTGGCCACAGTGTGTCCTGAATCACTCCATGAATACCTACATACTCTCAATTCACCTACCTTTCTTTTCTTTCTTTTCCTCCTCTGCCTCCCCTGCTCCAAGCAAAGTAAAGATGATCCCACTTTGAGAATTGATTCCCACAGCAGTGACCAGCATTCTTCCTGAGCCCTCCATCACATGAGTACCTGAGAACAGAGAGAGGGAGGGTTAATACAAAATGACAGGGACAGAAACACAAAACGTCACAAACACAAACAGGTTAGCACAGTCACAGACACAACTGGTTTAATGCATAGTTGCCGACACAGAGTCGAATACTGAGTCAAAGACACAGAGGGGTTAACACAGAGTCAGAGACAAATAGCATTTAAGACCCACAGACACAAAGGGATTAAGACAGAGTCACTACACAGAGCGAAGCACACAGTTCACACTAACAGAGAGTTAAACACAGAGTCATAGACACGGATGGGTTATCACAGAATCAAAGAGGTCTCACATACATCTTTTCCACTGGTGGAACCATTCTGAGCCAAGCCATGTGGAAACTTAGCTGGGTTTTCCATTATAGCACCTGTGATACTTTCAATACTTTTCACCCAATTTTCAATAGAAAGAGAGATATATACCATCATAGATTTGTAAGGAAGAAAAAAATCTTCAGTTTTCAGGCTTTCACTTGGTCAAAGAAATCTGTAGAGAGCCATAGTAAATATTTCTCTTTATTAGATCAGAGCAAATTAAAAGAATGAAGTTACTCCTGCTTTCTTTGATATGTTTCCTTAGCTAGCTTAGTTAGCTGAGATATAAATAGGTGCAGTTATCATACCTAGTTGCCAGAGTGGACAAGAAGTTTGACAAAACATAAGGTGATCAGAACTTGGGTATAACACACACACAATATAAAACATAGTCTGCTCACCAGACAGCAGCATGGGGTCTTTGTCAGTGGATTTGCGGACGTGGTCTGATTCCCCAGTCAGGGAGCTCTCATCAATCTTCAGATCATTCCCCTGGATAAGGACGCCATCAGCTGGCAAAAGATCACCTGCAGGAAGGAGTCACACCAAGACTGTCATCAGTGCGGGGTCATAACCATGATCATAACCAGAGAGAGAAGTCACAACCATAAACAGACAGAAGAACCATAACCATGACGATAACGAGAGAGGGGTCATTGCCATGACTATAATCAATGAGGAGTCATAACCACGATCAAAATCAGAGAGGACTCATGTCATGGCCATTACAAAGAGAGAGGAATCATAACCATGTCCATAATCAGAAAGAGGAATCACAACTGTAGCCATAAATAGAGAGAGGGATCACAAACATAAACAGGTACAGGAATCGACTGTACTCAGATAGAGGAATCATAACGTAGGGAGATATAAGAGTCATGCTATAACTGGAACTTGAAATTGGAGTGATAACACATTAGTACATGAATGAATGAGACCAGTGTTGCCATATACTATTGCTATATTATATACGGTTGTTTTCCATTATTTCCCCAGAAATAGATGAGAAATTAATCCTCAATTCATTTCCTAGTTAAATTAAAGTTAATAAATTTTCCCATCTGGCAGCCCTGGCATCATCATTTGCAAACATTTATTAATATTGCGCTAACATTAACAATGTATTTTTAATGATGAGTAGAGCAATGTTATTAAAAATAACCAATAATTTTATTAAGAATTTGAAACTGCTATTTACTCCAAACTGTTACTGAACATTTTCGATTTACTGTTACTGTTACTGACCATATTTTACTTGCGCCACATCTCCCACCACCATCTCGGCTACAGGGATCTGAATGACATTGCCGTTCCTCACTACAGCAAAGCGCTGCTCCTGCTCAATGCGGCTCTGCAGTCCACGGAATTGCTTCTCTTTGCTCCAGTCATTGAAGGCCGTCACCAGAACCACACAGATGACAGACAGAAGGATAGCTGCGCCTTCAATCCAGCCGGCCTCAGCCTCTCCCTCATCCTCTACACCCCCTGCGCCCTTCCCACAGGCTGGGGAGGAAGAATAGCATAGTGTAGGAATCAGATTCCTGGAGTTATATATGAGTTTCTTGCATCAGACTTTGCATGTCGAACTGCTGGTCAGTCACACTCACAGTGTCAGGCTTGCTAAATTCTGTCAAACACCAGGACATCCAAACCAGACCTCCCTCACAAAACCAGGCTTTCTAATTCTGTCCCAAAATAAAGACACTTGAGATAACCTGGGCCCTCCTCCTACCTTCGCTCTCCTCTCCAGGTGGGTGGTAGAAGGATAGGCCAAGGGAGATGATGGCTGCAATCTCCAGTATAATGAGTGTGACATCCTGCAGGGCCTCCCACACCAGTTGCAGGAAGGTCTTGGGCCTCTTTGGGGGAATGAAATTCTGTCCAAACGCCTGCCTACGCTTCCCCAGGTCCACTGAGTTGCCCGATAAACCTGAGGGTAGGACAGTTCCGTTACACCTGAGGAGTACAATAGAGCCCTCACTTTGTTTCCCTGGGATCATTTGTGGTACAGAATTGCCCAGAGTTTAGTTGCCCATATTTTGCCCAGCCCTGAATGATGTCATCACTCTCGAGCAGTTACTATTCTGTGACACTATATTTTATCTGGTAATGGGAGATAAGGGTGTTGGGTGGGGGCACTAGGGGTGGTATAGCCACCTACCCCACAGCATCCCGTGAAATGTTCTGAATATTTCTAAATGTTACAAAATAAAGTATACAAATGTGAAACTAAATTTGCCAAAACCTTAAATAATTAAAGTGATTAAATAACATTTTTCAGCAACACAATTGATGATGACCCTCTGTCAGAACTCAGGCAGGGACTCAGGCGCAGACAGGAAGAGTTTATTAGATCCAGAGGGCAATCCAAAATCGTAGTCAAAAACAGGCGGAGATCAAAACCAGGAGACACGGCAACCAAAACCAAAAGGACAGATCGAAAAAACAAAGTTGGGGAGAAAACAGGCAAGGCAACAGAACCGGCAGGCAGACATGAAAAACAAACAGCGAGTAGCGAAACAGAAGAACAGACGAACTGGCAACGAGACAAGAAACAAGCAGGGAAGATATAGGGCTGGGCAGATGAGGAGATGGGATGCAGGTGCGCGGGGAGGCAGGTGGAGACGATCAGGTAATCAGATGGGCGGAGAGCAGGGCAGGGCTGGAACACAGAGATGATGAACAGTGAACAAGAGCACATGAACAGGGAAAACAAAAACAAAACCGGCTAAGACACTACAGTACTGACACCCTCTGCCAGATTCAACTGGCTGCTTACTACATAGTACATACATTGCACATGTAATTGTCACTCAACTGCCTGCTTAGCAATTTTCAGTTACATGAGTTATATTTTTTGCAAATAGCTAGCCCTAAGACTACATATGGGGAAAACAGGGACTGTTTTACTTTCATGATACCTAAAACAGCAGCAGGGATGCACAAACCAGCAACCTGGTTGTGTTTGAAAATCAATTCTGGAAGAACTGGAATGTTCACTGTGATTGTTTGTGTTTGTGCATTCAGCATTACTGGGTGACAGTGTGGACAACTTTGGTGTGTTTAGTGCTTGTATTTGGTGTGTGCCCATTTGACACAAGAGTTTTTTCAGCATGCAACTTAATTTAGCCTTTATTAATGATAATTTAACTTAATTTAGCCTGTGTGATAATGACTGTATGGGAGGGAGCGGCACAGTGTATGTTGTTAGTAGCCTGTCAACAGGCAATGTTTTCTGTAGTGATCTGGTTTGCAAGTTAGTAGTATGATTTCTATGGAGTTTGTTAGTATCTGTGTGAGCTGAACAATGTACATTAGTAAATCTACAGGATAAGCTTTCTGTGGTGACTTTTGGCTACTGAATGAATGCTTGTTTTATGCAGCTTGTTTGTAATGGTGTATAGCTGATTGATTAGTGACATATCATATATGGTTTTCAATAACAGAGATCATTTATCCACAGGTTGCACCCACTCTGTCTTTGTCAGGCCTATTTATTTATTTATTTTCCAAAATGTATTAACACTGGTTATAATAATTCAGTAATTCAACTTCCCCACAGCAAACCCCGTCTTGTATTTCTGGTGCCAAGGCTAATGGGAGATCATATTTGTATTACATGATGGGATTTTTTATTTGGTAAAAGGAAGGTGCTAATAGGAGATCATGGTTTTTAATTGGGTAATGGGAGTATGGTAATGGGAGGTCATGGAATTTAATTTGGTAAGGGAAGGTTGATAATGGGAGGCCATGTTTTTTTTTGATAATATGACATAATAGCTTATATTTGTTGATGGGAGGTCATGGGTTTAATCTAGGAATGTGTGGTAATGGTTTTTATATGGTAATGTAAAATAATGTCTCTTTTTTGGTAGCATGAGATAACAGCTTATATTTGGTAATTTAAGGTCATGGCATACATTTGGTAATGTGAGGATCGCCATGACACTTATATGTGGTAATGTGAGGTAATGGCCTATATCCGGCAATATGAGGTATTGGCTTATACTTGGTAATGTATGGTAATGGCTGAAAGTGTCTGACAATCAAATACAGGTACATGATGAGATTAAGCCTTATGACTCTTTATTAATATATTATTTAAGAATTATTACTAGTTTTGACTGTTTTCTATTTAATACTGCTACCACACTAAGTACGGCACACAGGTGCACATTATCCAGTTGAAATGCTGACCAGATGTCTTTGTACTCAAAATCAAAGAAGTTAGTTCTTCTATTTAAAGTTCAATGCACTTCCACACAGTGATGAAATCAAGTATGTTGACACACTGTATGTGTATCCATGCTAAACAGCGTGTGACCATATTAGCATCTTCTACAGAAAGTGACACTGCCCCCTAGAGCTCAAAGAGGAGCACCATTAGGCTAGTTGGTAATAGGTACAGAGTATGCGAATGTAATCACAAATCCTACCTCAAGCGAATATAACTATAGCAACAGTAGCTATGCAACAAACGATCGTATAAACAAGAGAATAATGAGTGCACCGCGAAATTCCGGAATGGAAACTACAAGTGCGTCACAGCAATTTAAATTGCATTGTACTGGCAAACACATTGGTAATCACTGCATATGAATTGCAATCGATGTATTGAAACATGGAAATACCTCGGTTACATTAAACACTGAAAAATGTCTGTAAAAATGCACATACACATAGTAAATTGTTACCCGCTAAGTGAAGTTACATAAACAGATAACCACAGCACGCAATATTACAAATATCGAACGGTTTTATTACCTCAATTAACCATTCGTAATTCCCTAACTAAACAGTATTAGCACCCGATAATAAGGATAAAAACACAACTTACGATTAGCTGCACGCACACAACACAAACTGCAGCGTTAATGGCATAGTTAAGCTGACGGGTTTCCTCACTCTCGCTCTAATGTCATGATCTCGCGCTAGCTGCGAGAATATTGGTTTCAGAGTGACAACTCTCCCCACTAGAGGGAGACTTTTCCACAGCTGCCCCCAAATTTACTGGGAAATTTGAACAACTGAAAAGGCACTAACAAGGTCACAAGGGGGGCTGGTGGTTAAAGGGTTAGTCTTTATCAGTCACAGCAGGAAGGCAAACCAGGCGTGCGGCTGGGCGGGTGTAAGTTCTGTCCTTTACTTTGACCTCAGCAGTCCTAACACGCCCATCAGTTCCTGGAAATACTTGGGTGATCACTCCAACGAGCCATTGGGCTCGAGGTACTTGGTCGTCCACAATCATCACGGTCATCCCGACCTGCAGGTCCATTGAATCAGTACGCCACTTCTACTGTGCTTGAAGACCAGTTAGGTAATACCTGGTAAAGTGTTTCCAGAAGTGGTCAGAAAGAAGCTGGCTGTGTCTCCAGTGACTGCAGCTGAGCATCTCTGATTCTGGATATACTACCTGTAGAAGGGATGAATCAGGCCGCCCTGTGAGCAGCATGTTGGGGGTCACCGGGTCAGGATCAGCAATGTCCGAGGAGGTATATCCAAGGGGTTTTGCATTGAGGATCCCCTCAATCTCCACAAACACAGTCTTTAACACTTCCTCAGTAACGACTTGGTTGCCCAGGGTGACTTGGAGAGCTGACTTTAGGGGTCGTATCTCCCTGTCCCAACAACCTCCAAAGTGGGGGGCACTCGGAGGGTTGAAGATGAAACGGATCTGCTGGCTAGCTAGTTGCTCCTGGATCTGAGGGTGAAGGTTAGTAAAGGCCTCTTGAAGTTCTCACTCGCCCCCTTTGAAGTTTGTTCCTTGATCCGAGTAGATTTCAAAGGGTTTCCCTCTACGAGCGATAAACCGCCTCAGCGCCATCAAGAAAGAATCCGTGTCCATGCTATTGAGCAGGTCAAGGTGAGTGGCTCTGGTGGTCAAGCACTTAAAAATTATGCCCCACCTCTTTTCCTGTCGCTGACCGATCTTGATGAGATAAGGTCCGAAGCAATCCACACCCGTAGAATAGAATGCTGGTTTGAACAGGCAAAGTCTAGCTGGAGGTAAGTCTGACATTCTAGGCACTTGTGGCTTTCCCTGCCATTGTTGGCACTCCAGGCATCCACGCTGATATCGACGGATGGCTTGTCTTCCTCTAATGATCCAATATCTACGCCTGACCTCCGCAAACACCCTCTCAGGTCCAGGGTGATGTAGTCTGGAGTCAAAGTCCTCGATAATCAGTGTTGTGGTGGGGTGGTGCGGATCGAGGACAATGGGATGGACAGTATCATTCTCAAGAAGATCAGCCCGCCTGAGGCGACCTCCAACACAGATAAGGCCCGTTTCTGAGTCCAGCTCCGGAGCTAGTGATAACAGACGACTGGTGGTGGGTATTGGCCTGCCTGCCTTCAGATGAGCTACTTCGAGGGGGAAACTATCCTGCTGAGCTTGCTAGAGAATAGCCACTTCAGCCGCTTGATATTTATCAGCTGATAAAACATCAATGCATCCAGCCGCCCCATGGAGACTGCGGGCTACTGCACCCAAGAAGTCTGAATACTTTTGGAACTGCTGGGCATTGGGGAAAGTCAGATCTGGGATTGGGGCAGTATAGCCACAGAAGGTAGGATGCCTTAGCTCATCTTCGTCTCCCACAGGTGGAGGGAGTGGATACTGAGGCCATCTATCTTGAGATAGATGGAGGAATGATGGGCCTTGGTTCCACCTACATTTTTGGGCCAGTTCAGCCAGGGACTTACCGCGGGTTATGTCATCTGCGGGGTTGCTCTTGGAGTCTACATATCGCCAGCTCCCAGGGTCTGTCAGCTCTTGAATTTCAGCAACCCTCGTACCTACGAACACTTTGAATCTGCATGACTGAATCCAGGTCAAAACTGTAGTTGAGTCTGACCATAATGTGGTGTGACGGATGGGGATTCTGAGCTTGTTCTTCAAGACGTTGGCTAACTGGGCACCAGTTACAGCGGCACATAACTCCAGACGGGGAATTGACTGCTGTTTTTTAGGGGCGACTCTCGTGCTGCAAGGAAAGCTACCTCTATGTTCCTGACGTGTAGCAGAAACGTGGATGTCTCTTGAACTCTGGGGATGATCCAACTCTTGACTGGTGTAGCAGCGGGGTAAAGATATCATGTGGAGACTGGGAATTTCACTTTGCCATGTCTGCCAGGAGTGCAGCAGATCTTCCAGAAGCTGGGGATCATCCCATTCCCTCTTCTTGCTCCAAAGGAGTTGCACTAACACTTTGGCCCTCGTTGTGTATGGGATGATGTACCCCAAAGGGTCGTACTGACTGGCTAATGTCTTGTAAATGTTACGCATGGTGGTAACATTGTACTCAGTCGGTCGATGCTTGAAGTGCAGCGTGTCAGATTGACAATGCCACTGAAGTCCAAGTATGGATTCTGGCAAGTCAGGTTGCGAGTTGGTGAGCCACAATTCACTGCTGCTTGATCTAGCTTCAGAGGGGAGGTGGCTGATGGCAGAGGGTGCGTTGCTTGCCCATTGTCGCAGTTCAAACCCTCCAGCATCCAGAAGGTCTCTTAACCTTTGTACCAGTTTCTTGGCTTCCTTCTCTGAACTAAGACAGTGCAGACAATTGTCAACATAGAAGGCCTTCTCAAACGTCCTCATCAGAGGTACTGTGGTCAATGACATGCCGCTGCAGGGCATACGTGGCGCAGCACGGACTGCAAGTGGTCCCAAAGGGCAGGACCTGCCACTCATAGACTGTGGGCGACTCTTCTTTCTTAAGTTCTCTCCAGAGAAACCTAAGCAGAGATCTGTCTTCTGGGAGCAGCCGCACCTGATGGAACATGCCACATATGTCACTGCTGATGGTAACGTGGTGTTCTCTGAACCTGAGCAGGACTGCCAGGAGGGAGGGCCCAAGGGTGGGTCCTGGCATCAGGAGCTTGTTGAGGTTTTCGCCCTTATATTGGAATGAACAATTGAAAACTATTCTGTTCTTTCCATTATGTTGCACCATGTGGTGCGGTACATACCATGCCTCGCTTGCCTGCTCTACTGCCTCTGGGGCTAACTTTGCCACGTAGCCTGCTTGCTCCAATTTGGTGATCTCTGTTTGGTATGCGGCTGCTTGGTCAGAGTTCTTAGCCAGCCGCCTCTCAATACCTCTCAATAGTGGCAAGGTGGCTTCTTTTGGGGCGTGTAGTGTGGCCATGTTCTTAACACAAAGCAAAGACGTGGCATATCGCAGCACTCCCTCGACTTCAACTCTCACCGTTTTAGTCTCAAGCAGACGGATGGCCTCTTCATCTTGCCTGGACCTTGTGATAACCTTTGCACTCCTGTAAGGCAGTACATCCAACTGCCAAAGTCTCTCCACCTGGCTATGTAGCTCTGCGGCAGGGGATGGGGCAGAGGTAAACAGGCACTGTGTGGCAGACAGACTAAACTTAACCTCATGTGCTAGGCCCTGAAGCGTCCATCCGAGGCGCGTCCGGATGGCGGCAGGGCCTCCAGGTGGACTAAGACGAACTGGCTCGATGGCCGTAATCAGGTGTGGGTAATCAGACCCAATGAGGAGAAGTGGGCGAGCTGCATTGATGGGTTGCAGAGGTAGGTTCTTAAGATAGATAGGATAAGATACTTCTGTTGTAGGGCCCTCACGGGGTGCGTGTGTTCAGCTAGGCCCAGTGGTTCGGCAATGAAAGCCTTTTGGATCCTGAACACCTTTGAGGGCTGTGCAACAGGGGATATCGTGAAGGTAACTGCCGTTCCATGGAGAATATGCAGATCTCGGCTCACAGTGCGAAGAGGTAAGTCTTCTGGTTGACCCTTCAGGCCGAGCTGCTTGGCGGCGGAGTGCAGGAGGATTGTCCGCTCGGACCCATCATCCAAGACAGCGTAGGTTTCCAGACTCCTGTCACCGTTTCTCAGGAGAACTTTACTAATCTTCAGTAACACTTTTCTGCTCGCCCTTGGTCGATCTACATACAGCACTTCTCCAGTGGTGTTAACAGGACAGGCATTCTCTGGTGAGCTGGTCTCTGGAGTACCCTCTTTGTTCTTCTCAGCCACCCTACTGTTTACCTCATGAAGAATGACCAGGTGCTTGCAGTTACAGGTCTTACAGAGAGCCTTAAGGGCACATTTTGCAGCCTGGTGACCCCAGCCCCAACGCCAGCAATGGTGGTTTTCTCGAATCCACTTCTACTTCTGTTCTTTGGTCAGCTGCTTGAAGTTTGAACAGCCATTCAGGAAATGGTTGTTGTTGTCGCAGTATGGACAGTACTCCTTCTTTTCTTGTGGCTTAGTGCTGGCGTGTTGGGATGATGACTCAGGGGTATTGCCGTCTGATGCCTTCTCAGTGCTGACGAGAACATTTGTTGACTTTGTTGGGTGCTTTGAATCCCTACGCTGCTCCTTTCCCTTCTTAGTTGTGACATCTTTGCGGGAATGGCTGGAAACTCCAGCTGTGTCTTCATGTACTTGCATCTCGTACTCTAGCCAATCAGCAAGATCGAGCAGAGTGGGGATGGGAACCCGCAATGGATGGACAGATCTCCTGAAGTTGGATCGCAGGTCGTGAGGAAGCTTCCCTAACAGCCTGGTGACATGTGACCCACACTCCAGCTCAAGGAGGCCTTTCCTGCCCAGCTGCTGTAGCATGCTCACCAACGAGCGGACACGCAGAGCAAACATCCTGAAGGCCTTCACATCGCCACTGGCAATGTCTGGTCCATCCATGAGTTCTGCAATCTGTTGCAGGGCAAGCTGGTGTGGTTGTCCATACTGCCTATTCAGAGCCTCCATTGCATCTGAGAAGGGGTACCGAGAATGGCTATACGAATCTGCAATGAGCAGGGCCTCCTCAAGCTTCAGGTGATCTGTGAGGATTTGAAACTTGAATCTCTCAGTGGCATCTGCTGGCAGAAGGTTTTCTAAGGCAATCCTCAGGCGAGAGAATTCTCTTGCATCAGCATGGACAAAGTCTGGGATAGTTGGAGTAGGACCTCTGTAAGTCCTCTCTTGACTGGGTGAGACTGGGCACCCCAATGAATGATATGATGACCGCCTCGGGAAGTCAGGATGCACCGCACCAGGCCATGGACTGCTGTGACCTTCATGCTGCCTGGCAGCGTAGCTAGGTAAAGAATACTCCCTGTCAGCATCTACATAGGCCCTTCGTGAGGAGCTCCAGGGCGGGTCTACCTGAGATTGCAGTTCCAAACGTCTCAGTCTTTCTTCAAGCTCAGCAGTAAAATAGGGGTCAGGGCGGTGTCTCACCTCTGCACCAGGGTAGCTCCCTCGAGACAGGGGAACATCTCGGGGGGTGCCTCGAGCACCGCTGCTGGCACTCTCAAGTTGTCTCACCCACTCCTGTAATGTCACCTTTTCCTCCTCTAATTGCCGCAGCTGCTTCACAGCTTCAGGCAGTCAGCTAATCTGTCATCATAAGTCATCGTTCTCTCTCTCTATCCTGACAGCTTGGTGGCGCTCCTCTGTATACTGCCACTTAGCCCTTTCCAGCTCAGAGAGGAATGAAGGAACCAACTTAGCTCTATGGCTAAGATCCTCGTGCTCTTGCTCATGCTCCTTGATGATGTCCCTCTGCATGGAGCTGGGTGGCTGACTAATTGGAGTGCTGTAAGGAGAGTGGGAAGTTGCTCCATGAAGGTCCTCTCCACCACTTGCCTAAGAGAGCGATGGAGGTGGCAAGGTCTGGGAGAGCAGCCTGCTCTGGCTGGTGCCTGTGAGGTCATAATCTGTCAGGTAACTTGGTAGACGTATTTGTCTGCGGGGTCTGACATCTTGCTCTTTGTTCACAGGTCCAAGCTCTTTCTCACGCTGCTCTGCCTCAGCTCTTGGTTCTGACCCAAACTGTTCCTCTTCCTGTGGTAGTTCCATATCCGGCTCGAAGGACCAATGTAAACTATTTTGAATTAAAGGGAACTTTCTGGTTCTGGGTAGGGTGAATCACCACAGGCATCTGGTTAGAGATGAGTCGTCAAGGATGTTCAGAGGTTCAGAAGATTTATTAATCAATGCCGACACTCCAATAGCAATTTTATGTTATGTGGTTCTAGAAAACAGTAACAACAATATATAAGAAACTGAAATCACAATCTCAATACAACCAATAGTCGTAATATAACTATACAGTTTAGGGTAAATTCTTTACTGCCCACTAAAGGTTACATCTTAGCAACATAGTATTCTTGATCTTAAACACAAGCGAACGGATTCATAATATCCGAACATTTAATAGGTACAGAGTACGCGAATGTAATCACAAATCCTACCGCAAGCGAATATAACTATAGCAACAGTAGCTATGCAACAAACGATCGTATAAACAAGAGAATAGTGAGTGCACCGCGAAATTCCGGAATGGAAACTACAAGTGCGTCACAGCAATTAAGCTGATGGGTTTCCTCACTCTCGCTCTAATGTCATGATCTCGCGCTAGCTGCGAGAATATTGGTTTCAGAGTGACAACTCTCCCCACTAGAGGGAGACTTTTCCACAGAGACAGTGGTAAATATGCAGTTAGGACAGCACTGTCTATTATTCTGTCATTATAAATATTTGCAGTTGGGACAGCACAGTACATTACAGTGCATTCTGGCAATATATACAGACAGGGTCAGGACAGTACAGTCTATTCAGACATTATATACAGCACACTCCATTATTTTGAAAGTAGACAAATAGACAGTTAGGACAGCATGGAACATTAATCTGAAAGTATATAAATACAGGACAGCATGATCTATTATTCTGGCAGATGCTCTGCAGATGCACTAACCCATTTTTCTATCAGAAACCTGAATAGTGCAACTAAAGCTCTTTAACCTGAGACACAACCGCTCAAGTGGTGTGAACTTTCATTGAATATAATACCAATGCAGACAAGTGACCCATAAAATTTATGTGGTGGATATGCCAGTATATATCAAACTACATATGAAACAAAAAAGTTTAGTAATCACAAAGTTTAATTCTACAAAAATACAATGCCAGTGAAAACATGGTATGTGGTCCCAGAACTGATAGTCAGATAGCAAGCTGATTCAGTCCAATTTGGAAAGACTCATGAAGTATGGTGCTGAATACTACACCACAGAAAGGGGGCCAGCGCTGTTAAACACAGCGATAAAGCACTTCATTGTGTGAATGATACTAAACTAGTGCAGTTCTGATAAACCACATCACTGTGTGTGGATGATGCAAAACTACAGTACATCTTTCGTGTATGCTAAGATAAACTCAAGGCATTTCATATCCTCAACAGAATCAGTTAAGTGTAAATTTGCTAAGTGATCACAGTGCTCTCCCCACCCCACCACACCCCCCTCATTCTGGCATGGTCCCTCTCTCTCTCCCTCTGTCTTCCTCCATCTCTTTCAAATTCAAATTCAAATTCAAATTCAAAGGTGCTTTACTGGCAGGACAGACAAGCACTGTGTTGCCAAAGCAACAACACACAGTGATGTCTTTCTGTCTGTCTCTCTTTCTTCTTCCCTCTCTATCATTCTCCACCTTTCTCCCTCTGTCTCTCACTCCCTTCTGGGTCCTTCTGTTTTTTTCCCCTTGGTGTGTCCTTGACAATGCGGCAAGCAGCTCTTTCTCTTTCTCTCTCTCTCTCTCTCTCTCTGTCCCTCTCACTCCCTCTGTTTCTCAAATTCAATTTTTTTTACAATTCAAAAAGCTTATTGGCAATAATAATAATAATACATGAATGATGAATATTAATAGTAAAAACCATAACAATAATAATGATAGCAAATATAGCTGCAAGCAGCGATACAGGGGCCAAGCACAATGAAGGAATCAGCAGAAGAAAGAATTATGATTTTAAGCCATGCAATTAAAAATATAAGTTATATGAAATATGTGTTATGGCACCACCTAGTGGTCAAATGACACTAAAACACTTGGGCACCCTCAGGGCATAGTCCCAAACACAGGCACCAAATTTGGTGTCAGTACACAAAGGCATTGTGTAGATATGGCCTCACTACCTGTTTGGCGTCGTGGCTGTTGACTTTGTTAGTGCATTACTAGCAAATGCTTTCCATTAACAAAAAATCATGATCAATTTTCGTGAAGATTGGAGAAAATTTGTGGGAGGAGTAGCGAAAAGACTTTTCATTAAAATTCAAAATGGCGGACAACCAAATATGGTGGAAATGAAAACTTTACATCTGTTCAACTTGACATGACCCAAGGAATCAAAAGAAAAAAGAATCATAATTCTAAGCTAAAGACATCAAAAGTTATGAGCAGAAATTCAATTGTTTTAGTTATAATGCCACCTAGGGGTGAAATGACACAAAACTTCTTGGACAGTCTCAGGACTGTGTAGGAAGTCCATATACCAAGTTTGGTGTGAAGACACAAAAGCATTGCCGAGATATGACCTCACTTCCTGTTTTGTGTCTCTGCTGTCAAACTCATTTGCATGTTACGAGCGAACGCTTTGGAATATCTAAAATATTTGGATAACTTTTGTGAAGCATGGACTCAAGATGATATGTACCAAATTTGGTAAAGATTGGACAGAATTTGTAGGAGGAGTAGCAAAAACAGTTTTCCTAAAAATTCAAAATGGCGGAAAATCCAATATGGTGGACTTTGACGGCAATGGGTGCGTTGGACTCGGCTTGACCTAAGGAATCTAGGAAAAAAGAATTTTGAAAAAATTCCAACAGGGTGAGGAGTTATGGCCAAAAATGTTAGCTGAACTTTGACCTGATGGTGGCGCTAGAGGGCTTGATTTGCTGACCCCAAAATTGGTGAGTGGACAGCTGGGACTGTCCTCTATGAGTGTGCCAAATTTCATAAAAAGCGTACAAACGGATCTATGGGCTGCCATAGACTCCCATGGCGGAAACAATAATAATAATAAATATAGCCGCAAGCGGCGATCATCGGGGTCCAAGCAGAATCGCAAAAGTTGCAACCAATGTTGGAATTAGAAGTGGTTCAGTGGCTTCAATAGGAGATATAAGAGGTGGAATTTTAGGAAACGTTAAAAATTGACACATGATATTCAGGCTCTGTCATGTCAAATTACATCTAGTCTATTTGTAAAACAGCTCAATATCCCCTTTCCAACCGATATAAAGCATGTCTAATCTGACAGTCATGTAACCTTCACTGTCACTTCAATCCATTACATTTCCAAATAATTTAACCAACAGGGTAATGCAATAAAGTAACAAAACAGTCGTTTGAGAGATATATTGAATAAAACAACTTCCTATATATCTGCACTCTTGGGAATTTCAAGACATGTTCATATTAAAGCACAGCATGTTTTAACCTCCAATATGTGAATATCAGACATGAACCTTCTCAAACAAAGAGGTAACCAAATACACATTTTTGGCAATGACAGTATTGCATCCACAAATATTAGGAAATTGGAATACTCCCTTGGGTTTCAATCTTCATATGTGTAAAAAGGTTTGTAACGCCTGGACTATGGATGCACAAGATTGTGAGAGCATGTGTGGATCACCTGCAAAATTAAATGGATGGCATCTTAGAAATGATTTGATGAATCAAAATACCTTTTGGTTGACAAGGTCTGTAGATCTTGCATATGAAACGAAATGTGAGCAAATGAGCTTAAGTATAAGTATACCAAATTTCAGATTTTTAGCTGAAGCGGTCGTTGAGATATGGCAATATGTCAGTTGTAGCGCCCCCTATGGACGGAATTTCACGAAATTTGGCACGCTTCCAAAGACCATGCTAATAATGGAGGGAGTCAAGTTTGGTTACGTTTGAACCTTTACCTCACAAGATATTGGCCATAGAGTCGTTATAGGCCACGCCTTCAAATTTCATTAACACGTAACTTTGAAACGGAACGGAGAATCAAAATTATTTTTACAACTTTTTGTCAGCACGGTCTGGACATCACGTACACCAAAATTCGTGATGATCAGACGAGTGGCCTCGGACGAGTTCATTTTCCTGCCCTTTTCATGAAAGCGAAATGGCGTGGAAATTTTGTGGAGGACATTGGTGTGAATGGGCCCATTTGATTTGGGAGTGTACAAGGAATCAGACCAAAAAGAATTTTTGTTCTAACCCCTGCAGTTCCTAAGATAGAAGTTAAAATGTAAATGTGCTTATTACAGCGCCCCCTTATGGTCGATTTGTGTCATATTTGGTACATAGCTTCTATGTGCCATTATGAATGAGCCTATTTATTTTCATGAAGATCAGCCATTCGCACTGGCAAATATTGACTGCTGAAGTTTGATTGGCTGTTTGGCAGCCATTTTGTTGAGCGAGCCAATCGGCACTGTAGGAAATGTGAGCAAATGGGGCCAAGTATGAGTACACCAAATTTCAGATTTTTAATTTAAGCGGTTCTTGAGATATTGCAATGTTTTAGTTATAGCGCCCCCTATGGATGAAATTTGACAAAGTTTGGTGTGCATCCAAAGAATGTGGTACTGATTGGGTGTCTCAAGTTTCATTAAGTTTGGACCTTTACATCCCAAGATATTGGCTGTAGAGTCATTATGGGCCACGCCTTAAATTTTGATTGACGTACAACTTTGAAACGGAACGGCGAATCAAAAATCTTTTTACAACTTTTTGTCAGCATGGCACATAGATGATGCATACCAAATTTCGTGAGAATCGGATGAACGGCCTCCGACTAGTTCGTTTTACTTTCACTTTCGATTTTTTGAAAATGGCGGGAAAATTTTCATGGCGCGAATTGACGGGAAGGGTTGGGTTAGTTTCGGCAGCTTCCAAGGAATCAGAGGAAAAAAGAATTCTTGTTCTAACCCTTACGGTTCCCGAGATATGAGCAAAAACGTAAATGCGCTTATTATAGCGCCCCCTACAGGCGGAAATCGGTGATTTCACTTGCGCGAGTCATTTCACCAATTTGGAATCTATGATCAAGATTTGGTGCATGTGCGACTTACGGTTTTTGCTGCCCATCGCGTTTCGCTGGAGAAAAATAATAATAATAGGAAGAAAAATCAGAACAAAAACAATAGGGTTCCAGCAGCTTCACTGCTTGGACCCCTAAATAATAAGAAGAAAAATCGGAACAAAAACAATAGGGTTCCAGCAGCTTCACTGCTTGGACCCCTAATAAGAAGAAAAATCGGAACAAAAACAATAGGGTTCCAGCAGCTTCACTGCTTGGACCCCTAAAAATCAGAACAAAAACAATAGGGTTCCAGCAGCTTCACTGCTTGGACCCCTAAAAATCAGAACAAAAACAATAGGGTTCCAGCAGCTTCACTGCTTGGACCCCTAATAATAATAATAAATAATAAGAAAAATCAGAACAAAAACAATAGGGTTCCAGCAGCTTCGCTGCTTGGACCCCTAAAAAGAAGAAAAATCAGAACAAAAACAATAGGGTTCCAGCAGCTTCACTGCTTGGACCCTAATAAGAAGAAAAATCGAACAAAAAATAATAGGGTTCCAGCAGCTTCACTGCTTGGACCCCTAATAATAGTGAAAAATTCTAACAATTACAATAGGTGCCTTGCACCTTCGGTGCTTGGCCCCTAATAATAAAAATAATAATAAAAATCGGAACAAAAACAATAGGGTTCCAGCAGCTTCGCTGCTTGGACCCCTAAAAAAAATAATAATAAAAATTGGAACAAAAACAATAGGGTTCCAGCAGCTTCGCTGCTTGGACCCCTGATAATAATAATAATAGTGAAAAATTCTAACAATTACAATAGGTGCCTTGCATCTTCGGTGCTTGGCCCCTAATAAGAAGAAGAAAACTAACAAAAACAATAGGGTTCCAGCACCTTCGGTGTCAGTGCTTGGCCCCTAATAATAATAATAATAAGAAAACTAACAATTACAATAGGGTTCCCGCACCTTCGGTGCTTGGCCCCTAATAATAAGAAGAAAACTAACAAAAACAATAGGGTTCCAGGACCTTCGGTGCTTGGCCCCTAATAATATTCCAACAACCTTATGTCTGTTTGTGTGTATCTTTCTTATAACATGGTACAAATGTAATATTCCACATAATTTCCAGTCAGATATCCCTCATGCTGTGGCAGAAAGCTACATATTTTGCAGCTAACACTTCTCAGCCTTTTCTCCCAGGATATAGGGGAGTATTTCCCGCCTTGTGGAACTCAAGGGAAATGTCTTCGATCTTTAAATAACATTTCTTTCTTGTATCTTTGCATTTTCTGAATTCAGTCAAAAAGAGCAGATCTGTCTCCAAAACACCCTGAATGCAGTGGGAGCATAGCCTGTCTTCTTCAGGCAGCCAGGTGTGCCTGGGTCGGCCCTTCTCTATGGCCAGGTGTTTGCTCACTGAGTCTGTACATTGCCAAGGGCCACAGTTTACTCCAATTTCTTTGACAACATTTTTGACATTTAAAATAAAATGTTGTGAATACTGTGCTTGACACTGAAACGTCACAGAGTGAATCATTATGATTTGTCTAAAAAGCAAGGATTAAAGTATAAAGATAAAATGCTGTTCACTTTCTGTTATTAAATTAAGTGTCATTTCCATTTTTTCCTCTAAACACTAAGACCTCAGGAGGTAGCTATTTAATAATTACTGGACAAGGGAGAGGGAAACAAGAGTGTGTAACGTCTTTCTTACACCCACAAGACCACTGATAGGTTTGTAGCCTAGCAACACAAGCATGCACTGCATGTGGGATGTTAGCAGAGAGAAAGGGAGAGAGAGGGGAGAGAGAGGGGGAGAGGGAGATAAGAAGCAAAATGAGTCAGGAGAAAGAGAAAAGGAACTGATGAACAAGAGAAAAGATACACCACCTGTGAAGACTCATTGGGATAGATCCACTGGGATTTAAGCTCTGCCAAATTCCTCCACAGCAGCTCACCTATCCCATAACTGTCAATCACATTCCATAACAACCTGACAAGACTTTCAGGGCTTCACAAATACTCAAAAGAGTTAAAGGTAAACATCTATGGTATTTGTTGTTGTCACCTTTTAAATCATTGTGTGAATGCACTACAAGAGACACTGGAACTGAAGTCAAATTCCTTGTATGTGTAAAACCATACCTGGCCAATAAAGACTGATTCTGATCTGATATCTGCACCGAGAGAAAAAACAGGAAAGAAAACTCACCCAGCTAATTTTAGTAGATTTCATCTAAAAAGAAAAAATGAAGGAGCCAGTATTTCTGCACATCCAAAGTTTAATTTTAGCAGACAGATTTTAGCAGAAATTTGCAGCAGTATGTGTGTATTCCTCAGATAAATAATTACACACAGACGGCAGCTTTTTTGAAGGCAAGCTTCACCTCTGTCACCACGCTCATGTGGACATCTGTGTGTATACATTTTTCTGATGGTAAAAAGACCTTCTGTCAAAGCTAATAGGAACAAAAACAGGTCAGATGTAGGAGGTACTAGGAGCAGTTTCACAGAAATAAAATGAATGAAATGTGCACATGAAAGGATGTGTGTGTGTGTGTGTTGGTCTATGTGCATGGTTACATGCAAATGTGTGTGTGTGTGTTTGGGGGTGTGTTATAAATGAGTGTATGTGGAAAAAGTTGATGTACATTAGTAGGTATGTGTGTGTATGTATGTGTGTGTGTGTGTGTGTGTGTGTGTGTGTGTGCACAGCACAACAAGACAATACTGGGAGAACTAATGTCAAAGCCACTCCACGTATCTCTGCATTCCACTTTGCAGGGAGACAGTGTAATCCCAAATCTGCTAATCCAATACAATACAATAGGACAGGGTTTTTAGAAAAAGAGGAAAAATGGCATTTCTGGTAATATTTTGTTTAAAAACTGTTGTGTGAATGTGTGTCTGTGTGTATGAAAGAGAGAGAGAAAGAAAGAAAAAAATTCAATCACTGAAATTATTGAAACTAAGATCACTCATACCAAAAAATCTGACAAAAATGAATAAATAAATTATTCCCGTTCAGTAGGAAAATAAGACATGGATATAGCAAAGAGACAGGGTACAGCATTAAGACAGAAGTACAGTAAGTAGACAGAGGTAAGGCAGAAAGACAGAGGTAAAGCGGAGAGAGAGAGAGACAGCAAGACAGTGAGAAAGAGGTACGACAGAGAGACCGAGGTACAGGTGTTAGAAAGAGGTACAGCAAAGAGACAGGGGTGCAGCAGATAGAGTTATAGCAGTGACATAGAGGTACAGCAGTGAAACAGATGTGTAGCAGTGAGACAGAGGTACAACAGAGACAGAGCTACAGCAGATAGAGGGACAACAGAGAGATAAAGGTACGGCAAAGAAACAAAGGCAACAAAGAGAGAGAGGCACTGCAAAGAAGAAAGAGGTGTAGCAGTGAGACAGAAGTACAACAGAGAGACAGGTACAGCAGAGAGACAGAGGTACAGTTGGACAGTGAAACACAGGTGGGTAATGAGGGAAATAAGACGAAGACATTAGCAGAGACAAGGAGAACATGTTACGCAGACAGACTGGGAGCAGGAGACACTGCAGAGTCAGCAAGCAAAAGAAATGTAGATTTCAGTAATCCAGCCCTCATTCTCCAGCTGTAGTGTATGTATGTATGTGTGTGTGTGAGAGAGAGAGAGAGAGAGAGAGAGAGAGAGAGAGAGAGAGAATGTTTTATCTCAATTTATTTTATCTGGATTAGCTGTGGAAGACAAATGTTTATAGAGAAGGCAAGCTTGTTATGGAGGGAGAGACAGTGCATTCCAGAAAAGCAGATACTTACTCAAAATGTGAACCACAGAGCTACATAACCCTATAAAAGGAGCATATCCAAGCAGTCAGGCAAAGACAGAGTACTCCACTATCTGCAAAAAAGGACAGCAAACACAGCAGTACAAAGGCAGTGAGGCGGCATTGATGCCTGTATGACCCAAACCTAAGATTTCTGGGCCAGGCGTCAGATTTGCAATCCCCCAAGCCCTGTGTGGTGAAAAGAGCACTGTGGATGGCAGTGCATGAAAATGCAGATGCATCAGAGGAAGACACAGGACTGGTTATTGGTGACACATGCCACCAGGGCAACATACAGGTTGAAAGATATAACTGCCAAATAGTAGCATTACAGACCCTGGGCAATCAAAAAAAATCCAGACATAGCAGCACACAGAACAGCTCAGAGAACAGCCAAAAAACAGAAAAGCACATTGAGAGACAGCCGAGGCAGGGCTTCTTCCCTCACCATCACTGGCTGAGGACTTGAGGCGTTGGCAGAGGCCCTCTGTATCCCCGTAGCTCTCCTGAATTTTCTGCAAAGCCTCTGTGCCCCGCAGCTCCATCAGCTCCCTGAGCTCTGCCAGGGTGACCTCAAAGTCACCTGTGTGGTTGGCCTCCGGCCCTCCAATGCCTGTCCCACTGACCCTCTTGGAGTGAAACTCCACCATGCTGTTGGCAAAGTCCCCCATTGCTGCTGCTGAGGTGGAGATCTTTTCCAAGTTCTGCTCCTGGTATTGGGTAGCTTTCTTTGAGGGACTTCTTTGGTTGGAATGGACTTCCTTCTCCTCTGTCTGTCTCCCTCAGCTTCCAATCCTCTCTGTCTCCATATGAGCATGAGGGGAGAAGATTAGCAGTTTCATTGGATGTGGTGTAATTTTCCTGGATATCCTGTTCCTTCTATCCAGTGTTTTCCCAGCTGCCCTGTTCCTCTTCCCCAGTGTTTTGCTGGCTGTCCTGTCCCTCTTATCCAGCGTTTTCCTGACTGTCCTACCCCTCTTATGCAGTGTTTTCCTAGCTGTTCTGTTCCTCTTCTCCAGTGTTTTCCTGGCTGTCCTGTCAGTCTTATCAAGTGTTTTCCTGGCTGTCCTGTCCCTTTTATCCAGTGTTTCCTGGCTGCCCTGTCCCTTTTATCCAGTACTTTCCTGGCTGTCGTATCTCTCTTATACAGTGTTTTCCTGGCTGTCCTGTCCCTCTTATCCAGGTTTATCTTCTCTTTGTCTGTCTCTTTAATTCATTTCTCCTCCCCCATAAACATCAACAGACAGAAGGCTCTGGATGTTCCCAATCCATGGGGGGGACAGGGATGGATGGTAGATGGGCTTTAAAGGTCAACTGTCAGAGCTGGGAATACTGGGTATCACTGCTGTTCTGGAAGAACCTGCAGAGGAACAGAGAGAGAGGGGTGTTAAAACCAAGTCCAGTAACATTTTCTGCTTATCTGTTCACTTTAACTCCCTATAAATGACTGAACATGTCTCTGGTGTCTCCTTTTTTAACTTGCAGTGCCTAGTCTCATTTAAAAAAAGCCCATTCCTCCTTATCACGTTCATCTACCAAACATGGAAAAATTACAGGGACTTCAAAACACAGGGTCGATGCCAAACACAGCCATTTAAGTAATGAATTACGATGCAAAAATAATAGTGTGAATCTGTGAAAATTCCGTTTTAGTTGATGTCATTTAGCAGAACAATGGTCAGCACTACAAGCAATGAACAGTTATTCCATAGGTAGCCATTCATGTGAGGACTGCTGCAGGCTTGCAGTTTCACATGCACCTTATCAGTCATCACCTCAGTATTAAACACCAAAAACAAGAATTATGTCCTGGCGATAAAGAAAGCAATAATATAAAACATATAACAGTTGTGAGGATCTGCCATTAATGTGATATTCACATTAATCTTCATCATAGGGCTGGGCAGTTTTGCCTAAAAATAAAATCTCGATTTTTTAAAACTAATGGACAATTTTTGATTTAAACCTTGATTTTTTTCTGTTTTTCTCTAAACAAACTAAAAAGATCAAGGCAAAATTTAAGTAAATATTTTCTTTATTAACACAATAAAAGTAAATGAGATTACCAAGTAGTATAGGCCTATGTGAACAAATCAGTTGTTCAAGAATAAAGAAATGCATAAATAAATAATAATAACAGCACCACTTGGCTGTCTTTATTGTGCAAAGATTTTTTTTTAATCAAATTGAAAAAAAGGTCTCTTGTAGGCCATCCCTGAAAAAAACTTGTAAAATAAAAAAATACAATAAATAATAATACATAATAATACAAAATACTCTCAAACAAAATAATATCCCTTCAACTTTCTAGGAAGTTGTCTAAAGGTTTTTCAAGAAGAAGACAAGCCTGTCTACTGCCTCTGGCTTGAGGCATGCTCTTTGGCATGTTACAAAGTTTCCCCCTGTACTGAAAACTCTCTCCAAGGGGCACTTGTGACAGGAATGGAGAGATATTTCTTGGCCAGATTACTCAGTCTTGGGAAGTTAGCTTCATGTAGCTTCCACCACTGCAGTGGGTCTGTGTCGGGGTCTGTCTCAGACAACAACAAGTAGGATGACAGCTCAGCTTCAATTTTGTCCTGCTCTCACTAGGAGGTAGACGACACTGTCTTTTTGAAGAAGCTTGCTAGAGTTTTTTTTTTCCTCACCCAGCTCCAGGCTCCTGCTCAAGCACCACTTCGGGACCTCCAGCTCAGCTTCCTCGCTGTCATTCCTGTTGAGCCCTCCATGTACCAAGAACTGGACCCTCCAGCTCAGCTTCCTCGCTTTCATTCCTGTTGAGCCCTCCATGTACCAAGAACTGGACCCTCGAGGACTACATTCTATGCATATTCTGCTGTATAACTTTTAAGATTTAAGATTTACAAGACTCATTATATTTTACGCACTGTATATTGGTATGACTTACTACTGAATTTGTCCATCCAGTGCCAGCCAGAAGCAGATGGGCTCCCTCTCTGACCTGGGTTCTTACAGCTTTATTCATTGACTCCAACACGTCAATGTCCTGCCAGGTGGGCACCAGGTGCCTGCTTTTCTTGTCTGCTCCCAGGACCTGTGTTATGGCCTTCTCCTGTTCCAACACTCGTTCTACCATCAGTTGTCTTGAACCCCACCTGGTTGGGGACTCGGTGATGAGGCTGTGCAATGCTCACAAGTCATTTTTTGCAAGTCCAAGGCAAGTCTCAAGTCTCTGAGCTAAAGTCCAATTAATTAATTTGTTCATTTTAGGTAGACCTATATGCCTACCAAGTTTGGTGCATGTGCGTGAAATTGGACGCCCACAGTGAACACACTTGACAAAGGGGGCGCTATCGAGCCCCCGTGCCACACCCAAGTCCAAGCTTTTGATAATCCCTGATGACCGCAACTTCTGATGCGTGTGCCAAATTTCATGAGTTTTCATGCATGCCTAGCACCTCAAAAAGGCCTCCAAAGTTAGAAAAATAATAATGTGTGTAGCCTCGCGTGGGTTATGGCATCATCAGATACTTTGTTATTGTTCCTAATGACTGTTTGTGACTAGTAAATGGTTGGAGAGGATACACACTCCAGACACAAATATATTCTTATGTTATACTTTCACTTGGTGAAAGCGATTCATTCATGTTGTGTAAATTGAATCAATTTACCACTACAGCGCACAAAACAACACAAAGACAGTTTGACCTCAGTATATTAAAGTAAATCTAATGAGGACAAATCATGGTCATTTGCGTATCTCTTAGAGGAATACTAAAATATTTGGTATATAAGCCTTATGTCCGATTGCCAGTTGGTGGCAATAAGACAATAAATCACAATTGGCATGTGAATCTGATTTTGCCCCAAAATTGAACATACATGTGAAGTCTGGGCCAAATCAAACAATGTACAGCGGAGTTATGCCACATTTTGTGTTTGAGCGCAGTAACATGTTAATTGATCGCCTCGCCACGGCAACGCCGATCAAGATATCAATAATCCCTTCGTAATTTAGCATCATGAACGTCTTGGCATCATGCTGACTAAAAAAACAGCTAACAAAATAGCTTGCTTATTCACAATCAGATATCAATTACTTACACACTTCTATACAATGTAATATATCTTATGTCTGCTCATGTTACACACACACACACACACCACCACCACCAACAACAAACTACTTACACTATTGTTTTATACTCAGTGTTACTTATTTGCACATCCTACAATTTGTTCTAATACAGCCAGAGTATGCTGTTCTAACACTACAGGGTTTGGTTTTCCTTCATTGCAACAGTGTGGTTACTGTAGTTCATTAAAGAAACAAATACATTCAGTAATCAAAATTTTAACTAGGTATCCTACTTACCTACATATTTTGAGTAGCTACATAATGTCTTGAGCACCATTATATCATTTTGAATATTAACATCACACTCTGTTGCTCATGATGGTTTTGCTTTCCCCAAAAGCTTTGGCTACAGCTTAGGCTACATGCAGTAAACAGACTCGTCATCCTACTTACAATTGTCGTGTACTGGAATAGAAGCTAATTTAGCAGTCCACATCACAATAGCCTGAAGTCATGGCTTTAAATCAGCTAACATAAGCCAGCAAATACAGTGTTACAGCCTCAGCCGTTTCAATGCGCTGTCAGATAAAGGAGCATACAGCACACCGTGGGCTAGCATATCATGCTAATCGTTCCTTTGAATATATTAGCTTTAATGATCGTCCAGTCTGAATTTGATAGTAACTAAACACCCATACATATTGTGTTCGTTTGAGACAGCGGTGTTTCGTATTGAATTATGTTGTGATTAAATCGACGAGTGTTGTTGATCATGACATCAGGCTACACGGTCATAGCAACAGCTAAAAGGACTCGGGTTTATCAACAGAATTATTCTTACATGAACCAAGCAATCTGCCAAAAGTAGTACCACGAACAGGTGGGCTTTTTTAGAATAACTGTGACATTTTCTCTGTACGCAGGCGTATGCATAGACTTAAATGTATAGTGAAATGCATTTGCGGAGCTAATTCCACGACTTGAAGCGGAATTTCCCTGCGCCATGTGCAATATTTCCACAGTTCGTCAACCTTCCTCCCAATAACGAAATTAACACAACACCACAATTAACCGAGGTAACTATACACGATGTTTGCTTCTCATAAAAGTAAGAATGCGAATATTTCTCAGTAAGGATGCCACATGCCTTTCGACACGGGTGAATTGGCAACACCGCGACTCCAAGCTGAGCTTGCCTGCGACTCGTCAAAAATGTTCCAACCGGGACAGTTCGTCCGCAGTTATCCCTGACTTAAGCACCAAATTAACACAATACCACAATTAAAGGAGTTTGTTTTTTTGCTAAACATGCAAAATGTCTCCAAAATCGCTGAATTGGCAACACTGCTAACGTGCTCAAAACACTTTAACAAACATGGCCGCTGTTCGACTATCTGAAGGGCTACATTCATGACGTTGCACCTAAATACAACCCCCACGCTACGACTCATTTGATTGGTTAAGCATCCTGTCATTCATCAGACTGGTGAAACTGGTCAAAAACTGCTCAGAGGTGCCCAAATTCAACCTTTACCCATGGCTACGCTGTTCAACGTATCAAAAATACCTTTGCAGAATAAAATCAAGACATCTGTGACCACATGTACACCAAATCTGAATTGAATCCGATGAACCGTCTAGGAGCACTAGAGCTGAGATGGCTGAAAAAGCCACTCTTTCTGTTGCCAGATGGTGGCGCTATACCAGGGTGTGACTCTGGGCATGTGGATATCATCATAACCATCATAACCAAAAACCTGTGAAGTTTGAGCCGTATCAAGCAATGTATGGAGAACTTATGACAAATTCCCTTTTTGTGTGGCGAGACATATGAATTCATTGTTTCGCCATTTCAACACCATGCAAGATATCAAAAATCCCTTCGCAATTTAGCATCAGGAATGTCTTGGCATCATACTGACTACATTTGGTATGAATTGGATCAATCCTCTAGGAGGAGTATTCGAAAGTTCGGCGCCTGTGAAAACGCACAAAATCCAAAGTGACCAACTTCCTGTTGGGCAGAGTTAAGGGGTGTGATTGCGAAATTTGTTCATCTTAGGTAGACCAATATGCCTACCAAGTTTGGTGCATGTGCGTAAAATTGGACGCCCGCAGTGAACACATTTGACAAAGGGGGCGCTATGGAGCCCCCGTGCCACACCCAGGTCCAAGCTTTTGATAATCCCCGATGACCGCAACTTTTGATGTGTGTGCCAAATTTCATGAGTTTTCGTTCATGGCAAGCACCTCAAAAAAAGGGAAAAATAATAATAATAATAATAATAAATAATAATAAAGTAATAATAATAATAATAATAAAAATAATAATAATAATAATAATAATATATACAATAGGGCTGCAAGCAGCGATGAACGGGCCCCCAAGCACTGAGTGTGTAGCCTCGCGTGGGTTATGGCATCATCAGATACTTTGTTATTGTTCCTAATGACTGTTTGTGACTAGTAAATGGTTGGAGAGGATACACACTCCAGACACAAATATATTCTTATGTTATACTTTCACTTGGTGAAAGCAATTCATTCATGTTGTGTAAATTGAATCAATTTACCACTACAGCGCACAAAACAACACAAAGACAGTTTGACCTCAGTATATTAAAGTAAATCTAACGAGGACAAATCATGGTCATTTGCGTATCTCTTAGAGGAATACTAAAATATTTGGTATATAAGCCTTATGTCCGATTGCCAGTTGGTGGCAATAAGACAATAAATCACAATTGGCATGTGAATCTGATTTTGCCCCAAAATTGAACATACATGTGAAGTCTGGGCCAAATCAAACAATGTACAGAGGAGTTATGCCACATTTTGTGTTTGAGCGCAGTAACATGTTAATTGATCGCCTGAACCTTCTCACAACACGCAAACCGATCAAGATATCAATAATCCCTTCGTAATTTAGCATCATGAACGTCTTGGCATCATGCTGACTAAAAAAACAGCTAACAAAATAGCTTGCTTATTCACAATCAGATATCAATTACTTACACACTTCTATACAATGTAATATATCTTATGTCTGCTCATGTTACACACACACACACACCACCACCACCAACAACAAACTACTTACACTATTGTTTTATACTCAGTGTTACTTATTTGCACATCCTACAATTTGTTCTAATACAGCCAGAGTATGCTGTTCTAACACTACAGGGGTTTGGTTTTCCTTCATTGCAACAGTGTGGTTACTGTAGTTCATTAAAGAAACAAATACATTCAGTAATCAAAATTTTAACTAGTTATCCTACTTACCTACATATTTTGAGTAGCTACATAATGTCTTGAGCACCATTATATCATTTTGAATATTAACATCACACTCTGTTGCTCATGATGCTTTTGCTTTCCCCCAAAAGCTTTGGCTACAGCTTAGGCTACATGCAGTAAACAGACTCGTCATCCTACTTACAATTGTCGTGTACTGGAATAGAAGCTCATTTAGCAGTCCACATCACAATAGCCTGAAGTCATGGCTTTAAATCAGCTAACATAAGCCAGCAAATACAGTGTTACAGCCTCAGCCGTTTCAATGCGCTGTCAGATAAAGGAGCATAAAGCACACCGTGGGCTAGCATATCATGCTAATCGTTCCTTTGAATATATTAGCTTTAATGATCGTCCAGTCTGAATTTGATAGTAACTAAACACCCATACATATTGTGTTCGTTTGAGACAGCGGTGTTTCGTATTGAATTATGTTGTGATTAAATCGACGAGTGTTGTTGATCATGACATCAGGCTACACGTCATAGCAACAGCTAAAAGGACTCGGGGTTTATCAACAGAATTATTCTTACGTGAACCAAGCAATCTGCCAAAAGTAGTACCACGAACAGGTGGGCTTTTAGAATAACTGTGACATTTTCTCTGTACGCGCAGGCGTATGCATAGACTTAAATGTATAGTGAAATGCATTTGCGGAGCTAATTCCACGACTTGAAGCGGAATTTCCCTGCGCCATGTGCAATATTTCCACAGTTCGTCAACCTTCCTCCCAATAACGAAATTAACACAACACCACAATTAACCGAGGTAACTATACACGATGTTTGCTTCTCATAAAATGTAATATTTCTCAGTAAGGATGCCAATGCCTTCCGACATGGGTGAGTTGGCAACACCGCGACTCCAAGCTGAGCTTGCCTGCGACTCGTCAAAAATGTTCCAACCGGGACAGTTCGTCCGCAGTTATCCCTGACTTAAGCACCAAATTAACACAATACCACAATTAAAGGAGTTTGTTTTTTTGCTAAACATGCAAAATGTCTCCAAAATCGCTGAATTGGCAACACTGCTAACGTGCTCAAAACACTTTAACAAACATGGCCGCTGTTCGACTATCTGAAGGGCTACATTCATGACGTTGCACCTAAATACAACCCCACGCTACAACTCATTTGATTGGTTAAGCATCCTGTCATTCATCAGACTGGTGAAACTGGTCAAAAACTGCTCAGAGGTGCCCAAATTCAACCTTTACCCATGGCTACGCTGTTCAACGTATCAAAAAAATACCTTTGCAGAATAAAATCAAGACATCTGTGACCACATGTACACCAAATCTGAATTGAATCCGATGAACCGTCTAGGAGCACTAGAGCTGAGATGGCTGAAAAAGCCACTCTTTCTGTTGCCAGATGGTGGCGCTATACCAGGGTGTGACTCTGGGCATGTGGATATCATCATAACCATCATAACCAAAAACCTGTGAAGTTTGAGCCGTATCAAGCAATGTATGGAGAACTTATGACAAATTCCCTTTTTGTGTGGCGAGACATATGAATTCATTGTTTCGCCATTTCAACACCATGCAAGATATCAAAAATCCCTTCGCAATTTAGCATCAGGAATGTCTTGGCATCATACTGACTAAATTTGGTATGAATCGGATCAATCCTCTAGGAGGAGTATTCGAAAGTTCGGCGCCTGTGAAAACGCACAAAATCCAAAGTGACCAACTTCCTGTTGGGCAGAGTTAAGGGGTGTGATTGCGAAATTTGTTCATCTTAGGTAGACCAATATGCCTACCAAGTTTGGTGCATGTGCGTAAAATTGGACGCCCACAGTGAACACATTTGACAAAGGGGGCGCTATGGAGCCCCCGTGCCACACCAGGTCCAAGCTTTTGATAATCCCCGATGACCGCAACTTTTGATGTGTGTGCCAAATTTCATGAGTTTTCGTTCATGGCAAGCACCTCAAAAAGTTTTAAAAGTGGAAAAAATAATAATAATAATAAATAATAATAATAATAATAATAATAATAATAATAATAATAAAGATAATAATAATAAATACAATAGGGCCCTAATCACACTCAGTGCTTGGGCCCTAACTAGTTATAATAATAACGGATACAATACATATTTTGATGAACGGGCCCAAGCACTGAGTGTGTAGCCTCGCGTGGGTTATGGCATCATCAGATACTTTGTTATTGTTCCTAATGACTGTTTGTGACTAGTAAATGGTTGGAGAGGATACACACTCCAGACACAAATATATTCTTATGTTATACTTTCACTTGGTGAAAGCAATTCATTCATGTTGTGTAAATTGAATCAATTTACCACTACAGCGCACAAAACAACACAAAGACAGTTTGACCTCAGTATATTAAAGTAAATCTAACGAGGACAAATCATGGTCATTTGCGTATCTCTTAGAGGAATACTAAAATATTTGGTATATAAGCCTTATGTCCGATTGCCAGTTGGTGGCAATAAGACAATAAATCACAATTGGCATGTGAATCTGATTTTGCCCCAAAATTGAACATACATGTGAAGTCTGGGCCAAATCAAACAATGTACAGCGGAGTTATGCCACATTTTGTGTTTGAGCGCAGTAACATGTTAATTGATCGCCTCGCCACGGCAACGCCGATCAAGATATCAATAATCCCTTCGTAATTTAGCATCATGAACGTCTTGGCATCATGCTGACTAAAAAAATAGCTAACAAAATAGCTTGCTTATTCACAATCAGATATCAATTACTTACACACTTCTATACAATGTAATATATCTTATGTCTGCTCATGTTACACACACACACACCACCACCACCACCAACAACAAACTACTTACACTATTGTTTTATACTCAGTGTTACTTATTTGCACATCCTACAATTTGTTCTAATACAGCCAGAGTATGCTGTTCTAACACTACAGGGGTTTGCTTTTCCTTCATTGCAACAGTGTGGTTACTGTAGTTCATTAAAGAAACAAATACATTCAGTAATCAAAATTTTAACTAGTTATCCTACTTACCTACATATTTTGAGTAGCTACATAATGTCTTGAGCACCATTATATCATTTTGAATATTAACATCACACTCTGTTGCTCATGATGCTTTTGCTTTCCCCAAAAGCTTAGGCTACAGCTTAGGCTACATGCAGTAAACAGACTCGTCATACTACTATTACTTACAATTGTCGTGTCCTGGAATAGAAGCTCATTTAGCAGTCCACATCACAATAGCCTGAAGTCATGGCTTTAAATCAGCTAACATAAGCCAGCAAATACAGTGTTACAGCCTCAGCCGTTTCAATGCGCTGTCAGATACTGGAGCATAAAGCACACCGTGGGCTAGCATATCATGCTAATCGTTCCTTTGAATATATTAGCTTTAATGATCGTCCAGTCTGAATTTGATAGTAACTAAACACCCATACATATTGTGTTCGTTTGAGACAGCGGTGTTTCGTATTGAATTATGTTGTGATTAAATCGACGAGTGTTGTTGATCATGACATCAGGCTACACGGTCATAGCAACAGCTAAAAGGACTCGGGTTTATCAACAGAATTATTCTTACGTGAACCAAGCAATCTGCCAAAAGTAGTACCACGAACAGGTGGGCTTTTTTAGAATAACTGTGACATTTTCTCTGTACGCAGGCGTATGCATAGACTTAAATGTATAGTGAAATGCATTTGCGGAGCTAATTCCACGACTTGAAGCGGAATTTCCCTGCGCCATGTGCAATATTTCCACAGTTCGTCAACCTTCCTCCCAATAACGAAATTAACACAACACCACAATTAACCGAGGTAACTATACACGATGTTTGCTTCTCATAAAAGTAAGGATGCGAAATGCCTTCCGACATGGGTGAGTTCGCAACACCGCGACTCCAAGCTGAGCTTGCCTGCGACTCGTCAAAAATGTTCCAACCGGGACAGTTCGTCCGCATTATCCCTGACTTAAGCACCAAATTAACACAATACCACAATTAAAGGAGTTTGTTTTTTTACTAAACATGCAAAATGTCTCCAAAATCGCTGAATTGGCAACACTGCTAACGTGCTCAAAACACTTTAACAAAACATGGCCGCTGTTCGACTATCTGAAGGGCTACATTCATGACGTTGCACCTAAATACAACCCCACGCTACAACTCATTTGATTGGTTAAGCATCCTGTCATTCATCAGACTGGTGAAACTGGTCAAAAACTGCTCAGAGGTGCCCAAATTCAACCTTTACCCATGGCTACGCTGTTCAACGTATCAAAAAAATACCTTTGCAGAATAAAATCAAGACATCTGTGACCACATGTACACCAAATCTGAATTGAATCCGATGAACCGTCTAGGAGCACTAGAGCTGAGATGGCTGAAAAAGCCACTCTTTCTGTTGCCAGATGGTGGCGCTATACCAGGGTGTGACTCTGGGCATGTGGATATCATCATAACCATCATAACCAAAAACCTGTGAAGTTTGAGCCGTATCAAGCAATGTATGGAGAACTTATGACAAATTCCCTTTTTGTGTGGCGAGACATATGAATTCATTGTTTCGCCATTTCAACACCATGCAAGATATCAAAAATCCCTTCGCAATTTAGCATCAGGAATGTCTTGGCATCATACTGACTAAATTTGGTATGAATCGGATCAATCCTCTAGGAGGAGTATTCGAAAGTTCGGCGCCTGTGAAAACGCACAAAATCCAAAGTGACCAACTTCCTGTTGGGCAGAGTTAAGGGTGTGATTGCGAAATTTGTTCATCTTAGGTAGACCAATATGCCTACCAAGTTTGGTGCATGTGCGTAAAATTGGACGCCCACAGTGAACACATTTGACAAAGGGGGCGCTATGGAGCCCCCGTGCCACACCCAGGTCCAAGCTTTTGATAATCCCCGATGACCGCAACTTTTGATGTGTGTGCCAAATTTCATGAGTTTTCGTTCATGGCAAGCACCTCAAAAAGGCCGCCAAAGTGGAAAAATAATAATAATAATAATAATAATAATAATAATAATAATAATAATAGGGCCCTTCGGCACTCAGTGCTTGGGCCCTAATAATAATAATGATTAACGGATACAATAGGCCCACACGGCTTAAATACAATAGGCCACACTCAAATATAACTAATAATAACGCCAACGGATACAATAGGGCCCTTCGCACACTCAGTGCTTGGGCCCTAAATAAATATAGCTGCAAGCAGCGATGAACGGGCCCAAGCACCAAGGGTGTAACCTCGCGTGGGTTATGGCATCATCAGATACTTTGTTATTGTTCCTGATGACTGTTTGTGACTAGTAAATGATTGTAGAGGATACACACTCAAGAAACAAATATATTCTTATGTCATACTTTCACTTAGTGAGGGCAATTCATTTATGTTGTGTGAATTGAATCAATTTACCAGTACATTGCACAAAACAACACAAAGACAGTTTGACCTCAGTATATTAAAGTAAATCTAATGAGGACAAATCATGGTCATTTGCGTATGTCTTAGAGGAATACTAAAATATTTGGTATATAAGCCTTACTTCCCATTGGCAGTTGGTGGCGCTATGACAATGAATCACAATTGGCATGTGCATCTGATTTTGCCCCATAATTGAACATACATGTGAAGTCTGGGCCAAATCAAACAATGTACATCAAAGTTATGCCACATTTCGTGTTTGAGTGCAGTAACATGTTAATTGATCGCCTCGCCATGGCAACGCCCGATCAATTTACTGCAAAGAGAATTTCAAACATGCCATTTTTGTGTCATAGTGGTTCTGCTAAACCTTTGTCCACCACTTTTTCCGTATATTTATTAAATGTTCATTTATGGGACATGTCAGGATTTAAAAGATGTTCAACCTCTAAATCCAACTCCTGTAACAGAAACATGGCTACCTGCTGCTTTTGCCTGAAAGTGTTAATATAGTGACTATGGTTTCATAGACCCCACGGTGTTTGGATTCTCAGGATAATTGCCATTTTGATGTCTATATGTAAATAGAAGCATGGTGGAGTTGGCATGTACAGGCAAATCTGTTGGTATTGCCATTTGATTCCAGATGTGAATTTAGAATGTTCATGATTCACTTTCTGACATGAACTTATTTAAGTCATCTAGGCCTCAGACATATCCTGTAACATAATTAAATACCATCTGGGACGCTTGGTGGACAAGTTGTCAGGTGTGATAACATACTTATTATGGGATATTTCAATGAAGATGCTTTAAATCTGCTCCCTTATTAACTTCATGGCAGATAAAGGTTATGATAGCAGTTTCAGATTCACTGTTTTACTGGATCATGTATTAAATAGAACATGCATTTATTGTGTACAGGCAACAGTCTTGCCAGTGTTTCAGTGTTCCATTCTCTGCAAGTCAGTAGTTGACCCTTAAATAATAAATAGATGTTGACTCTTGTAGCAGTAACAGGTAACAACATACTAGGTACTTCCAGCTTTAGTCTGCCTTATTGGTGAAGGAAATAAGGACCATGATAGCAGTGATTCACTGTTTTCTGGATCCTTATTAAACCAATAGCAGATCCTAACAGTTGCTTAGTGTTCTGTTCACAGCTACATAGGTACAAATACCTGAATGGTGTGGTGATAAATGAAATGCTCACTGTTGTAGCGCTGACATGGTACGCATTTCCAGGTAGTTCAGGACTTTTTCTTTTTCTTAAAAAAAAAAAAAAAAAAAACAAAAAAAAAAAGCTACTAACTACAATACTAACTTGATTTGTACATACACTCCATGTTCATGTTATTAACAAAACTAATAATTTCCAGATAGTTTAGGACTTTTTTTTATTTCTTTAACAAAAAAAAAGCTACTAACTGCAACACTAACTTGATTTGTTTTCAATCCATGCTTGCACGCATACACTCCATGCTCATGATATTAACAAAACTAACAGCTTGCTTATTCACAATCAGATATCAATTACTTACACACTTCTATACAATGTAATATATCTTATGTCTGCTCATGTTACACACACACACACCACCACCAACAACAAACTACTTACACTATTTTTTTATACTCAGTGTTACTTATTTGCACATCCTACAATTTGTTCTAATACAGCCAGAGTATGCTGTTCTAACACTACAGGGGTTTGGTTTTCCTTCATTGCAACAGTGTGGTTACTGTAGTTCATTAAAGAAACAAATACATTCAGTAATCAAAATTTTAACTAGTTATCCTACTTACCTACATATTTTGAGTAGCTACATAATGTCTTGAGCACCATTATATCATTTTGAATATTAACATCACACTCTGTTGCTCATGATGGTTTTGCTTTCCCCAAAAGCCATAAAAAGCAAAAGGCACTGCTAGTGGTACTTCCATATTACTGGAACGGGGTTCAACTCCTTGCAGTGCCCTTGCTTATAAAAGTGGCTAAATTCTTATGTGCAATTTCTTAAAATTTCCCACCAACACCACATAACCACAAAATATGACCAAACACTTGGTGTGGTATTGGCAAACAAACACAAATATTACTCTTATATTAATGTTCACGTGTGTCTTTGGACAATACAGACATCATTGTCATGATTCCAAATAAAACTAACTGCAACAACAACAAAAGAAAACTGTTTCACATGCAAATGTCATTATGTTCAAAGACTACATACACTAACACAACACCTGTTCATGTAACCTGCAATATTACCATAACGCCTTCTGTGTGGTGTGTAAATATGCATCTCAAAAATTTTCTTAATTTCTATGCAGGATGCTGAATTGTATGTCATATCTCATTTTAAGACATTGTCCTTACTTAACATGCATGTCCTAAAATCGTTTTAAACACTTTTAAACATTGCAAGTATCAGTTCTTGTGTATCAAGTAGTCTACAAGGACATCGTTTTGGCATGTAAGTCATAATGCTCATATTCTAAACATTTTGTGCAGTTCAGCCTTCATAAGCGAGTGCGTAAATTGTAAAGTTAATTGCAATGTGAACACAACCACTGTGAATTTTTATTTGGTTGGTTGCAGTACATGCAGTAAACAGACTCGTCATACTACTATTACTTACAATTGTCGTGTACTGGAATAGAAGCTAATTTAGCAGTCCACATCACAATATCCTGAAGTCATGGCTTTAAATCAGCTAACATAAGCCAGCAAATACAGTGTTACAGCCTCAGCCGTTTCAATGCGCTGTCAGATACTGGAGCATAAAGCACACCGTGGGCTAGCATAACATGCTAATCGTTCCTTTGAATATATTAGCTTTAATGATCGTCCAGTCTGAATTTGATAGTAACTAAACACCCATACATATTGTGTTCGTTTGAGACAGCGGTGTTTCGTATTGAATTATGTTGTGATTAAATCGACGAGTGTTGTTGATCATGACATCAGGCTACACGGTCATAGCAACAGCTAAAAGGACTCGGGTTTATCAACAGAATTATTCTTACGTGAACCAAGCAATCTGCCAAAAGTAGTACCACGATCAGGTGGGCTTTTTAAGATTAACCGTGAGATTTTCTCTGTACGCACGCAGGCGTATGCATAGACTTAAATGTATAGTGAAATGCATTTGCGGAGCTAATTCCACGACTTGAAGCGGAATTTCCCTGCGCCATGTGCAATATTTCCACAGTTCGTCAACCTTCCTCCCAATAACGAAATTAACACAACACCACAATTAACCGAGGTAACTATACACGATGTTTGCTTCTCATAAAAGTAAGGATGCGAAATGCCTTCCGACATGGGTGAGTTCGCAACACCGCGACTCCAAGCTGAGCTTGCCTGCGACTCGTCAAAAATGTTCCAACCGGGACAGTTCGTCCATGATTATCCCTGACTTAAGCACCAAATTAACACAATACCACAATTAAAGGAGTTTGTTTTTTACTAAACATGCAAAATGTCTCCAAAATCGCTGAATTGGCAACACTGCTAACGTGCTCAAAACACTTTAACAAACATGGCCGCTGTTCGACTATCTGAAGGGCTACATTCATGACGTTGCACCTCAATAC